>CM010608.1:9324364-9695424 GCA_003430845.1 Xanthoceras sorbifolium | reverse complement strand
CCAAACGGCAGAGTGCGCATTTGATTGAGAAAGAATTTGAAGTGTTGAAATTATATATTTGAATTTTTATTTGAAACAGGATTTTTTGGGAAATCAGAAAAGAGAAAACTCTGCCGAAAATTTAAAAATAAAGTTTTGAATGAGCTCACTAGAAAGTATTTTAAAATATAATTTATTTTTTTTCAATGGTTTTCAAATTATAAAGTAAATTAAGAAAGGTTTTAAAACCGGTAGCGCTCCCTGGGTCGATCCAGTTGGGTCGGTCAGGGGTGTTACAGATGTGATTCCGGACTCTAGTTCTGCAGTCTCTACTATTCTTTATCTTTATTGTCTTTGGAACCTTTGTTACCTGCGTGCCGAAAACTCAACACGCTAAGCATATTGCTTAGTGAATGTACACAAATTGTATATACAAATATACTATATCAAATATGTTATCTATTTTCGATCAAAATATAAATCACATATAATTAAATCATATATGGGGCTCATATCAATCAAATCATAAATTCAACCAGTATAATATTCAAAATCATCACAGACAAATTCTTCATAATTTTCAAATGTTTCATATAACAAATCAGTTTTCAGATTGGGTTCCTGATATACAAAACATAAGTTTTCGGACTGGATTACGGGTTTTCAGCATCGGACGCAAACGGGGCCACCCGCCGACATCAGATCAGAATGGAACACTAACGGAATCACCCGTTGTAAATGTCCCATGATAAATTTCAGAACCCTAGGACCGGCACTTTGGGCCTGTACTATCCAAAGGGTGGTATAATCAGCACAGTACTGTTCAAACAGAAACTCAATTGACATGTTAACCTCCTATATCCATATCTATGTTTATACACATCAGAGCCAAAATGTTTTCTCAAATCCAATGTCAACATATTTCATTTCTTTCAGAATCATCGAATTCAACTTACTCAATTTCAATTCATATCGATATATATATATATAATATAATATATATATAATATATATATATATATATATATATATGTTCGAAATTCAAATCTCATCAAATATCATATAACAGAAATATACGAATATATTTTTAAATTAATCATATCAAATCGATCCAAAATATACTCAACGTATTTCATAATTCCATTTCGAATCAAAATGTCCCAAATCATTTTCCGGTATATTTCACAATTAGTATATAATTAAAATCACTTTCAACATATATTTCCATAACAATACTAACATCAAAATGTATTAAAATCAATTCCGAATAGTATTTATAATACAATTTCAGATATAATCTATATTTCGATATTCACGATTCAAATCATTTCAGAATCAATTTCAAACTATCAACTGTAAGCAATATAATCCAAATAACTCAAATAAATCAATTCGAAATATTCTGGAAAACAGAAAAATTTGAAAACACTGTACACCGAACCAGAACTATAATCTATAATCCATATAATTCAACTAATTCAAAAACTCTAAAATTCTACAATTCCGAAAATTTCTGGAAAACTGAAAATTTGAAAAATACGTGTACACCAAACCTGAACTCTTGCTCCTTCTCTTTTCCTTCTTCTCTTTCTCTTTTCTTCTCATTCTTCTTCTTCTTCTTCTCTTTCTCTCATTTTCTCTCTTCTTTCTCTCTTGTTCTGGTTTCTGTGATGTTTGTGAGCTTTTGCTGACTATTCTTTGCTGGTTTCTATTTGTATTGGCACCGCTTCAATCACTCGTGCTTATTTTTTTCAAATTTTTAAGCCATCGCGACCGCGTACAGCGAGTGGTGATCGCGTCGCTCAGTCGCGTTGCTCACTGGTGGAAATTTGCCACTTTCACCGTGAGCGCTGGTCGCGATCCTGCTCACGGTGCTCACTGGTCCAATTTCTCCATTTTCATGGCAAGCACTGGTCGCGATGCTTACTGTCCAAGTTTTCACCCATTTTCTTACATTTAATTACATTTTCCACATACATTTAATTCAATCATTTAATATACATACATTTAATTACATTTTCCACCTCTCAAATCATAAATATCATATTCACATATTCAAGATTAATTCATCATACTTTTCATATTTATTCAAATTAGGAATGTTATAAGACCTCTCTCCCCTGTTGGGAGTAGACCCCTCCCGTTGTTAAACAGTTGTCCGGGCCGTTGGTCCCTAGTTTTCGTCTCCTGTTGTTGGAATTAATTATCCGAACTATACTTGTATGATTGGTAGTTCTGACCCGTAAGGTGTCAGATTTAAAAAAAAAATTAAATATTTTAAAAATACAAAAAGTTTATAATTTATAGTTATTTTAAAATTAACTATTAAAGTTAATTCAGAATTTAGAGAAAATACGATTCGAACCAACAATTTAAATGGTGTAGGTATTAAGAACACGTTATTGAATCAACTTCAAATTGTTAGATACGACGAAATGAAAAGAATAAAAAAAGAAGCAATTCGTAGTTATAAAATAGGGTGAATTGCACTCAAGTACCATGATGTTTATCATAATTGCACGTTTAATGCTAGTTTTGCCATAATTGCACTCGAATACCCTGTAATCCGTTGACCACCGTTAAAGTAATGGTTGATCAAACAGACTCAGGTAAAATGACGAGACTGCCCTGCAAAGGAAAAACAAAAAAAATAATTGAAAAGTCAGATGATCTGGGTTCGCGTTCGAACCCACAACTGGGTTCGAACGCGAACCCAGTTTCTAGGTTCGCGTTCGAACCCATATCATTGACTTTTTAATTTTTTTTTTTCCTTTAGGGCAGTCTCATCATTTTACCTGAATCCGTTTGGTCAACCGTTACTTTAACGGTGGTCAACGGATTACAGGGTATTCAAGTGTAATTATGACAAAACTGATATTAAACGTGCAATTATAATAAACGTCAGGGTACTGGAGTGTAATTCACCCTATAAAATAAGGTGCCCATATTACCAACAAAAAAAAAAAAAATGATCCAATTTTTATTACAAATTTATGTTTAAATAAAATTACTTTTAAATACACAATTAAATGAACACCCTTTTCATATCCAAATATGAAAGTAACACATATGATCATGTAATTACTTTATCATTTTTCACCTTCCCTTTTCTTATTTGTCATTTTAGATTATATTGAGCTACAAATATCAATAACAACAAAATGTGTAGAAATTAAACCAAGTAATCAACAATCAATCTAAAAGTTTTTATCTCCGATTTCATCTTATATTAATGTATCAAAATTTTTTATTATTAATTATTATATAAAAAATATTATTAATTATTGTATAAAAAATAATAAAACATTCAGTAAAATTCATCATAATAAATAATTAAATTAACTAAAAAATATTACTTTTGTTTTGAAGTAATTACCTTTTTATTTAAATTAATTATAAATATATCGAGATCTCCGTGATTTAAATATCTAGTACATACGTCTCGATAAGAATGTGCACTACCCACTTGCTTCTAAATTACGAGCTGAGTGTATGATAAAATTAATTAAAACACCGTTAAAGAACGGTTTTTACCCAAGATTTTAATTAGTGCTGATATGATTATGCCAGATTAGGAAATATCCTGAAAAAATGGGTATAAATCCGAATGATGAGGGAGGTGAGATGGAAAAAAAGCCGTTCAAAAAGATACATTAAAAGAAGAAACTTCCTTAGATGCTATAAGCCACCCTCCTCTTCTCTACCCATCAACATCATCATATCACCATCTTCGTCAACATTAACAAAAATCTCTATGGACCCATTATTGTAGCATTTGCATGTCCTGTTTTGCTGGAGAAACCAGACTCTCTACGTGTTTGGTATGACTTTGATTGTATTTGGATACCAGAGAGCTTGAGTTTAAAGGTACGCGCAATAACACACACTATGTGTTATGTATTTGTTAGAGCTTTGCGGTCGTCCGCAACCAATCAATTTGTAATGATTCAAATAGTCGTCCGCAAGGATACCTGAAATTTTTTATGTATAGATGTTATGTTGACGTGAAGTGTTTGAATTGTTGGTTATGTTTTTCCTTTTCTTTTATTTTTCATTAAGGGAAAACTAGATTGGTTTGTTTTGCATTGACTGTGTTTATTTTGCTTGTTTGATGGGTGGGAAGTGATTGGAGGGAATGGCGAGCCTTCTTTTTAGAAAATCTGGAGGAGAAGATCTGGATGTCTTTTATCCAATTAGACCCGAATGCCAAGCTGATGTCCCCAAGATCCGTTTTAGAGCCCGGGTATTTCATCACCCTTTTTTGTTTTTAATTTTTTAGTTTTGAACAAGGTGTATTTGATGTTGTATACATGGAACAATGATTTCCAACTTATGTAATATGTTTGTTGAATTTTGTTTATCTCATTTAGTTATATCTGGTTTTGTTGTACTACTTTGAATACTGGAAACTCGTACATCTATGTGGAGAAATCGGATTCTTTGGCCATACAAATGTTATATGCTTTCACGGGTTGGTCTATGATATATGTGTAAAGACGGGTTTGTTAAAATGTCTCTGTTCACAGGCTGGGAAAACTCTTAGTGCAAGAAGATGGCATGCTGCATTCTCGGAAGATGGTCGATTGGATATGGCAAAAGTGCTGAGACGGATCCAAAGAGGGGTAAGTTTCTTCCGTTTATTATTTTGGTGTTTTACGAGGCATACTAAAGTAATTATTCTTGACCACAGAGAAATGATAGACGCACATTTACACTCAAAATACAAATGTTTTCAATGGGTTCTTTCTCTAAAGCTTGTTAAAAATAGTAATTAAGACATATAGTTGCTCTCAATTGTAGAAGTCATTCTGGGGAGATGGATGTAGGTTTGTTTACATCTCATGCTTAGTCAGTTTCTATTCCACAGCCAAAATTGAATGATTGTCAAATTATTATTATTATTATTTTTTATTTTGCAAGTTATTCTGAGCTGTAATGTAACAAAGGATGTATAATAGAGTAGCCCCATGCATGGATTCTATGCTTTCTGCCTCTCTCTTCCCCCTTCATATACATGTATAAGTCACTGCTCTGGATAGTATCAACTTCTGTTCACTGGTCAGGTTGTCTGTCATTTCATATTTTAACTTGTACCAGTACATGGACATCTTCATTAGTTACTAGAATACTTGTCCCTGCAATAATTGATAATAGTTGATAATGATGACATATGCTGATTTTTGGTATACTCATTGTCGATGTGTATGATGATCTTTCTAGTCAGTGAAATAAAAAAAAAATTGAATATACTAGATAACTCCTTGCTCTCTCTCCTCCCCCTTCTTCATGCTTTGTGTATTTCACTGCTCTGATACTAGTATCCACCCTCCATTGCTGTTATTTCATAGTTTTATCTTCTTGTGTTATTGTATTGCCATCTTCTCATACCTCAAGATGATGTCATAGACATATATTATTAGTTTTCTTACTTGGCTTTTTTTGCCAGGGTATTCATCCTTCAATCAAAGGGTTAGTATGGGAATTCTTGTTGGGTGCTATGATCCTAACAGCACTTTCGAAGAACGAAATCAGCTTAGGCAACGTAGGAGGTAATATATCCTTGAATTGTAATTTAACCCGCAGATACAGTGGTTAAATCAATTTAAACATGTGGGAAAAGGATGAATGCTGTATGAACTCCTTCCTATTAGTTTTACCTCCTTCCTTATTAGTGTTTTGAATCTGAACGTGATTGGACTCTCAGATTGATGGAGACATTGATCATCCTGGTTCCAGGTTTTGATAAAATATTAAAAGGTGTTGACAAATTCTGAGACATACTTGCATGTTGCAAGTGCATTGGGTGTTTGCTTACTTTTTTGTTTTTTCTTTTCTGTGAAACGTTTCTAATTCATTTAAAAATGCAGACAAATACTATATATACATATATCCAAACATTGTTAACTATGTATACACATAACATTTCAGAGCCAGCATGCTAAACCATTTTATCCACTTTGGCCCTGGTCTTTAAATTGAGAGCATTCTCTTTGAAATGACACTTCGATGCTACATGTTATGGATTTGTGTTCGTTAGCTAGTTAGTCCTTTGCTATTCCCTTCTCTCTTCACTGAACATAGTGGTTTAATATATCACACGGTTCATCTTAGGCAGCAGTATAATGCATGGAAAACTGAATGCCAAAAACATGGTTCCTGTTATTGGTAGTGGAAAGTTCATTACAGCAGCCTTTCATAGCTGATGATGGTCAACCATTACAAGATTCTTCTACAAACGGCGATTCACAAGATCAGGAGTGGCATGTAACTAGTGCTATTTCAGACAAGAAAGTGCTTCAATGGATGCTTTGCTTGCACCAGATTGGTACGTATGTGGTGCATAATTTTATTCTCCTGCATTTATATTCTGTTTCCTTTTTTTTTTTTTTAATATTGTTGTAGCATTCACTTTTTCATTGCTTTCATTCACAATATTGAAGCAAGCAGTCAAAAATGATCATAGAGAATGCCATCCTAGCCTATACTGTTTATAGTTGGAAATATTATATTAGTGAAGCATTGTGACATGGCCTTCCTACACCTGTATTTGACACAGATAACTTATGACAATTAAGTTGTGCTGGGGTTGTCATGGTGCTGCTGCCTGAAACAATGTTCATCGCAGCAAAAATGCTAAGTCAGAAGCTTCAATGGCTAAATAGGGATTCACTCACAGTTTTTAAACTCTTATCTATGTGGTTGTTTGTGATTTACAGTGTATTTTATTAGCTTATAATAATACTTAACAGAGTTAGTAAAATTTGGGCTGTAGGTTTGGATGTTGTTCGCACAGATCGGTCTCTTGTCTTTTATGAGAGTGATGCTAATCAGGCGAAACTTTGGGACGTTCTTTCGATTTATTCATGGGTGGACACTGATATCGGTTATGTTCAAGGTAAGTAGCCATAAGCTGCATAATTTATTACCAAACTGAAATAATGTTGAGTTCAAATAGTTATCCTGGCATTCTTTTTTATGCAGGAATGAATGATATTTGCTCACCTATGGTAATTCTTCTTGAAAATGAAGCAGATGCCTTCTGGTGTTATGAGCATGCAATGCGAAGACTGGTATGCATCAATTTTCTAAAGTTGTTGGTATATAGAACTTTTCATGTAATACAACTATTGTTTTGAAGCATTACAAGGCAAAGACTCATATTGCATCAATTTTGTAGAATTGATTGTATATAAAATGGTTTTCATGTAATGCCAACTATTTTTCCATCTTCACGTCCATGGGATTACTTTGAGTGTTGGATTGCGTTGCTGTTCAATTGTCACGGGCTAAGATAACAGGTTTATTTCCTGGTAATACATTGCCTTGAATTTTGAACTGTCACACTCTTCCAATGCTTTAGCAATTTGAGAATATCTCTTCAGATTTTCTGGCCCCAAATTATATATCATGATTATTGCATGTAATTTCTATTTTTTTTCTTTTTAATTTTTATGATACTCAGAAATCCTCTGAAGTCTGTCCTTTCTTTGTTCGTCAAGGACTTTAATCTGGGGAATATTATTGGATCCTACTACTTAAGTACTTAGGACTTCTAATTTCTATCTAATGCCTACTTTTGTTTCAATAACAGAGAGAGAACTTTAGGACCAGTGCAAGTGCAATAGGAGTGCAATCACAGTTGAGCACACTCTCTGAAATCATTAAAACCGTCGATCCTAAGCTTCATCAACATCTTGGTATGTGTTCCCGCTTCTTTCTTTGTTCTTGGTTTAATGTTTTAGTTGGTTTTAGTTCAATGTGCACTGTTATTTCTTGGTACTGTGGATGTAAACAAAAGAATCAATAGGTAAAATCTTAGAATTCCGATAGATTATGTTGTTTTCAAGTTATGAGAGAGAGGCATCTCTTTTCTTGCTTTACAAGGTGGATTTTGTGATGCACCAATATAGTTGACATTTAGCGTAGGGACTGTTTGATCTATTAAAATGGATGCCGCCTTCTCAAGCTAATCGATATAATGAGGGTTTTTCAAGCTAATCGATATAATGAGGGTTTAAGAATTATTCGAAGAAATAAAGCATATGATCATGGGAAAGGTAGATAAAGATTGGAGATGGCATGGAAGAAGATTAATTTCTAAGCTCAAATATTTCGTAGGCACTTTTAAATCTAAAATTTGCTATACATAGAAAGAACTTAGAATGACTTAGAGAGAAGATATTTGTTTTTAGCGGATAAGTTTCACTTTTGAGCTTCAGTTTCTTCTGTTTCAAAGAAGTTCCTTTTTTTTTTATCAACCAAAATTATGAAGCTGCTTTAGCTTGATAGGGTGTGATTTTGCTCTTGCTTGGAGCTTTTTTTGTGGCTTTTTTATAGATTTTTTTTTTTGTCTTTTGGAAGATGTTTCCTACTTTTATTGTTAAGGACAACTTGTGCTCTTCTCTTGTAAATCTTTTTGTTCAATATAACTGCTTTTGTTAAAAAAAAAAACTTAGAATGGCTTAGAGACTATTTATAAAAGCCTTTTATGAACCCTAGAATCTTAGCCATTTATCTCATATATCAAATTATTTCCAACCACCCAAAATCATTAAAAGTTATATGCTATTCTCATGGCCTCTTAACATGCTAAAAAAACTGTAATAATATATTAGAGAAGGAATTACACAAAATTACCCTGACGTCACTTCCACTATTGCACTGTTTCCATCCAGTTCCAACTTCAAGTTCATGGAAAAGATGGATCCGGGCCATTAAAGCTTTGCTAGGGAGTTGCAGTCCCTTATACTGTTGGTGTTGAAAGCCTGAAATTATCAGTTTTGATGGTGGAACATTTGTTGGGTAATGGGCATGGATTGGGTAGTTGCTGCTGCTGTTGCATTAATACCTGCAGCAGTTGTTGTGAGTGTTGCCAGCTAATGGAGGAGTTGTTAGAAATGGCGTTGGGTGTAGTTTTAAGGATTGGAAATTAAATTAAAAGAAAAAAGTTTAAAGAATGGAGCCACCATTGGTGTCCTCTTCTGACCCTAGGGAGGCTGATGGCAGAGGTGTTACAGTAGGGATATTTGTGTCTTTTAAACGGTCAAACTAAGTCAATTGATAGATTTAACTGAATCTCACTAATGGTAAGGGAGGTGAGTATTAGTTATTTTCAAAGTTGTTTCCGAGTGTAAAAGATAATCCCTCAAGAGTAATTTTGTGTAATACTTATGAAAGTAGACAAAAAACTGAAAATAAAAACCAAGCTTAGACAAACTATTGGACTTTCTAATGTACTTAAGGGCTGTGTTGGGATGCTCCTACACCACTCTGTTGTCTACTTGTCCGCATGAATTATCAAATGATTTCTATCTCATTGTTCTGCCTTGTGAGATCTTGATAACACGAGGTTCAACAACGTCTGTTTACATCGGTAGATGTTTATAGCTTATTAGGCTATAATATTGAATCTTGTGGTATATGCTTTGAGCAGTGGGTTATTAACATTGGAGAGTTATATTACTTCACATAATAACATTTGTTTTTACATGAAATAGGATACTTACACTTGATAACATTAACATTACCTTTACCACTTCATTATATCATCTAAAATCTATTTTCACTAACAAAAGAATGTCTTAAGCTCATTGAGCACTTTGTCCACTGCTGCCTGCCTAGAGTCATTGTTTTTTAACTAGCTCATTTTGCTTGTAATCAAAAACAAAATTTATTTCACAAAGAATGCAGGGACATGGGAGAGGTGGACAAGAATTCCACAAAAATAAGAACAAAACAGAGGAAAATAAATAGAAACCTTTATAGCAGCAAGTAGGAGAACCAAAAAGAGCAAAACTCTAGGAAACTCTCCTACTTCATCACTGTCCCAATTTTGTAGAACGAAAAAAGCTGTTCTTGGCTGAATTCAGACGCGAAGCCCACAGAGACACCCAAAAGTTGACTCTATTCCATAAGTATTCACTTTCCTCCCCTTTATAATCTTCAAAATTCTCATATTTCTCTCATTCCACACCACCCAAACAGTGGCCTTCACTGCACACTTCCAAAGGACACCAGCCTTATTGTCCCCTCCAAGAGCCCTTCAACTAAAAAATCCTTTCAGATAGCTGGCATAAACCAGCTTATCTTAGCTATATTAAACAATTTGTTCCAAAGCTTGCCAGATTAAGGCTTTTGGTACTCTCCTTTCCTCTTTTGTGTCTCATATGTATGTCAGACTAATCTTTATGTGTTTCATGTCCATCTAGCAAGGCCCTTATCGGCGAGTTAAACCTCATTTCTTTCATTTGGCAGAGGAGCTGGATGGTGGGGAGTATTTGTTTGCATTTCGCATGCTGATGGTACTTTTCCGGAGAGAATTCTCATTTGTGGATGCATTATACCTTTGGGAGGTAAGGACCTGTCTGAATTTCTCCAGGAATGGGCCTATTTTTGTTAATCAAAAGCACACTCTTTCAGGAAAACAACTAAATAAAGGTCTCATCAATGTATTGATTTGTTTTGGTCTTCTATTTTTTTTTCTTCACGAGCTTATTTTAAGACATAAGATAGATTGGTTTCAGCTGATGTGGGCCATGGAGTACAACCCAAATATCTTCTCGTCGTATGAGGACTCAAGTTCAAATAAGAACGATCCACCTATAGCAAATGACAAGCAGCTAAAGCAGTATGGAAAATTTGAGAGAAACAATGTGAAGAGTGGACAGACGGACAATCAGAGTGCACTTGCCGTTTTTCTTGTTGCAAGTGTTCTTGAGACCAAGAATAAGAAACTTTTAAAGGAGGCTAAGGGTCTGGATGATGTTGTCAAGGTTTTCTCCCTCTCTCCCCCCTCGCACTTTCTCTCTCTGTGCATATGCATAGTCCATCAGCATTTTATCTTATGGTGGAGCTTTCTCTTTCCAGATTTTGGGTGACATTACAGGAAATTTGGATGCTAAAAGAGCATGTGACGAGGCACTGAAGCTTCATAAAAAGTACCTGAGCAAGGTTGGATCTATTCTTTTATCTTCCACTCTTTTTTAAATATTCATACACTCTCTCTTAAGACACATATAATGATGGGATGTGCCTGATTAAAATAAAATAGCCTTTTACTGTGTCTACTGATTCCATTTGACAGTCTTTTAAAAGGACTGAATATTAGGTTTTACTTTGAAGTGAATGACAGCACTCGTATTTTAGAGGTTGTCTTTATAAATATATATATAAATAAAATTCTCAGTTCCAAGACCCCGCGCGTTTTTATGTGCGGGATGCTGATTCTCTAGCATTAGAGAACTAAGATCGTGCTCAAAAAAACGTATGATATCTCAGACCTGAGAAGTGCTGTGTGTATGTGTGTCAGTGTGTATATATGTGTGTGCGCGCACGCGCGTGTTTATACATATACACGCGCGTATATATATATATATATATATATATATATATATATATATATATGTATATGAAAGTTTACTTGAATTGTTGATGTAAAGTGAATGGCTGCTTGTGCATGCAGACCAAGAAGTCATAACTGTGGCTTGAGAGCATCAGTCTGCAAACCAGTTCTTACACTTGAATTTTGGTGGCATTGGGTAAAGATGCAACTTCCTGAGATTTCCAAGTGCTTTTGATAGATCATTATTCTAAGTTATAGGTGATTTCTCCATCTCAATTGCTCCCTTCAACTTCCAAGTATTCTTTCCCGTCTTTTTTCAAGAATCAAAGTTTATATAGTTTGTGCATAAGATTTTGACCCGAGATACTTCTGCAGCATTTTGACCTTTAGCGGTTTGTGTATAAGGCTTTTGTGGTGTTGTCCACTGTCTGTAACAAGTTCGGTTAGTTGGATTTTGAGTATGTAAACAAAGAAGAACCCATACAGGATATGCTTGCACATAAATTGATCACTTGAATAAAGCCTTAAGGTTGCTTGGAGGTGGTACTGACAATGATTTTACAGCAATATACAGAGTTTGGCCTTGTCTGAATAACACAATGCTACCAAAACTTTTGGCACTGGCCAATGACATTTTGCTACCCAGAAAAGCGTAAATGGAAACAGAAGCAGGAATTAAATGAGTGAAGTGGATCTGAAATTGCAGAAGATTTTTACTTTCTCATTCTCATTTTAATAAATTCATTATTCATTTTGAGGATTAGCTGTTGTTTCTTTCAAGGAGTACCGAAGAAAACCAAGTAAAGCTGTTTTTGTTATCTCATTCCCATCATCATCCCATGAATTGGTAACATTATCTGTTCTACAGAAAAATGCCTTCAAGTGAAACGAGAATTTTTGCTGCTTCATGTAACAATGTTTAGATGGAGAAAGTCTTGTGTCATTTTTCATTTAAATCGAATCACCGTGACATGAGTAGTCAATTAAATTTATTTTAAGGAAGAGGGGACAAGAGTAATTCCAACAGTAATTATTCTTGTACAGTTACATGATAAAATTCAAGCATGAACAAAGGAAGAGGGCACACGTGAATGCCCTGTCTAAGTGGAGATTGTACTACGTAACAAATATACTGTTATTGTATAGTAGTATATGATCCAAGTGACAATATTTTATTTTACCATCATAAATGCTGAGATGTACTCTAAGTTATAACTGGATATAAATGTACAACTTAATTATTTAGTATTTAAAAATAATATTACATGGTATTAAATTAAGGAAATAAGAATGCAAGATTCTCGAAAAATGTGGGAATTAGGAAGGTGATCTGATAAGAGGTTGGTATGATCTCATACTAAGAGAAACTAGAATGGTTAACTGCCACTTTTAGTTTGGTCGTGCAAATAGAATTTGACATTTTGAAATCATCATTTTCACGTCCCATTTCCGCGGCGAAAAGAGTTATACAGATTTAGTGATGAGTATGTGGAGATCTAATTGAATTTTTACCATCCATCTCAAAATGAACGATAAAGATTCAATTCACAAATCCATTATTACCTTTTAAGAAAACTTTTAATTTTTTTTTGGAACAAATTCATAAATGATCATATAAGTATGTAAAAAATTATTTTTAAAATATAAATGACGATACATTTACAAATATAATTGTTTTTAGCTATTTTTAAAATAGTAAATTTATTTGAAACCATCTTATAAATATCTAGGTAAAATTATCAAAAATACCTACACAATTAATTTGTAAAAATACAATTGATGATGAGAGAGGTATTTTTCCACCATCTGAAAACCTAGGTAAAAAAATTTTTTTTACTAAAATACATTTCACTAACTAACATTTCACTGACAAATATTTTACTAATAAATATTTCACTACAACATTTCACTGAAAAAAATTTCATTAACTAATATTTCAGTGACAAACATTTCACATAAAAATATTTCACTAACTAATATTTCATTGAAAATTATTTTACTAACAAATATTTCACTAACCAGATTACAAAATCATTAAAAATTCACAAATAAAAATTTCAATATCACCCAAATCCTTTTAACCACAAATTAAAATCTTATACAACTAAAATCAATCAACACATATTGGAGAAAATAACAACATAAAAAACCATTTTAAATGAAAAATTAAATATTCTATAAAATTAATAATTTTTTCTATACCTTATTTGGCTATCGGAAAGGAATTGAGAATGAGAAAATTTATCAAGCCACCCTCCAACATTCAAAAATAAGTTTTGATTTTTTTTTTTTTGGTTTGGAAATATAGAAAGAAAAGAATTAAAAAATAAAGAAAATGTAAAAAGAAAAAAAAATTAAAGAATAAGGAGGAGTTTTTAATTAGGGTTTGAAGAAAGATAAAAAAAAGCTGTTAATTATTTAATTGACCGCGACTTTAATGCAATTAGGAGTGGTTAATGTAATTTACGCTGGACTATTTTATAATTTTATCATTCTTTGTTTTTTTTTTTTTGTATATTATTCAGCTAGGGATGGTTTTTGAGTGTGTTAAGGGTTGTTTATGATATTAAATTATTAAAATAACTATTAATAATTATTTTTTTAAAAGTGATTAAAAACAGTTTTTCATATACTTTTAAACTATTTTAATAATTTTCATTTTTTTTATCTCCACTATTCATCTCAGAGTTAGACATGAACTATAGAGATCTATTTCTTTTCAATAATCTTGTATTTTAAATTTATTAAATTAATCTTCATATAGAAATTTAAGTCTTTTTATTCTTTTGACATGACCAACTGTTAAATTTACGATAAAAAACACTAATGACGAGAAATCTCTTTATAAGTTTTTATAAGTCATTTTCAACTGTAACTAGACCTACCTAAACTTTTATGTACTTCTGTCTTACATTAATATTTGTGGGTGCACTTGCAACTATAATAGTATATTAATTAAAGTTAATATACACATTCATTAATAGTTTAAGTGGTTAGTGCACTTCTCTTCCACTTCAGTTGTAAAAATTTAAGTCGCACCATTGATATTTACCAGTATGTGTGGGTAATTTTTTTTTTCTTTTATTGTAAGAGTACAAATTTGAATTTTTAAAAAAGTGTTATCTTTTATGAAAATTGAGGGGCACAATGATAAACTCTACACACCGAAATTAATAAAATCTTTTATGAAAATTGAGGAACGCAACAGTAAACCCTTCACGCGGTATCAATGAAACCCTTCACGCGGTATCAATGAGGGGGGGGAGGGGATAAAGGGGCATGGCAACAGTAAACCCTTCACGCGGTATCAATGAAAATGTGAGTTCATCTTTAACCCCGAGGGGGCGGGCGGGGGGGGGGGGGGGGGGGGGGGGGGGGGGGGGGGGGGATGATAAAGGGGCATGGCCGTGCAATCTTCCTTCCTACAAATTTTAAATTGTGGGTGCACTTGCAACTATAATAGTATATTAATTAAAGTTAATATACACATTCATTAATAGTTTAAGTGGTTAGTGCACTTCTCTTCCACTTCAGTTGTAAAAATTTAAGTCGCACCATTGATATTTACCAGTATGTGTGGGTAATTTTTTTTTTCTTTTATTGTAAGAGTACAAATTTGAATTTTTAAAAAAGTGTTATCTTTTATGAAAATTGAGGGGCACAATGATAAACTCTACACACCGAAATTAATAAAATCTTTTATGAAAATTGAGGAACGCAACAGTAAACCCTTCACGCGGTATCAATGAAACCCTTCACGCGGTATCAATGAAGGGGGGGGAGGGGATAAAGGGGCATGGCAACAGTAAACCCTTCACGCGGTATCAATGAAAATGTGAGTTCATCTTTAACCCCGAGGGGGCGGGGGCGGGGGGCGGGGGCGGGGGGGGGGGGGGGGGGGGGGATGATAAAGGGGCATGGCCGTGCAATCTTCCTTCCTACAAATTTTAAAAATTTATAAACGTGCATTACCCATTTCAAATATTTTATTTTAATGTAATTACTCCACCAATTGGCTCTATACCTATTCTAATAATTAAAAAATGAAATATCAATACATTAATGTCAGTGTCACCCTAACCCGAAAGCAACTCGGATATGCCCGGCCCGGTTAGTTTTGTGTATCTAAAAATGGATTGATTTCATTTTATTTATTCTTCTTCAATTGATTGAGGAACTTTTGACAGAAATTCTCTTCGATGTTTTTTGAAAAACACACTTCTTCTATCTTTTTTCTCTTCAAAAACAGCTTCAAAAGCTAAATTATTATCTTCAATTACTAGTTCACAAATTTCTGCAGCTTCGAGTCCCAGAAATGAAGTCTCATCTCTGTTGGGAAACCAGCACAAGCTTACCTCATCACTTCGAAAATCTATAACAAAAAGTTCACTGATGACCAGGGAAGTCCGAACCGGACTCTCTAAATTCCTCAACGAGAAATGTAGATCAGGTAACTTCACACTCGATGAAGCACTCAACTTTTTTGATTACATGATTAATCTGCGCCCCACTCCTTCGATTTCTGCTTTCAATATCGTGTTTGGTGCGCTTGCTAAGAATAAGCATTATGATACTGTTATTTTGCTTTCCAATAGATTGAATCCAATTGAATTGTTGCCTAATCTTATTGGTTTTAACATTTTGATCAACTGCTGTTGCAAGATGGGTAGGATTTGTGATGGTTTTATGATTTTTGGAAGGATTTTGAGAAGGGGTTTTCGCCCAAATCCCTCTACTTTTAATTCTTTGATTAAGGGTTTGTGTACAGAGGGAAGAATTATGGAGGCTACTGGGTTGTTTAAGAAAATGTTTGTGTTTGGGTGCCTGCCTGATGTGGTTACATATGGGACCTTGATTCATGGGTTGTGTCGGACAGGCAATGCTAATATTGCCCTTAAGTTGCACGAAGAAATGGTTAGTGGGGATGGTAAATTTGGTATTAAGTGTAAGCCTGATGTTGTTTGTTATGCTAGCATCATTGATGGCTTGTGTAAAGATGGTTTAGTAGACAGAGCAAAAGATCTGTTTTTGGAAATGAAGAGTAGGCAAATTAACCCAAATGCAGTTGTTTATAATTCTCTAATTCACGGTTTATGTTTTGTGGGGGATTGGGAAGAGGCTAAAAGATTTTTTATTGAGATGGTGGATGAAGGTGTGCGGCCTACTGTGGTGACATATAATGTATTGATAGATGATCTTTGCAAGAAGGGGAAGATGAAAGAAGCAAATGAGCTGCTAGAGATGATGATTGAGAGAGGTGCGAATCCCAGTATTGTTACTTATAACACGTTAATGGATGGTTATTGCTTGGTGGAAAATATCAGTGATGCGAAAAAATTGTTTGTTTCTATGGGGAGTAAAGGGTGTAGCCCTGATGATGTTAGTTACACTACATTGATCAATGGTTATTGCAAGAATCAGAAGGTAGGACAAGCCATGAGTCTTTATAGAGAAATGATTTCGAAGGATGTTAGGCCAACAATCGTAACATATAACTCCTTGTTATGTGGCTTTTTCCGAGAAGGTAAGGTTGAAGATGGAAGGAAGTTGTTTGATGAGATGCAACTTAATAATGTTGCTCCTGATTCAATTATATATAATACTTTTATTAATGGGCTCTGCAAGAATAATTTTGTTCTAGAGGCAGTGGAATTATTTCATACTTTAAAAAATTCCAAATTTGAGCTTATTGTTAAATGCTTCAATCCCCTTGTTGATGGATTATGTAAATCAGGCAGACTCGAAACTGCATGGGAACTATTTCAAAGATTGCCTTGTGAAGGCCTAGTGCTGGATGTTGTAACTTATAGCATCATGATCAATGGACTTTGTAAAGCAGGGCAATTGGACAAGGCAAACCATTTGTTATTAGATATGGAGAAAAGAGGGTGTGCTCCCAACGTAGTCACTTTTAATGCTCTTATCCGCAGTTTTTCCCAAAATAATGAGACAACAAAAGTGTTTGAAATTCTTAACAAAATGGTGGAGAGAAATTTGATGCCAGATGCTAGTACAATTTCCATAATCATAGACTTACTTGCAAAAGATGAAAATTATCGTGAATGCCTGAACTTCGTTCCATCATTTCCTATCCAAAAACATACAAGTTGACATGATGAACATCAAGTAGCATTTGCTTTCAGCATAGAAGCCTTTACAATGAAACCTCATTGGAGGTTAAATTTCATCATGTGTTCAAGTGAAACCTTGGATGATGAGGTTAATTTGGTGAAGTCCACCGAGAACAATCAAAACTGTATCCTTATGAGATGGAAGGCATTTGCTATCAGTTGCAATCCACTCCCCAAAATTGATAAATTTGCACAAAAGCAAGAGTGGGCAAAGAGTTCCGGATGGAAGTTGGGGAATGAGTTTTGCAAACACAGGAATCCAGGTTTCTTCTTTATCTCACCTACTTTCAAATCGTGTTATACCACATAGCTATTCTGTTCTTTGGAAATAAAAACCAGTCACGTTCCCTGTTATGATGTTGCTGCAGTTGGGCTGGAGAATGTCAAGGCTTGTTGATGGTGAGCTGATGATTAAGTTTGTAGCTTTCTTTTTCAATTGAATTTTTTGATATGTTATGATTAGTAGCAATAATCTCCATCAAGAAAGAGAGAGAAAAATTGTTATAACAAATGTCATGAACAGTGTATGTATTGAACCTCTGATTTTCATGTAATTATTTTGCAGCTACTGTTTGGATCTTTGAATTTCTGGTTGGTTAGTGTTTTCTGTTGCAGATATCATCTGTCATGAGGGAGACTGGTGTTATAGGTTGATTTCTTCTTTTTTGCATTACCATGGATTAAAATGTAAGAAACGAATACTGAGTTCTGTGCAAAATCGATTTAGTAATGAAGTTACCACGCAATATGCAACAAAAAAAAAAAAAAAAAAAAACCTTCATCACAACTAAATTATTGCATTCATCATGAAACTCAAAAAATAATTTTTTTTGAACTTTTTAAACAACATAATAAAAAAAAACCTCCACCGAATAGAGGAGCATACCGATCCAAATGGAGGAGGGGAGCGATCTGCTCCTCTGCTAGGAGCATACCAGATGGATTCTCTCCATCTGTGTTTTTTTTTTTTTTTAATTTAAAATAATGATATCGGACCAGGCTTCCCATCTGGGTTTTTATTTTGAAAACAAATGACAACCGAGGAGCAGACCAGAAATCTTTCATCTGTTTTTTTTTTTTTTTTTTTTTTTTTTTTCCTGATTGTATTTTTGGCTAAGCTTGAAAAATGCAGATCCATGGAGTTCTTCTGATTGTATTTTTGGCTAAGCTTGCAAAATATGGATCCATGGAGCCTTTTCTTTTTCTGGTTTGTTTATTACTTTTTTTATTTTTTTTTTTTATTAAACAAATCTCAAGAAGGTTGAATCTTATTTATTCTTTTTTTAATTTTCTATTATTTTTTTATTTTTTTAATTAATGCAGATTCATAGAGTTTTGAACCTCAAGTAACACTCTCCAAATAGACATTTAAGGGCAGTAGAGACAATGTACCTTTTCTATAAGAGAGAATTGATTTTTAAACATTGATCAACTGATCGAAAGAAGTCCATGCTAATTTTACATTCTTACCGTTTTGTGTGCAATTATGTTTATAAATCAGTGCAATTTGCCCCATAAAAAAATCGATGAGACTCAGTAGAGATATTTATTGATTTATTCAATAGTCTCCGAGGTGGGAAATGAAGACAATGCTGCATGGCATGAGGAAACAAGTATGTAGATATAAAATTTGCAAGTACCATGAAAATATCCTAATTCATCTACCAGACCAATAAAACAGGTCTTGATAAATTTACCACTTTCTGCCTTTACTTTCTCTGTAGGCTTATTCTCTCATCAAAACCAAAAACTAATAATAAAAAAAAAATTAAACTGAATGCTTCTTTATTCAAGTATTTCAAGTATAGTTCACAATAGTTTTATTTTGCTTAAATTAGTAATACAAAGTTTCATTTTACTTACAAATTATTTAAAATATTTTTGTTAAAATTATTAAACATATTTTTTTTCTTATTTTATTATAATTTAATTATATACAAAACATACTCATTCAATCCAATATTATTCCAAACACTAGACATAATCACTTTAGCTCAATTCTAAGTTACATCAAAAGAGTATAATATTCGAGTTGCACATATAGTAATTTTATAATTAATCTTTTTTTTTTAAAGTAAAATGAATTCATTAAACCGAAGAAGACTTGGAATCATTCAGAATTACAAAAGCTAAAAAAGAGGGAAAGTCCTCCATACAAACAGAAATATTATGTAAAGAACACCCTAACTTAGAAAAAAAATGAGTATCCCGATTGGCATAACGAGGCATGAAAACAAAGGAAAGAACATGACAAACCGCTGAAATATTAAGAATGTCTTTAGTAACCACTCCAATCTCTGTCAAAGGATGATAATTATAATTATACAATTTAAAAAAAAAAAAAAGAGTAGAAAATACTAATTTAATCCAATTATAATATAATCTAAAATCCCTAATAATAATCGTATCATATCTTGCACACCAGTCACACTATCTGTCAAACAGATTCATATTAATGTATTGGATTTCATAACAGGTAATTTTAAAGCATCCAAAACAATTATAATCCATTAATAACAGTTACTTAAAAATAGACCAAAAAAAAAACATTTTTTTGAGTCCAAAAATAAAACCCTTCATGTTATTTTCTTGAAGTTAAATAATATTGTAACAGATTTTTTTTCAAAAACTATTTTTGAGTCCTTAATACCATTTTAAGTGTTTTTTTTCTTTTGGTTAAGAAGTAATTGATAATTCTCTCTTCAAAAAAAAAAAAAAAAGCTTTACCAACTTAAAAGGTGCTTATTTATTTAATCTTGATTAGATAGATGAATGAAAATTAAATATATGATACATACGTATGAATGATATATTACGTTAATTGGTCACAGGTCACACTATATTTAAATTACATTTAAATTTAAGTTATAGACGAAATAGAACTCTTGATTTATAAATAGTAGCCTCTGCTATTCATGTAAGTATGCATGTGAGAGATTGTATTAAGAGTAATGTTAGTTGGCCAAAAGCTTTTATGATAATTTATCTCACGCATCATCGATTACAATATAAAGCGGTATATCTAATATTACTTTTTTTTAATATATATTTAAGTTGGTAGAATATAGCTTGTGAATGAATAAAATGCATAACCTCCGAGAGTAGTCAAAAAAATTGACAACCACCACAGACATTGACACATGAATTGCCTTGCCAACCACACACCTTTTCAGTCACTATAACAAAGACCTGTTCAAAGCATTGCTAAATTTAGCATCTGAGAGAGTATCCTAAAATTCGAAGAATTTTTTGGTTGGATTTCATGGTGTCTTGACATGAAAAAAAAGCACTGCCATTGAATTAACGAAAGTTTTGCATTAAACAGCATTTCCGTCGCTTGATCATCCCTTTTCACATCACTGCCATCCACATTACCCATTTGTCAAAAACATTTACATGTTTTTGATATTTTCTTCATTTTTGCTTCTTTGAATTCCAGTTCAATTTTCACTTTCAAAGAATAAATATTGATATTTACTTTTGAACTGGAATTTAATCCGTTTTGTTTTTCTTTTCTTTTCTTTTCAAAGAAAATAAAATCTGAATTCTACCCTGCATGAGTTGCTGGATTCCTGCTTGGCGGCAAGTTTTCTATCAAAGGTGAAATAATCATAATAATATTCATATTTTTCAAAACCCAAATCAAATTTAATTAGAGTTTGCAATGCTGGTTTCTGACTACCCGTCATAATTTTGTTTCCAGATTTGAAGGCTGATGTGTTTTTTAATTCATTAGAGCTAATATACTTTTAGACCATACAAAATGTCAAACAATAAGATGAAAGGCCTATTAAAAGGCCTCAGATACATTTCTCAAATGTTTGGTATGTTCTTCTTTCTCTTATAACCTTAAAAACAAGTATTCAATTGATGTTACAATATGATACTGAGAAAATTGGCATTGATGGATGTTGCAGATAATGAAAAAGAGGCTGATATGCAGATTGGTTTCCCCACAGATGTAAAGCATGTAGCCCATATTGGATGGGATGGTCCTTCTGTAAATTCGCCAAGCTGGGTATATGTTTGAGCTTCATTTTTGGACTATAATTTCAAGTAACTTTTTAGTTTCTGATCACAGAGTCTCACCATGGAGACCTTATTTTTAATTTTTTTTAGCAGATGAATGAATTTAAAGCCGCACCAGGATTCCAATCACAACCTTTAGGTCCTCCGGAAGAAATGAAGGATGAATCTGAAATCCAATGGGTTTCCGAAGGTATGATACATTTTCGAGATTAAAATTATTTGTTTGAAACATGATATCAGAGTCATTTTGATTGTAAAATCCTACGTTCACGGTGTCTACGTATGTGTCGAACAAGTCCAATAATAAAACCAATTGTATAATTGTGTAGATTCAACCCGGAGAAGAAATCAAAATGCTCCGGCCAAAGACGTGCCAGAATTGCCAAAGTCGTCAAGACGCCATGCATCAACAGGGTCTTCATCTGAGAACCCCAGTGGAGAAAAAATAGAAAAATCAGAAAAAACTAAGTCAAGAAGGTCTTCAAAAACAAACAAGGAGGTATCAGAAACTACAAAATCCAGGCAACCAAAAGAGTCAAGCCAAGATGGGGAGTCGTCCTCCAAGGCACCTGACATACCCAAAAAATCACGACGAAAGAAATCCAAAGACTCCGGAGATGGGGGGTCGTCAAGATCATCTAGGTCGTCCAGGAGAGCTCAAGCATCCAAGTCGGATACAGTACCGGAAGAATCCGAGTCACTATCCAAAGACAGCAATGAACAAGACCTAGCTCAAACTCCAGCTTTAAATTCTTCTGATGGAGTGGAAGACAAGGGATTCACTGAGAGTTGTTGAGAAATTTGTTGCAATGTTCTTTTACTGTTACATTGCTAGCTAGAAAACTTTTGTTGCTTAGTTTTGAGACCAAACAATACAAAACAAAAAATAAATATATATAAATTTTCACACCACTGAGCCCTGTATGATCAATCAATCCTTGGTACATATCAAAGGAATTGGAATTTGGAATCCATTCATTTTTTTCTCAAAAAAGAGACTTTTTTTTTCTTTTCCTTTCTTTTTGTTTGTGTCGGTCTTAATCTTATATGTTCATGTGATATGCACTAATTTTCTGAAATTACTTCTCAAATGTGATGAAATGGACTGTTGATCATGAACATGGTAATAATGATCATATCCATAAATGCAAAAATTGAAGTTGAGCTGTAATATTTTTTCTTTCCTTCGACCAAGGATGGTCTGCTTTTTGGTCTGAAACTTCATCATTTGTAATTAATTGCTTTGCTTCAATCACACGCCAAGGATGCATGTATAATTCATGAAAGCTGAAATAAAACAGCATTATTTCTCTTGTGATTGGCAGAACAACCAAACACAGACACAGACACTCTCTCTCTCCTATTTTTTTTTTACTTTTATATATAATGTTATATTGGACCAACCAACCATCACATACACAAAAGTGTTACTCTGATCGAACTTTACCCAAGTGACCTGGAATTCATAAAAGTAAATCCCAATTTTTTTAACTTTTATATTCAAAATTCATGGCAAAACCTCCGTAGATTTTATAAATTTGCTAGAAATCATATTGCTTTCTTTTAATTAATATTAGAACCACCAATATATATGGTTGTATTTAATCCAAAAAATCGGATAAGAAGAATGATGTTTCGACTTGAATGGAACAGAAATAAAGGAGGATAGTTTCAGGCAGAATTTGAGCTTTTACTCTAAATATTGCAATAAGTTAAATTAGATTCACAAAAATAGAAGTTAGGTCTTGAGAAATTATTCCTCTGCAACAAGCTAAATAAGCAGAAGAATTTTTTTAGCAGCAAATTGAGCTAAAAGATCTCCAGATTAATTAATAGCTGATATACATGCAATAACCAAATATATGCACTTGTCCCTGACAAAAACCATAATTACATATTTTTTCCATTTCCCTAGCAAACTTTCTAAAACCACCAAAAAAGTCGTATCCAAGTGAAGGGGGAAGTCAGTCAGTATAAACTGTTGTTTCTATCAACTTAATCACTGTTTACTAATCCTGAGAAGAATTACCCAGCTAAGACAATCAAACCCCAACAAAACTCAGCACCAGAGAAGATAGAAACGGCCTTGAAGAAGAAGAAGAAGAAGAAGAAGAAGCCCCGTTGAACAGCACCGCGTTGGGAATATCTGGTGCTCTGCACAGCTTCAACTGTCTCAAACTGTCATTAGCTTGCTTACCAGTGCTCACTCTCTCATCAATACACAAATCTGGGTTGCCCTTCAACTTCAATTTTCCGCCAACTTTTGAAGTAAATTTAGCAGAAAATGGGACTCTGCCACTCAAATTGTTGTTCTCCAGATTAATTTCACTCACAGACTCCAAAACCCCAAACTCCTCAGGCACACTCCCCTCTAGATTGTTGTTATCCAGCCCCAGATAACACAACTTCTTCAAGTGCAGCCCCATGGAAGATGGAATAGTCCCAACCAGTCCCATCCCAGAAAATCCTATCCCCAAAACACTCCCCAGATTCTCCCATATTTCCGGGATTTGCCCTTTCAATGAATTCCCACTCAAATACACTTCTCTCAAACTGGACATCTGACCCAAAAACAGAGGAACTCCGAAACTACCAAACCGGTTAAAACTCAAGTCCAGAAACTCCAGGCTCTGCAAGAAACCGAAACTCTCTGGGATCTTACCATAAAACCCATTGTTACTCAAATCAAGCTTCAGCAACTGGGTGAGATTACCTAGTTCTTCAGGGACATTTCCGTCAAAATAGTTTTGACTTAAATCAAGAATCTTCAGTTTCTTCAACTTAGCAAAGCTCAAGGAAACCCCACCACTTAATTTGTTCCTGGATAGTGTAACCTCTTCCAGACCAACCAAACGACCAACTTTATCTGGGATGGTCCCATAAAAACCATTTCCAGTCAGACTAGCCTCCTCAGATTGGTAAAGTTACCGATAATGCCACCGAGAGAGCCAACCAGAGATGGGTTCTCAATAAACACCAGCTCCTCAAGACTCGACCCGAAACTAGCTGGAACATTTTCAGGGACCGAAACTCTAGTCACGGTGAAACACTTATAGAAGAAGAGCTTGCGGAGATACTTAAAGGATGTGAAGAGAAGTGGACTGAGAGTAGAGTTGGGAGTACAAGGAGGGTTCGGACTGGAGTCCGAAACGTTACCGAAACTCAGTTCGGTGATGTGAACCGTTTCGGCTTGAAACGTAACTGTTCCATTGGTGGTGGGTTCAATGAAGTAGTCGCAAACGACACCGTGTGGAGCCGAGGAGCAGATGTCGTCGGGGAAGAGTGAACGCCAAGGAATGGTTGGGTTGACCGTGTCGAGCACTTGATAAACTGATTCTTGCTCAGGCAAGTCAAGAACCGGCTGTTGGCTCGAAATGACGAAAAACGACAAGAGGGTTGTGAAGAAAACGAATGAAAAAGCAGAAAAACGAGAAGAGAAGGCCATTTTTTCTTTGGGTATGGAAGAGTAACGTAGAGTTAGGGTGGTGGTGGGTGTTTGTTTTGTAGGGTTGTGATGGAGGAAGTTTTCAGAGTATCTTTTTATCTTGGGAGAGACAGGAGAGAGATTACTAAAACGGTGAAAGAAGTGTGTGGTTGGTTGTTGGTTTGATAGTCATAGAGACTGTGTGTGTTGTTGGGTTTTGTCGCTTGCAATGTTGAAGTGAAAATGGAGTGTGGTGTGGTGAGTGGGTGAGCAGGAGCTGCAGGACCAAACCAGCGAACAGAGCGGCCTATGACTACGAGGCACTGACCCTATGTATGTCTAGATGGTATAATTGCAAGGCGGTAAAAGGAAAGGGCGGAGGCGGCCAAAATAATTTGTTTCTATTAATTACCAATAATGGTAACTAAATGCATCCCAACCTACTACTTTATGCCCTATTCTATTCTATCCCTCTAGCTTGTCATTTTTGTGTTTTGTTCGAGATGCGTATTTTTTTGTACTGAAACTTATTTTAATTTGAATTCTTTCTGGAAACAAAACACAATTGTTTATATATGGACTAGAAAAAATGTTAGATTGAAAAAAATATAATTTTAGAAGAATAAGTATCTTTATAGTAACGAAATGAATTTGATAAGATACATTATACATATAACACTACTATACTTTACAAGGTCCCATGTTTTGGTGCTTAGAGATCTCAAACTACTCCAAAGGTTAACACTACTATACTTGTGTAGTCATGTAAATATATATTTCAACAATTGTTCATAAAAACACAATTGTGTGAGTAGATATTTTTCTCGTATTGGGAATAGACCTCTCCTATTATTGGAAGCCGTAGTTATCCGAACGTGTTTGTATGATTCAATCTTAGTTGGTCCCAGTAATCCCCTAACACGTAAGATGTCAGATTTTTAAAATAAAAAAACAAAAAAAAAAAACACTACTGTACTTTATTATGAGTATGAACCAGTGAATAATCAAAATTAAACTTGAGGCATATGTTACATTTAAAGAAGTGAAAATAATACCAAAACTTAGGTTTTTTTTTTATATGAGGAAACAATTTTATTAAAAGCTAACATTGATATAATCTACCATTTGTTGGTCAATACAAATACTTACGGGTGTTGCATTCAATCTAGAGTTTATTGATGTTTTATGGATTTTTTTATGTGATTGATTGAATGGATTTTTAATGATTTATGTTGAGAAAAAATAATATTTAATTTATAATAGTTTAAAATCCATCAAATTTTATGGGAGTATAATAAAATTTATTATGGGTCTTTTTATTTATATTTTTTATTTTAAAATTCATCTAATTTTATAAATTAAATAATTTCTGTAAAGTCAATAACATTTTAATTACAACTACATTTGAATTGAATATTTAAAGTTCCGGATTGAATGCACTCAGATTTCAATGAACTTTTTAAAAGTAGATAAAAGGTTAAATTGAATACACGAATATTTAAAAGCCTGGATTGAATGCATCCAGACTTTTAAAATTTTTTAAATTTCAATAAATTATAAATTGAATACGCTCTCCTTATATTTAGGCTAACGATGCGGTGGATATTTCCTCTTAATTCCACCATATATGAACATTCAAAAACATATATGTATCGATTGAAAGTTCTCATCTCTATCACTGACTATGGAGATGGAGATGGGATCTCTAACAATAAAGGTCTATATTTGGATCTCCAGTAGATCTTCACCATCTTTTTTTTTTTTTTTTTTATTCATAATTCTTATTTTCAAATAGATTTGAGATCTCCTCCCATTATCTTATCATAATTATTTTTCATTTTAAATATTTTTTTAATTATATAATTACATTAAATTCTTTGTCTAAAGTTTTGATTTGTTTAATTATGTCATTTAGTGTTTTTTTATTTAAAGGATATTTTGTAAATTTTTTATATTATATCAGAAGTATTTTTATTTTTTTGACAATTAGCCTGGTTGAAGATTAATTTTGACAAAGTTTTACTAATTGCAACGAGATCAATGTCAGTTTTTAATAAACATGTTTTTTCGGTATAAAAAATAAAGGCAAACCTTTGAGAAATTTGATGTTATTTGATCTTTTTAGAAAAATATTAACAGAGAGATGTGTTTATATTTCTTGTTGGATAAAAAAGAAAGACAAGAAACATAGTAAAAGTTAAGAAAATAAGGGTATTGTGGACTTTTGAAATGCAGAGGGTACAACTTCACCAGACACCAATCGCATGTAAAAACAGAAAAAGTGGGAGGCAGAGCCAATGATCAGACTACCAGAAATAACCACA
Source organism: Xanthoceras sorbifolium (assembly GCA_003430845.1). Lineage (NCBI taxonomy): Eukaryota > Viridiplantae > Streptophyta > Magnoliopsida > Sapindales > Sapindaceae > Xanthoceras > Xanthoceras sorbifolium. The sequence continues at coordinate 9,668,196 of CM010608.1, read as the reverse complement.
TATAAACAAACGATAAAGCTCACACAAGAAGAAACCTCCAAGATCCAACGGCTATGATCACCTTCACCACTTACGAAAAACCAATAAAAGTCTGTTTGGTTTGTTGGCTTCTGTAAAAAAAAAAAAAAAAAGGCAGCAGCCGACAAGTACCCTGCGGAGGAAGGCAGCTGCGGGTGAGCCGACAGCGACGCGCCGCACCCGCCGGCTTTACTGTCTCAGTCTGTGTGTGCAGTGTCGCATCGAAAGCGACGTTTAACAGAAGAAAAAAAAAGGCGTGTTGGAGAGTGGTCACGTGTCGACGGGCAAGTGGCGGTGAGTAGACACGTTGGCATTGTACGGAAGATCGTTTCCGGAAATGGAAAAGCATGCAAAATTGCGAATTCCATTTACAGCGGAGAGAGTAGGGGGCCCACTTGCGTGCAACATAACAAATACTCTTTTTCTCTTCCAAATTTCCAACGCTTTTTGTTAGTTGGGTTGCGTTTGCTTTTTTGACCTTTCGCTGTTGTGGAAGCAGATGAATTATGAAACCAGAAAAGGGCGGCGATAGTGAGGCTACTATTCACTATTGTTTGTTACTCTCTTTTTCTACTGTTTTCAATATCAGTAACAAACAGCAGTGATCTCGTAGATGAAAAAGGAGAAAAGTTGACAGTTGAGATGTAGTGTTCAGATAATGGATGGTCGAGATGAAGTATATGTTGGGATCGGTAATTGTTTTTTTACCTCGAACGTGAAGGAGATGAATAGTGGTATACAAATACAACTAAAGAAGTGAAGTTGGATGGGTAATTTTTTGCCAATTTTTTTTTTATATATATATATAATCAATGCTATTAAAAACAAAAAAACTGAAGTTAAAATTTTAATATATAGAAAAAAAATATAAACCAAGAAAGAAGAGAAAGAAAATAATGTCTCTTTCCAATTGACATGTTAAAAATCATAACATGAAATCACTTGTCATCATATTATAAAACTTAAGAAGCGAGATGCTACAAGTGTTATCCATGACTAATAAAGTAAAATTAAATAAAACAATATCCCAGTTATGAATCAAGTACTGAAATCCTCTACAATTACTCATTCATCAATACCATTGTATTTAATCCACTCTTCCATTTTTATATGTTTTTGAGTATTTTCTACTTTCATTCTCTACATCTTCGTATCTATCACCCAATGAATGCCCATGATCAGTATGACCCTTTCACCTATAAAAGATTAAGCAGAAGTTGATGGGTCACTGAGATCAATCATGAGGAAATGGAGCTGCCGCCGTAAATGTAACACCTGCGATTCTCATGAATTATAAGTTAAAATGATAGTTACCTAAAAACTTGTCAACAGAGCCAAAAATAAACTGAATTGCATATAAAGTCTAAGGAGAATTTGAATCAGATAACACCATATATCTCTTTTAATATACGATTGTGAGGATTGATAAATTACGTTGATTTATTCAATTTCTTCTCCGTCTTGGTATAAGGTTTGAACTTAATATGCCTCCCAACTCTAATCCTACTTGAAGCAAGTATGAAATACGAATAAACCTTACTGGATTAATAGTTGAGTTGTTCAACAATATAGTAAGCTGCTATATGGTTCTGCTAAATTTTCAGCCACAGGGGACCTTACCAATATCTCTCTAATAAACACAATCAAACTACTTAAAAGGTTAAAAGTACAAAAAGATGGACACTAAAACATAAAACGAGTAGACATTAACAACTTATCTAGAGCATTTTATTCTTTGCACGTTTGATATGCATGAAAAAATTGAAATGACGATCCATTTAAGAAAAATAAATGAATAACAGTTTCACTCCTCTGTCCAAGCTTTTCATTACAGATTATATTGTTGAGTTTTATGTAATATTCCATTAACCAATGTAATCACTGTATGGCTCCCCCCCTGCCTGTCCATGGTGGCTCAGATGGGTGCCTAAATGAAAGAAAAAAAGGGCAAGAGCCTAATGTATATGTGGGCGCTGCAATGCATCAAGTGAAAAGTATTGCCAATGCAAATGATGCTTCAGGCACCAAGAAGTGAATTCACACGACCATTTTCCTTCTATTATTCTATAAATAGACAAGAGGAAGTGAAATTGAGTGATAGAGAATAAGGAAGAGAGAGAGAAAACCCTATCTATCTGGTTTGACTGCATGAGATAAGGGAAAAGTGTATCGGGATTCTAAGGCTTTAAATAAAATTAAACTTGGACAACTTAAGTTTGTTTAATGTTCTATATTTATTCATATTCATTGTTCCAGTAAATGCAGACAGGATCTTGACAAACCATCTAAATTATAAGTCAGCTTATCACGTGTTTCTATTTCGTTCCTTGTCATCTATGCTTCAACCTTTAGCTAACAATTCTAAGTATTTTACTTTAAATCAGATTAGAATCAAATTTGTATTCTGCTAATTGAAATGATTTATTAGCCTTATTGAGACAGAAAATGGCAAACTCGACTTTTTTAAACACTCAATTTCTGCAGCCGTTTAAAATTTAAATCGCTCAGAAATTTAAAGCAATCACAAAAATTTGCTTCATAAAAAACAAACTCTGTGTATCTAATATGCAACTGACAAAACAAGATTACAGAACAAAAACAAGAACAGATAGAGAAAAACTAATGGAAAACATAACACCTAGGGGCAGAGAGAGAAGACATGATTAATAGAATTAAGAAAAAGGAATTGTTAATAGGAAATTTGGTTTCCAAATATAAGCACATGTCCACGAAGCTCAATCTCCAGGACCTTATCTCTTGGAAGCAATAGATATAGCAAAACGAGACATAACCGGTGACAGCTCAGCATAGGAGAAACAAAGAAGGCATATGAGTTGATGAAGAAAATTCTAGAAAAGGAATAAAAAAGCAAGTGTAAGGAGAGAGGTGGGACCATAGCACGAGTAGTACAAACTGAGTAATCTCGCATAAAGCATGTTCCCTCGCAACAAACATGGAGCAACGAGCAGGCAACATGAGACAATAAGCAGTAACGTAAAGTGTCAGGAAAGAAAGAATATAGATCCATAAGGGTCGAGACACTTGGCCATAGCTGTGAGGAAATGTCAGTTACCTGGAGTCTATAAATACTTACACGATTCCTTATGAAAGGTTAGCTACTTTTCTATTCATATTTCATTACAGCATTCTCTGAAAACAAGAGGTAGATTTTGTTTTTTTCCTAACTTGTGCATCGGAGTGTGGTTGCCGGACCACCACCTGCAATCACCCTAACCCCAGGTATTTTTCTATCTCAGCAGGGTTCTCAAAATCATAAAGAAGCTTGTGAGAAGTAGCAGAAATACTCACTCAAATATTTTATTCTATTTTTACCCATGTAATGTTTAGGAAGTTTTATTCGCGAGAATACTGTTGCACTATTCTTAATTGTTAGTTCTTATTTTGGTTATTTTTTGAGTTAACAGGAATATTACCTCCTCTTCAAGCAGAGAGGGCAGGTTGTCGATTGATAAAAGAGAACTAAATTGCTCGACTAGCTTCTCTTCTTTAATGCCGGACCAAGTATGTTGAGGCAGCGCAAACAAAAGTACCGTTAGAACATCATCGGTAGATGGATGCATTCCTTTGCAATTGTTTTGATCAAAATCACACAAATCACTTGGCTTTGTTCGTGATAAAGGAACCAGCATTTCATTTGCTTGTTCAATGCCATCTGTAGTTGTAGTCCCTGAGATCACTGTCATCAGCTTTTCACCATTTGCTTTACGAGTGACAGATTTGTTTCCATACAGATTGTTCCATCTAACTGACTGGGTTTCCCAGCGAAAAGTTCTGCTCCTTGGCAACAAACTTCTGCAGCTATTTTTGGTAATGTTTCTTTGCAATCCAAGGATACAACATCTTTACATAACGAAATTTCAGAAGTCAACCATCTACTTACTTGCTTAAATAGTTCAGTATCTCGTATTTGTTTCCATACCTCTTCCTGAAATACCAAAATTTGAAACCTTGAAGATCATATTTCTTTATCTTTGTTTTCTATCAAACAGAAGTACTAAAAGAACACAATTAAAGAAGTCAAGCAATGAAACAATAAAATGAATCACCCTCTTCAATGAAAAAAAAGACCTACAAGCAGAGTACATTGTCGAGAATTGGGGGCGACAGAGACAGAAAGACAGAGAGAGAGAAAGAGAAGGAACACATATAAGCAATAGAAAAAACCTTGATAACCAGCCTTCCTTTCTCCTCTTCACTTATGATTACAGATGCATCCTCTTGTCTCCGAGCAACCCACTTGATGAACTCTTTTAAATCATAAGGTGCCGATTTAAATACGACAGAGAGTACAGTGTCAAAATCATTCAGATTGTTCAACTTCAATCTCTGGGGAACATCTTCTGTCAAGTACTTTGCAACACTTCTCCAAACATCGTGTCTACAGCTCTGCATCAAATCCAGAGTAATATGCAGTACCAAATATAAATTCTTTGCATGAAAAGGTTTGCGAGTTGAAGAAGAACAGAATCACAACAACGATACAAAAACAAAACATATTTCAGGACAATAAGATGAGGGAAAATACAAAAGTGTATCCACAGAAGGAAAACTGCATTTGTCAATCTGTATATAACATGACCTATGTTTTTACTGATTATGTGGAAGGGAGGTTTAAAGTTTTAATGATAAATAATTTAACAAAGCTTCAAGTCCTCAAGCTCTTTACATTTGCCGAATACTCTGAGATTTATTCCAACCATGTTTATATGCCAAAGCATCCATATAAAGAAAAAAAATAAAAGTGATAAAAAAGTTCCCATAATTAAATGATAACAAATCTGCCGACAAGAACAGTACCATAGTATTAAAAACTGATGGTGCTTTGTGAAGCCTTGAGATAATCATGAATCTGAAATAGAGCAGACACATAGGTAACAACTAGATTAAATATCATATTACCATAATGTCTTGTCTTTTGAGAATTCAAAAGCTTGAACAATTAAACGCAATAGAATTACTATATGGCTAATTACACTTTAATACGATTAAAATATTCAAAATAAGTATGATACCCCCTATGATGTCCTGTTGCTTTATCAATAGTATACATGGCCTCCCAAAGAAGTGGGAGAGGAACCCAATGGGGAGGATATTTGAATCGAGCAACATCCAAAATCAGAACCATGTCCCTTCCAGCATGATAGCCCCCAATTGGTGAAAAATGACCAGTACCAGTCTGCAACCAACCAGTAAAATGATTTTGAGACCTGCCTTAGTTCTTCAAGGAGTAATGTAAGAATACATGAAGCACAAAAATTCCTACTAGAACCAACATACAGATTAAAAAGTATCACAAGTGATCAAATTACAATATAGAACATCCTCAGATCCTCTCAAACATCTCACAGAAAGGTATAAGACAAATTATTGGCCTTAATAATCCTAATCGAAGTTCTCATTTGGTTCTAATATTAAGATATGATAAAATTTCAAACGGCCACTAAAAGCACAAGAACAAAAAAAAAGTAACTAAAATGCAAAAGAGAACAAGCGAAGTATTACACCTGCTTAAAAATGCCTCTGTGGTATGAGGTGATGACATGACAATCCTCTGAAGAAGTAGAGGAAACAACAAGTCTACGAAAATCATCAATGGAGCTTTCATTTGTTCTAAAAGCCTCAACATTGGCTCCATTACAATAAGCCAAACATGCAACTTTACCAAATGTAATTCCCTCAGCTTTGATCTTACTCAACGGTTCACAACAATCTAACATGGAATCGTCAAACCACCTCCAGGGCCCTGCAAAAATGAAAACGAAACTCAAAAGATAGATCCTATCACTTGTTTTCTGAAATGGGTTTAGAGTAATAAATAGTTAAAACCTTTCCATGTTCTTCCAGGATCAATTGAGAGAGCATTTAAGACCACGGCAAGAGTGGCAAGTCCGCAATAAGCGGGCTCTGATTGAGTTTGGTAGTAGGATATCAGCTTGAAAAACCCTTCCATGGTCCCACCTTCAAGTGCTTCAGTGAACAGTTGCTGTAAAATTTACAATTTTGTAAATGTTAGAAGTAAAATGCAGAAATGGAGAGAGTGAGAGAAAGAGGTGACATATATACAGACCTTGCCTTGAGGAGAAGCGAACTCGATTGCTGGAGGAGATGGAAGAAGTCTTTTGTAAAGACCAGCCACTGCCATTTTTTATTTTTCAGATTTACTTTTGATGGAGCTCTGATGTTGTTTTTCAAGAATGGTCTTCTTTTATGGAGTGGATTGGAGGTGTATTAACTTTGACATTTTTTTCTTGAAAAAAATGGTAAGCTTTGTTCTTGACCTTTTTTTAACGTAGAAATGGTCAAAAGTAGGATAGTCAACAATAGATGTGATTAAAAATAATAATATAAATTATAAAATACTCCTGAATAAGTGAAAATTTTTAAAAAAATCTCAAACCATATAATATCGATTTTTTTTTCTCCTCTTTGTGTTGTACAAAAACCTCTTCTCTAGAACCCTCCGTCCTCTGTCTTTGCTCTCTCTCTCTCTCTCTCTCTCTCTCTCTCTCTCTCTCTCTCTCTCTCTCTTTAAATTTTTCAAATACAAGGTTAGTATTGGTAAAGTCGATTTACAAAGTTAAATTATGTGAATCTTCTTGTATCTTTATAATTTATATTTATTTTAATCAATAAATTTATGGGTCTTGTTCATAATGGTGAAAATGGGGTAATAAATTTGTGAAAATCGTAAAGATCTAAAAAAATATCGTATGAAACTCGTAATTCATATTGAATCGTCCAACATAATTCATATATTGAAACGTTCATATAATTCATGTTGGATTTCATAATTCACGTTGGACCGTCCAATTACAAAATTCATGTGGGACAGTCCAACATGAATCATGAAATTTATAAATTACGAATTTTTTTTCTTTTTTTTAAAAAAAAATTCAAAAATCTGGCAATTCATTTAAAAAAAAATGACCGCAGTTAGACTCGTAATTCAACACATAGGGCATTGAGTTGGTGAAGATTATATTAATAATGATATTTTTATTGAGGTGTTAGGAGATGATATAACATACAATGAGTTGATGAACATTATATATGCATTAACCTAGATTGATAGAAATATAAACGATATCATCATCAAATGGTATTGTTATAATAGATTCACCATAAAATTTAATATAATAAGTCGACGTAAAATGTTAAAAAAAAAAAAAAAAAGTAGAGCAACATGTAAACCCACATTACTTAAGGTTTCCTACAACATAAAAGAAAAGTGAAACATAAGATATGAGTTGTCTTAAGGTGAAATAAATTTTAAGTTTTATAAATTGTTTGGGTACGTTATCGTATGGATTCATTCATGTTTTTAAAATCAAACATCAACTGGTTAAGATTTAAAGATTTAAAATATGTTAGAAAAATTATGGAACTATCTAATGCAATTATACTAACAAAAAATCCTCTGAAGAGATAGTGGCATAATGACGGATGCATATTTAGCGGTCCATTGCAGGATTTATTCTCTACTTCAAAGGTCTCAAGGGAGGATAATGAAGATTAAACAGACAAGTAATAAGGATTTATCCTCAATAGTATTGTAATATTTACCGTCATTATTATCTATTGAATTCTTTAGCTTTTTATTTCTACTTTTATGAGCTATTACCTAATTAAATTATTATGAGATATAAATTTAGGATAAATTGAAATATTTAACATTATTATTATTTTTAAAAAAAAAAAAAAACTTTTTTGTCTATATGGTTTCAACTTCTCAAGTGCAAACATCTAAGTTCTAACAAAAATCCGAATAAAGAGACTAGGTTGACACAAAAGAAAGTTGTGGGTTCGAAATCATATCATCCCCCCTCCCCTCAAATTCCAAATTATAATAGTTTAAAAAAAGAAAAAAAAAACATAAATTTAAATCTCAACCCTCAGAAAGAGAAAATAAAAATTATGTGTACAAGAAATCAAGTTCCAATTTCAAAAAATTATATTCAACTGTTTACTACAAAAGCAAAAGATGTAATATTTGTATTAATTGACAACTTTCGACCAAGAGATAATGCAAAATATATTCATATAGAACCATTATATTCCTACAATCTGGCATCAACAGAGAAACTATACATCTACCAGCATAATGTTAGGAGGGTAAGGATGTTCAAGGAAATGAAATCACAATTTCGGTTGGTGCATAATATATGTTAAACATTGATGTTAGTTTTTGATCCATAAGTTAGCACATAACTTGGTTCAATTCCGAACAACATTTTAATCTTCAGAGCATTATTCTTGCCTCATCACAAAGAGATTTTGATACCTCTTACCTCCTCATAGCCAGGTTTTGATCTTCGGAAACGCGTTTTGCTCCTTGATAAAGACATTTCAATCCGATGGATATGCCATTTGCTTCTCTAGTATAACCTAAAAAGGGCAATAAATAGCCTTTCTGCAGTATATAACTACGAATTTAAAATGTTCAGGGCACAAAATAAAATCCCTTTTCTGCTTACAACATAACATTAACTATGGTAGAAGTTATTATTATTATTATTATATTTAATCAGAAGCTAAATGCTAGGTGCACCGAGATCCTCATCTACCTTGTTCTCTTGGCATCTCTTGAGAAGGCGGAGCTGACGTCGCAGGTGCAGTACCTGACAAGTCCATATTTTCTTGTGAGAAATCTTTAAAATGAAAACTTACGAAAGCGTTTGGGATGCCAGCCAAAATAAGAAAAAAGATGAGCCAACGTTTATAGCAATATATCAAGACACTCAAAAGAGGCACAATTAGAAACCTCAAACTGCATATAACAGCACGCTCAGACACAAATTTCATCATTGTTGTCCTCATTCCAGACAACATATAATAGTAATTAACTTACTGTACCCGTTCAACATTTCTCATAATAAAATAAATATTTCCTTAAGTTCCCACCAAGAAATATACTAGGGAAAGAAAAACGAAGGAAAAGGAATGGAAGATATCTATCTAAAGTTTCCAAAAATATATTTAAGAAGACGAATTAAGTCATTAACAGTTGAAATCTCTTCCACTATTCTTTCAAACGACTACTACTAACAGAAAATCATTTGAAACAGAAGCAAGAGAGAAAAAAATAGACCAAGATAGACTTACCTCTTCCTTAAGCAAAGTAGGAAAATTTTCCATTGAAACAAGCATATGCATTTCTTGAGAAAGCTTCTCATCTTTGATGCCATACCATGTTTCTGTAGGTAAGGCAAATATGAGAACTGTTAAAATATCATTTCCAGCTGGATACATCCCAATGCAATTACTAGGGCCACAGCCACAATCTCCCTTTTGGGTTGAAGGAACCAGCACATCAACCCCTTGCTCACTTCTACCATCTACCACTGTTCCAGACACCAATGTAAAAGGCTTATCACCATTTGTCTTCAGTGATTTCACGCAGGTTTCCCGGCAGCAAAATCCCTCTGAGGACTTTCCAGCCAAAATTTCTGCCCCCTGGCAACAAACACTTGCAGCTATGTCAGGCAGATCGCTTTGAAGACCTACAGCCAACATGCTTCGGCAACATGAATTTACTGAGGATAAAAATGCCACAACATGTTTAAAAAGGCAAGAGTCCTGCACTTGTTTTAACACTTCTTCCTGCGAGACAAAACATTGGCTAAAACTTTTTAGAAAAAAGTGTATGAGACTGCAGAATTAGTGTCTCACTCATCAAGAGAAAAGGGGGAAAACCAAAGTGATGGTGAAACTCTACAACACCTTAACAGCAAGCCTTCCTTTCTCCTCCTGGCTAAGACTCTGATTCCCATCCTCTCTTCTCCGAACCTCTGCAACCCATTTGATGAACTCTCCAAAATCTGATGGGAGTGACATGAAAATGACAGAGAGAAGTTTCTTGATATCTTTAATATCCTCTGATTTTACAAGCTTAGGAACATCATCCATTAGATAATTTGCAATTCTGACCCAACTCTCATGCTTACAGCTCTGGGGACAAATGTCAAAGTAATATCCAGTCAGTATAATAATTGTCCCAAACTTGCATATCTTTCAACAACCAAGGTGACCATGTCAGAGAAACTCATTCAGCAAATGATGCACCACCATCAACACATGGTTCCAGAAAAGTAATTCTATCAAACTCAGCATGTCCATCCAAAATAATTTGATTTCCCTACTCAATTATGCATCAGTAATCAAAATTGTCCAGCCAACTTTTCCACTGATCGGCCTGTACTTAATAGTGATAATTTTCAACCAGGTAAAACATCTAACAACAGTTCTGTAATGACATTCTCAGAGTACGACTAATAGACAAGCGAAAGACAATCTAAAATAGATTATGTTTTCTCAGGAAGAGCAAAATTCAATGTGGTAAAGTTTACCTGATTCCACAAGAAAAGTCGCATATATTACACTGATGGTTATAGCTATGAGAGTTTAGAACCTTATAATAATCATTTAAGATCCTCTAAAGATGCAAGAACTTCTAATCAGACTTCTGGCTTCTATATTTCTTTTGCCATAAAGCTGAGAAATTGCAGTGATATAAAGAAGTAACTCACCCTAAACTTTCACACAAGACACTAGAAACAAATACTTTTGACTCTTATGGAAGCCAGCATCAAAATACAAAATACAAAATACTTTTTTACCTTAGGACAAAAAACAAAAACAAATTGACAATGGAGATGTAACACAGAATGGAGAAAAGTAATAACAAAGCAAAAGGAACAGATTGAGTTGTGAAGAATGGCACAATCCATAATGAAAGCACAACTTTTTGTGTGTGTGCAGGTAAAAAGCTTCGCATTCATACCAAGGTATACAGCAGCCCGGGCTCTCTATGAGGCCTAGCTATAAGCATGAACCTGAGAAACATCAAAGTTTGAGAGTCAATGGAGAACCAAAGATTGAAATGCAAATAAATACTTGACAGTGCAGCTTGAACCACAATACAACAATGTACACATAAACTTGAATACAAATTGGCAAAATCAAGACATAGAATAAACAACTGAAAAGAAAGCAGTGGAATGTAAGCATCTCTAACGGAGTTCATAGCATGCGCCAATGAAAAGAATCTCAGTAAATATAAAACATTGTGTTGGATCCTCCGATCATCAAACTTGTGTGCAAATAACTAGTCAAATATCATTCTGGAGGCCTGCACAGGGTACAAGTGCCTCATCACATTCTTCTGATTCAATTGGTTGCATTTAACATTTTCCCTTTGGTTATACTTGCTTGTTTACATTTCCCAATAGCAGTTCTCTTCCAAGGTTTAAGAAAACTCTACATGGTTTAATCAGCTGACCTAGTATGCAAATGCAATCCAATTTCAATAATCTACATGTTAAACACATCCTGTCAGTTATCAGTAAATCATTACTGATACCATCAAACTTTTCTCAGAACATTAAAACTTTCTACAACAAACATTCAAACTAAATTATTAGGTTGGATTAAAAAACTTGATGTTCAGGCACTGGACGTTATCACGGTAATAAAACTACGCCTTTTAGTGCACTGCAGATATTGCAAATTATCAATGTGTTGAATGAAAATAAGTGTGCCATTGATCATACTAGCATAGATACTTTCATGATAAGTAGTTTGGTAGAGCATTTATTAGCATAAACAATTTCATTTCAGCAACTATCAATTGCCCAATCCTCATCATCTATTTCAACATTATCCATCAAACGACAGCAAACAAAATTAATGCAGTTTCTTCAAGAAAATAAACATCCAAAATTGATATAGTTTCCAATATCATTGTGATTAGGTATAATATAATTGGATGCTTCCATAAAAGAAGCATACACAAATGCCTACCCTCTGTGTTGTCCAGTTGCTTCGTCAATACTATTCATGGCTTCCCAAAGTAGTGTAAGTGGCACCCAGTGAGGAGGATACTTAAAACGTGCAACATCTAAAATCAGGGCCATATCCTTTCCAGCATGATAACCACCAATAGGTGAAAAGTGGCCTGTTCCTGTCTGCACAACATCACAAACCCAGGCCCCCACCGAAGAAGGAAAAAAAAAAGACAAAAAAGGGGTTATCATACCTAACAATTGTTCAACACATCAGAAAGTGGTGCAGCTATACAGAATTTAAGCAACAGATTAATCATCCAAAAAAATCAGAAAATATTAATTCAAAAGTAACGGTAGTGATTATACACTTATGTCTGAATGGACAATTCAAGACAATAAAAAATGGAACCGATCCAGAGGGCGCCTAATTCAAATTATGTCCTTCCATTCGTCTCCATTGCAATACTTTTTCAAATTAGAAAAAAAATATGGAAAAAAGGGAAATCTTCCTAATCCTTCTAACAGAATTGGACTCTTTAAACAATTAAATAGGAATCATAATCCTAAAATATTTCAATACAAATGCAGAAATTCAAATGTGTGAGATACTCATTGCATATGTTATTACATAACTTAGAATGCACTGGCAACAGATGGGTTAGTTGGAACCACCAGATGACGCATATATAACATTGTTGCCCCCATCATACGGTTGACAGAAAATTGAACCAAATAGAAATTCCATGTGGTACTAAGGCATCCTGATCTCTTTCTCGGTGCTTCGCAATACTCTAAAAGGTTAAAGTGATATCATAACAATCCGTTTAGCACCAATGCATGATCAAGTATGTTTTTAAACTGCATTCAAGCTCACACTCTCCGCATAATATCGTGTTTAAATTTATAACTATAATAAGAAATTACAGCAAGATATAAGTAACGAAACCCACAAACTAACACAATAAAATGTAATTCTCACAATTCAAATATGATAATTACCTGCTTAAAAGCTGCTCTATGATATGACGAGATCACATGACAATCATCAGAAGCAGTGCATCGTATCACATGATTTCGAAAGTCATCAATGGTACTTTGATTTGTGCGGAAAGCTGAAACTTTTGCACCAGCGCAGTGAGCCAAACATACGAGTTTCCCAAATGAGATGCCCTTCTCTTTAACCTTTTCTAAAGGTTCGCAACAGTCTAGCATAGATTCATCAAACCACCTCCAAGGTCCTACAAGGAAAATTGATGAGTACTTTGTATCATTCAACATTACTACATCCTCAAAGAAAAACCAAGATGATGAAGAAACTCACAGGTAAAAAAGAAAGACAATGACAACAAAGAAGGTAGAAAGCCACCAAAAAAATCTTCAGGGAATAAAATTCCAGAAAACGTTCCCAAGGCCTCGACAGATTTGTAATCTGATAAGTAATCCAGTAACCTCTCACAATTATAGGGCACCCAATAACTATCCAATGTACAACCCGTATACCAAAACAGAGCATAAAGCCCAAAATCAATTCATGTAAAAGTAAAGTTGACCTTGGTAGTCACCATAGCAATCACTATATATTGCCAAATTTGGTTAGTTTCATTTTTCTCCCTGTTTTAACTCTTAAACTATGTATGAATAATTAGATAATCAATATCTGCCATATCAACAAGACAAGGAAACAAAATAGCGATAGGATGGTTTCTAACTTATCCTTACAGTTTTAAGCACATCCTAAGAAACTGTCAGTCTGTCACTCTACTATATGCAAAATATTAAATGAAATGTTACCTTTCCATTTCCGTCCAGGGTCAATAGCAAGGGCATTCAAGACCATGGAAAGGCTGGCCAATCCGCAATATGCAGGCTCCGACTGGGTCTGAAAGAACGAAATCAGCCTATAAAAGCCTTCCATTGTTCCACCTTGAATAGCCTCAAAGAAAAGTTGCTGCAATTTACAAATATAAAGCAGTTGACCAGCGATACAGATGATACAATAGCTTGAATTACCAAATGAAAAAATGGACTTGTGAAATATCCGCATAACAACTCGTTCCATTCAACATCGTACAATTGAGTTCAAATAACAACCTCTCTGCAATCTCTTCATTTCTAATTTAAACGAAAAAACTGAAACTAAATAGATATACAGAAATGAAATGAAATTTACGAAATGCGGTATCTAAAGAACCAAAACAATTAATTAAATTAGCAAACACTGACAAACTTAAAGTCAAACAAAAACCCTAATATCCTCCACTTGATTGTGTGAACAGTTCTATTAGAAAACAAAGTAAAGGCACGATCGAACACTGCCATACCTTTCCTTCAGAGGAAGCGAAGTCGATTGCAGGAGGACATGGAAGTAATCGTCTGTACAAACCGGCCACCGCCATGTTTTAAATTTCCTGTTATTTATACTGGAAAATGTATGCGTCCACGGCTTATACCAGATTAAAGCTCGATCAACTAGTCTCCAATTAGGGCTGCGATAACTCTACCCCTCCAGTAAACGACATCGTTTTTCTCTTCTTGTTCTTGTTCTTCTTCCTCACAGTGACAAGAAACGCAAGAGTTCGAAAACGCCGTCAAAAACCCGCGTAAATTTTAACGGTTTCAAAAAGGTAACGTTACTGGGCTTTGGTGATGACGAGGACCACCGCTGAGATGGCTCTCGCTTTCAAAGTGTTGGTGACTGTTGACAGGACAAGTGAAACGTGCGATACTATAGACTACAGTTGTCATTTTAGGAGGATTCATAAACTAATTTTAGAATGTAAACGCAGATCAATCTTAAATACAAATAAAAACCAACCTGAAATATATATATATTTTTTTACATACTACTGGTCCTGGTAGCGACTCGAATCTTGATCATTGTCAGACTAAATAAGCGATCGAACCACATTAGATGGTGGTCTAAAATGTACAGCTATACATCTTTATATTGCTCTACATTTATATTTCATATTATAGACTATATTTGTATATTATAATTGTCTATCTATTATGTTCAGGAACAGATTCAGAAATATTTTTCAATGGGAATTTTGTGAATATTAAGTTAAATTAACATATATAATTTTTATGAAAAATTATAAATATATATATATGTAAAAAAATTTGGTGGGTGTTTAATTCACTATTCAAAATAATATTTAAGAGTTTTTTTTTTTAAAGGGGTACAATTATAAAATTAATAATATCTGTCGTGATCAATCACTAATGCGTAGTCCATATATCTATTCCTATAACGTGAGACATCTACTCTCATAATAAAGAGTAAAAATTACTCGCTAGTAAATATACATTGTGGGAATTGAACCCTCACCACTAAGATAGAAGGGACGTGCACTAACCACTTAAGTTATGGGTAGAATATTTAAGAGTTATAAAATAAATTAAGAATTAAATCATATACTAAGTATTTTTTTAGTATTCAAAAATATTTTTAATATAGTATTTAAAAATTATTAAAATTTGATAATTTTATTAATTTTCGGCCAAAACTAGTAATTTTTTTCTTTTGTTTTGGTTTGACATAAAATAAATTAAAAAGTCTAAACATTCAATTACTTTTTTGATAGTATATTTTCAAAGAACTTTTAATACCACACATGCTTTTCAATACGTTTTGTTGCATATTTTAAAATATATTTTAACTATGGTATGACCTTTTTTTTTTTTTTTTTAAAGGGGCACAATTATAATATTCATAATTGTCGGATATCTACTCTCATAGTAGGGAAAAAACTACTCCCACAATAAGGGGAGAAAACTACTCACACATGCACATGGTGGAAATCGAACCTTTCACCATTAAGGTGGGAGAGAGGTGCACTAACCACTTTCTTACAAATGGATGTGCAACTATGGTATGACCTTAATGGCCGTAATTAGTATAAATAATATATGTATATTTGTATAATAAAGATTCACTTCAATAAAAGTAATATTAGAGCATTTCCAATGCTGTTATGTATTTGGAGAAAATTAAATGCCATATAAGATCTATATTGAAAAAGTTAAAAAAATATTCTCTAATGCAATTATCTAACTTTAATATTGATATGATGTGACAAAAAAAAGTTAGAGAATATCAAATAGAGTTTCTAATTGTAGATATCCTCCTTGATATGCTGACTAGGATTTCTAACTTTTCCCACCAATAAAATTTTAGTATTTTGTCAATGCATTTAATTGTCATATTGAACGGAGAGAGAATGTAACAAATGATTTGTGGTGATTGGTTTAAAATTACTATTTAGATACTTACATTGGAGAAGTGAATATGCATTTTTATACTTTTTTTTGACAAGTAGATCTATATTATTTAGAAATGTTGATGTGACACTATTTAAATACTCAAAGATACATATTTATATTGGAGATGCTCTTATATTTCCTAATAATGCTCTATCAAAATAATAAAGTGATAAAAATTAATCTAAATTAATAAATTTTATTATATAATAAAGAGATCAAATTTAATCTAAAATAACATATTCTATTAAATAATAAAGTGATAAAAATTCATCAAAAATAATACATTCCATTCAGATATTAAGTGATAAAATTATCTATAATAATACATTCCATTCAAATATTAAAGTGATAAAAACTAATCTAAATAACAAATTATATTAAAATAGTAAAGTGATAAAAACTAATCTAAAATAATAAATTCTATTTTTTTGAAGGGAAAATAATAAATTCTTAAAATAGTAAAGTGGCAAAATTAGTCTAAAATAATAAAATAATATAAAATCATTTAAAATAATAAAATAATAAAAATAAGAACAAATTATAATAAAATACATCGATATTTAGTGTTTGTGTAGTTAACCCATATTTTTATTAAAATTATAGAAAAATATTATTAACTAACTATTGACCTTTAAAAGTAAGGAATGTTATAATATCATAAGGGGGTAATAAGATCATTTTTTTCTTAAAAAATAAAAAATAATTGAAAAACAAAATTTGGGTTGCAAAACTTCTTAAAAATTATGGGAAAACAAATGAGAGATCACTATATTTCCATCTTCCTCTTCTTCCCAATCATCATCAGCAACATATTTTACTTCTTTGTCATCAAATCAACAACATCTTCTTCTTATTTCCAAAAATAAAAAAAATAAAAATCTTCTTCTTCATTCTCAAACAAAAACTCAAAATCTCCAAAACATAAAAAAAAAGAGTTAATTACACTCAACCTCCCTGATATTTGACTAATTACACTCGAAATCAAAATTTGCATTAATTAACACTAACCTCCCCTCACGTTAACTTTGACAGTCAAAATAAACGTTGACTTTTTTTAAAATTTATTAAATAACCAAAATACCCCTGTTAATTAATATTATCATTTTTACTATTCATTAAAAAAAAATTAATGGTGGAATCCAAATTGGATCTCCACCGTCCATCAACAATGATGGACGTTGGAGATCTAATCTGGATCTCCACCAAAAAAAAAATTTGAAGCCATTTATCGAACCCAGAGGGTTCGATTCGAACCCTTCTGGGTTTAAGATTCATCTGTAACATCCCGGATTTCGGGTAATGAATTTTTGATATATGTGAAATATGTGAAAAATAAATTTTACTATTTCCAGCGGACCAGATTGAATAGTGAAAAATGAAAAATTGAAAAACTGGACCAGAGAGCATCTCGACCTGGTCACCGGGACCACAGGTCGCGATAGCTCGCTCGCGGTGAAAAACGCAATTTCGGGCAGTGAGCATCGCGACCAGTCACCGCGACCTCAGGTCGCGATGGCTTGCTCGCGATGAAAATGGCAAAAATCTGGCAGTGAGCATCGCGACCAGCCACCGCGACCACAGGTCGCGATGGACTGCTCGCGATGAAGTTGTCAAAGTTTGGCAGTGAGCAACGCGATCTCTCGCGCGACCAAGGCGCGCTCGCGATGAAGGCGGTGCGCGCACTCCAGTGAGCATCGCGACCTGGTGGCGCGACCACAGGTCGCGACGGCGGTCGCGATAGCGAAAAAAATATAAAAAAAAGAGAGAAACTTCTCGCAGAAGCGAGAGAAAAGAGAGACAGCAAGAAGAGAGAGAAAGAGCCGAGAAAAGAGAGAAAAGAGAAGAAAAAGAAGGAAGAAAGAAGAAAGAGAGGAGAAGAAAGAGAGAAAAGAAAGAAGAAGAAGGAGAGAGAAGAGAAAAGGAAGTGTAGGTGAAAAGGAAAGACGAAACCGTAGAACCACGATTTACCGAAAAGAAAAGGATTCCAGGTTGGTGTACGTTTGTTTTTGGAATCGTTACGAAAAGTCTTTCGTTATTGATTTGTTTTCGTTTTCGTTTCTCATTTTCATTTCGTTTTCTATTTCGTTAAAAGATTTCGATTTCGATTATTCGTATGAAAAGTGTTTATTTTATATGAAAAATCGATGATTTGTAGATCTATGGTTGATTTCGGACCGATTTTGTGATAGATCGTATTTCGATTTCGTTTTCGTTTCATTTCGATTTCATTGTAGTTTTCGATTCCGTTGAACATCTTCGTTTTCGATTTTTGTATAAAAATCAATTTATTCTATATGTGAAATTGATGCTTGATACACTTGATTGCATTTCGAATAATTCGAATTTGTTTTAAAGAGTTGATTTAGACTTTTATATGGTTATTGTTTATTTTCTTGAAGAATATTGTATAAAAATTTGAGATGTGTTGATTAAATTTTGATTTTGGACTTGATTGTGGATTTAGTTTATTGTAACGGCCCTAGGATACTTAGACATAGAAATGGATATAAGAGGTTGGTATACCAGCTGGGTTTTACTGAGCAGTACTGCGCCGTTATTATTGTGTGATTGTTGTTGCGGGGCAATCTCGGACAATCACACCGATTTTAGTGATCGTTGTTGCGGGGCAATCTCGGACAATCACGTTGATATCAGTGACTGTTGTTGCGGGGCAACCCCGGACGTCACGTTGACCCATATTCCAGTCCCAGAATGTTTAGTATTCTAGTGGGCCAGAAATGATTTGAATTGAAACTGAACTGAATGATTTAATGAATCGAATTCATATGTTGATTTCATTATTAATTTAATTGTTTTGAAAGTGATTTATAAATGAAATTCATATTGTGGTTTATTGATTCTTCAAAGAACAATTATATTGTGAGTTATTTAATTGAGTTTTTAGTACACCCACTAAGCTTTATGCTTAGCGCGTTAGTTTTGTGTCTAACGCGTAGGTACCAGGAATCCAGAAGAGCCTAAGGACTGAAGGAAGAACGAGTTGCAGACCGAGTCACAGAGATTGTACAGTTGGGTAGCTATATTTTTGTTATGTGTATATATATTCTGAAAGCATGCATATACAGGGAATTTGTAAATACGTTTTGTAAAATGTTTTGTAATTAATTAGTGTATGATTTATGTCTTTTATTATTAAAAATGTTTGTAACTATTAAAGTCTGTTTTGTTTTATTTTAATAAACTGTTTTGATAAGTCGCATTAAACGGCAGAGTGCGCAACTGTTTGAAACTGTATAGAAGTGTTGTTGAGAATTGTATTGGAATTGTTTTGGAATTGTTTTGTGTAAAAGCAGGATTTTGGAAAGTCCGAAAACAAACGGTACTCTGCCGAATTTTTGTAAAAAGTTTGTATTGAATGGGCTCACTCGAAAACGATTTTTAAACTATAATTTATATGGTTTTCTGTTTACAAAATGAATTTAGAAAGTTTTGAATGTCCGAGTAGCGCACCCCGGTTCGGTCCGGCCGGGTCGGGTCAGGGGGTGCTACATCATCGAACCCAGAAGGTTAGTTCTTCGAACCCTTCTGGGTTCGAGATCGAACCCAAAAGGGTTCGATCTTCGAACCCTCTAAGTTCGTGGAACCCAGAGGGTTCAATTCGAACCCTTTTGGGTTCAATGAATCTCGAACCCAAAAGGGTTCGATCTTCGAACCCTTTGGGTTCTAGATTCATCGATGTAGCACCCCCCCCCCCCCCCCCCCCCCCCCGACCCGATCCGGGCGGACCGACCCGGAGCGCGCTACTCGGACTTTCACATCTTTTCAAAACTTCATTTTTCATTTTAAAATCAGCGTGAGCCCATAAAACATTTTAAAACTTTTTACGAAAATTCGGCAGAGTACCGTTTGTTTTTCGGACTTTCCAAAACCTGTTTTAACACAATTCAATTCACATTACATTTTCACAAACACTTCAATATCAATTTCAAACAACTGCGCACTCTGCCGTTTAGTGCGACTTATTAATCACAATTTATAAAATAAAACAGTTCAAACTTTATATATATATATATATATATATATATATATATATATATATATACAGACATTCAAAAAGCATAATGTAATTAATTAAAAACATATTACAAAACTTATTTACAATTCCCCTGTATATGCATGCTTTCAGAATATATATACATAACAAAAGTATAGCTACCCAACTGTACAATCCTGTGACTCGGTCTGCAATTCTTCCAGTTCTTCAGTCTTTCGCCTCGTCCGGATTCCTGGTACCTACGCGTTAGACACAAACTAACGCGCTAAGCATAAAGCTTAGTGGGTGTACTAAAATCTCAATATGGAAACATATATAACTTTTATTAATAACAATTCACAATATATATATATATATATATCAATTCAAATCATGTTCAAAACAATTAAATTGCAGAATCAGAGTATATAATAATTTCAAGCACTTGAACTTCAATAATGAGGTCAATATATATAATTTTCGATCAATAAAATCATTCAGTACACTTTTCAATTCCAATCAATTTTGGCCCACTAGAATACTAAACATATACGGACTGGAATATGGGTCAAGCTCCCAACCCCCAGAACGAATTCTGAGGAGGTACGTGTCTCCCAACTCTAGGACCGTGGGTACGGAACCTAGAGAGGTACATAGCTCCCTATCCCAGGAACGAATCATTGGGAAGGTACATTAACTCCCAACCCCCAGGACGAATCCTGAGGAGGTACGTATCTCCCAGCCTCTGGACGAATCCAAGAGGAGGTACATCAATATCATCAATATCAATCAATCAATATCGGCGCAGTACTGCTCAATAAAACCCAGCTGGTATACCAACCTCCTATATCCACTTCTATGTCTACGTATCCTAGGGCCGTTTCAATAAACGATTTTCACAATATAGTACAAATCATGAACAATAGTCAAGCGAGCAGTATTTTTCACAAATCACAACAGTCGAAATGTTCGAAAACGAAATTGAAATATAATATATCACAAATCAGTCCAAAATCAACAATAATCGTACAAAATATCAAGCATGTAGTATTTACGAAATCGACAAAATCGAAAGAAAATCAAGATGCGATCTAACATAAAAGTATTCCAAAAGCGACAATAGATGTAGCAAATACATATAAAATAAACACTCTACTTACGGAAAATCGATAACGAAAACTTTGAACGAAATCGAAAACGAACACGGAAACACTTATGAAAGACTTTGCGTAACGATTTCGAAAACAAACGTACACCTACCTCGTACCGTCTTTTCGTTCGAGAATCGCGGTTCGACGATTTTGTTTTCCTTCCCTTTTTCTTTCTCCTACACTTACTTTCTCTCTTTTCTTCTTCTTTCCTCTTCTTCTTCTCCTTCTTCTTCTTCTTCTTCTTCTTCTTCTTTTTCTCCTCTTTTCTTTCTTTTCTCGGTCGTTTCTCTCTCCTCTTACTGTTTCTGTTTTCTCTGGCTTCTGCGAGAAGCTTCTCTTTTTTTTTTATATTTTTTTCGCCATCGCGACCGCCGTCGCGACCTGTGGTCGCGGCACCAGGTCGCGACACTCACTGGAGTGCGCGCACCGCCTTCGTCGCGAGCGCGCCCTGGTCGCGCGAATGGTCGCGTTGCTCTCTGCCTGTTTTTGACAATTTCATCGCGAGCAAGCCATCGCGACCTGTGGTCGCGGTGACTGGTCGCGGTACTCACTGCCAGATTTTGCGTTTTTCACCGCGAGCGAGCTGTCGCGACCTGTGGTCGCGGTGACCAGGTCGCGATGCTCTCTGGTCCAGTTTTCCAATTTTTCATTTTTTCACTATTCAATCCGGTCCGCTGGAAATCATAAAATAACCATACATTTAATTACATTTACACCCCCTCAAATAGTAAAATTTTATTTTCACATATTTCATATATATCAAAAATTCATCACCTGAAATCCGGGATGTTACAATCGAACCCAGAAGAGTTCGTTCTTCGAACCCTTCTGGGTTCGAGATCGAACCCAGAAAGGTTCGATCTTCGAACCCTCTGGGTTCGTGGAACCCTGGGTTCGAGATTCATCGAACCCAAAAGGGTTCGTTCTTCGAACCCTCTAGGTTCGTGGAACCCAGATCTAGGTTCCACGAACCCAAAGGGTTCGATTCGAACCCTTCTGGGTTCGAGATTGAACCCAGAAGGGTTCGATGAATGCATTCAAATTTTTTTATTTTTTTTTGTTGGAGATTCAGATTGGATCTCTACCGTCCATCAACAATGATGGACGGTAGAGATCTAATCTGTGTGAATAGTAAAAAAATTAATAATATTAATTAACAGGGGTATTTTGATCTTTTAATAAATTTGAAAAAAGTCAACGTTTATGTTGACGGTCAAAGTTAACGTGAGAGGAGGTTAGTGTTAATTAATGCAAACTTTGATTACGAGTGTAATTAGCCAAACCTCAGGGAGGTTTAGTGTAATTAACTCAAAAAAAAAACCTCAAAACAGAAGTCAAATCTTCACACACACACACCCGAAACCACCAAAAGAAATCTCCAACCAAAAATGTTTTTTAAAAAAAAGTTTAAAAAATATTTTAGAAGTGGCACAGTGTGTTCATTTTAAGCTATTTTCAGCGGCAGTTGGTTAATATTTCCTCGATTCCTAACAGAATGAAAACTCAAATAGTGATTTGGTTTCAGGTTTTGAATTTATCTCTAATTTTCATTTCCCCACCTTCTTCAGTTTCTATATGTTCAAGCACCTGCCTATTATTATTTTATTTTCATAGAAATGCAGTTAGATCTTTTTATTTTATTTTTATTTTTAACGAAGGCAAATCTCCATAATCTCCTCCATATTTGGAGGAGAACGAGATCTCCTTTCGGAATGGATGATCTTTTCATAACTCTATAATTTTTTATTTTTTTTTTAGACATCTACTTCCACAGCGGAAGTCGAAGCCGTCTACTCCCAATACAGGAGAGTCTACTCGCACTAATGTTGCTTTTATGTACAATGATGAGATAAATATGTATATGCCTAGGTTTTAAACTTTGGTGTCATGAATGCTCATCCAATCACCAAAACAAGTGATCCTATATATATATATATATATATATATATATATATATATATATATATATATATATATATATATGTATATATGTTAGGAGCTATTGGTAGGATCTGGAACCTACGGTCGGATTGAAATGGAACCAACAACCTGTAAAAAGATATCAACATAGTCGAACTCTCTGGGACATCGGGGTAGTGCCAACCAAATAGCCTCCGACGCCTAAATTAAAAGGTAAATTCGAACGTTCAAGTAAAATAAAGGGAATTACAACCTGAAATAATTAGAGTGTCGAGCGTAATAGTCGGTACATCAAGCGTAACGTAATTGTCGATAGGTCGAGCGTTCAATACCAGAGGGTACTACTTGTTAAGACTGTCGAGCGTAATATAAGGCCTCGACGTCGACTATGTCTAATGTAGGTTGGATTGTTTCAGAGTAGAGTGCCTGCTCTTTTTAGTATATTTCACGTGACCCTAGCTTATGAAGTTTGAGTTTATATTTATAGGGTAGGTAGTGACCGTTGAAGGCGGTCGAGAGAATCATACTCTGAAATATCAGGAATCCCTGATATTCTGGATTTGTTGAGTCGTCGTGAACTCTGATCCCGACTTAGTCAGTTTTGACTTAGTCCATGTTTGTGCGACTGATGGGCCCCAAAAGCAATTATGCCTGCTTTTGGGTTTTACTTAGGGCCTGTTTGATAGGACTTTTGAAAGTCTGCTTTTAGCTTTTTGAGCTTAAAAGTCATTTTGGAAGTGTTTAAATGTTCTCATAGAAGAGCTTTTAAGCTTTAAAAGCTCTTTTAGGTAAAATCAAAATATATGACTTTTACAAAAAGAGCTTCCAAAAAGTTAAGGCCATATTTGTTGGCTAGGTTTGGATTGGGTTTGGATTAGTTTTTCTCCCAAACCCTTGTTTGGCGCACTCAATGGATCACTTAAAATTATCCCATCTTTCTTTTTAACCCATCACAATGGGATAAAACAAACCCATTGATCAGATGGGTTAAAAAAAATCCCAAATTTCTCATTTCTCATTCCTCACTCCTCGCCCACCACTCCACTTTCCTTTTCCTCGCCAGCACTTCGACGCTGCCCTACACGATTCCACTGCCGCTGCAACTTGCTACTGTCCATGCCTCTGCCCTTCACGGTTCCACCGCTGCTGCGACTTGCTGCCCTCCACGATTCCACCACTCCTCTAAAGACCCTCAAACCTGAAAACAAATCAAATTTAATAGCTTTTTCAGTTCCAATAAATTGGTATTTGTTTCTTCTTCCTTTTTTTTAATTGTTTAGTGTAATAGTAATTGAATTACTGCTTTTGATACTAGCTATGATTTAATTTTATCTTCATTATTCAATTTTCCTTTTCTGGCTCTCCAAGTGGATTGTATACTTTCTTGTTTATCTTTTTTTCTTTTCGATTTCTTCGAGTTCTTTGTGTCTTGTGACTTTTCTGTTAATACAAAGTAGGTTCTAATGAATATCTATGTGTG
Source organism: Xanthoceras sorbifolium (assembly GCA_003430845.1). Taxonomy (NCBI): domain Eukaryota; kingdom Viridiplantae; phylum Streptophyta; class Magnoliopsida; order Sapindales; family Sapindaceae; genus Xanthoceras; species Xanthoceras sorbifolium. The sequence goes on along the minus strand of CM010608.1, from coordinate 9,643,563 downwards.
TATGTTTTCCAGTAGTCCACAATTGTTGTGATTTGATTACTGTTTTTTTTTTTCATTTTATTAGTTCCAATTACGTGTGGGATATATATTATTAAAATATTTTTAAAATTAATATTATTTAATATCAATAAAAAATAAATATTATTTATAATATTTAAATATTTATTTTATTTAAAAAATAATCCGATCCAACGTTACACTAAACATGGGATAACTTTTAAATTTATCCAATCCAATCTAATCCAATCCTATATAAATAATCCAATCTTATCCCATGCAACAAACGAGACCTAAAAATTTAAAGGAAAAGCCCTGTCAAACAGGGCTTTTGAGGTTTTTTATTCATTTTGGACCAGTCTTCGGGTCTAAGTCTTTTGAGGTATTTTTGACCATTATAATATATATATATATATGAATTTATTTATTTTAAAAATTATTTTTAATTATTTGGTTAATGTGACATTTTTTATAGAACACTGTAAACTTATTTTATTTTTTTAACATTTAATTAGAAATAAAATTATTATAATAATTAATTCTTACAAACAATTTAAATATTTTTTAATTTTTTAACGGTTAAAAAATTGAATAAGTTATGGCCCAGCTAATTTAAAATTTATTTTAATTAATTAAAAATAAAATGTGATGTTTACATTTTTACTGTTATGGACGTCAGCCCAACAACTGGATGCTGACGGACGGAAGTGACACTTAGTAAATTACCAAAATACCCTCCCCAACTGCTAGTAATCTCACACTAACTTGTCCTGTCAATCAGTCACCGACACGTGGACAGCCAGAGGCCTCCACCGCATCAAATCCATAACAAAAGTGCGTCCAACAAAAACGAGGCACTTGTATTTATTTATGTAATTAAAGTGTAATTTTATAAAATTATAAAGATATTCTTAACTGTTTAATCGTTAATTTTATTTTTCAATTTTGTTTAATATTTTAATGGATTCCATATGTCAATAAAGTATTCCATGATGTAAATGAATTACCCCAATTGCATTTAACGTATATATAAGTATTACGCGTTTTTTTAATGTCAATATAATTGGTCATGATCGAAAACATAATAATTACTATATAAGTCTACAATCCTAAAATATATTTAATTAAACACTAGTCAATGACCGTAATTTAGATTGCCACTCCCTCAAATAATGAATCATTATTCTTATAAATAAAAAAAATTTAAAAAAAGTATGCACTTATATTTTTACAATCATAATTAAAAATGAGAATCGAATTTTTTTAAAGGGTAAATTATAATCTAATACCCTAATGCTTGATTATATTCCAATAAAATCGTACTTTTAATTAAACTATAGCTAAATACCTCGGACACTTATAATTTAATTCCTAACGTATTTAAAAATATCACCTTTTAACTTATTTTTACTTTTTTAATTCATATAATCCCTAATTTTAATAAAATACATTAATTTAGTTCATATTGTCAAAATTTTGATTGCCAAACATAATATAAAGTATAAATTTTTCGTTTGACCCGTTTTTATAAAATTATTAATTAAAATAACGCTTTTACCCTTTTAACTTTTTAACAACGTTACCTATTTGAATAGTCCAATAAAAAATTAACATATGTTATAAAAATTTAATTTTTTTAAAAAAACTAAAAAATGATTAAATAATAAATAAGTATAATAAAATTAATTAAAAATAAAATAAAATTCAAAATTAAATACTTATAAAAATAAAAATATAATAATAAAATTACAATATATATAATTTATATTATATATATTACAGTTTATTATTATATTTTTATTTTATAATATAATAATAATAAATATATATATATATATTTATATTGTAATTTTATTATTATATTTATTTTTTATAATATATATAATGTATATCTACTATATAATATACTCTAAAATATGCGTAAATAATATTTTTAACATTTGAGTTGTTTTAACTAAATTTTAAGTTTTATAAGTATTCACTCTTAAATTTTATTTTTATTTTTAATAAATGATGTTATTTTTAAGTTTTCTTTTTTAATTTTTAATGAATTTAACATATTTATTTTTATTTTAATCCTTTAAAATAAATTAATGTTTTATAATATGTCAATTTCTTATTGGACTATCTAAATAGGTAAAGTTGTTAAAAAATTAAAAGGTAAAAACGTCAATCTAATTTATTAATTTAATAAAGAAGGGTAAAATGAACAATTTATACTTTATATCAAGTTTGACCATTAAAATTTTGATCATATGAATTAAATTAATATATTTTAAAAAATTTAGGAGCCGTATGAGTTAAAAAGTAAGAAGGGTTAAAAAATAATATTTACAACAATGTTAGAGTTAAATTAATAAATAATTAAAGTACTTAACTGTAATTTAAATAAAATTAAATTTTATTATAACATAACTAAATATTATAATATTTTATTACAATTTATCATTCTTTAAAAGAGAGGATAAGCCACAAATAAAAATGAACAGTTTTAAGAAATTTGAGTAATGGTGAAAAATATGAGTGGTGAGCTAATATTATAAAAGGAATGTTAAACCATTTAAAAATTTACTCAAATTTATTATTTAAATAATATAATAAATTAATTTATAATAGTTATATTATCTCATAATTAATATAATTGTTATAAATAAATTTTATATAATAAATTTAAATAAATTCTTGACAACCTTACATTAATAGTATTATAATTAGCTAATAAGTTTTGATAAAAATATCCAAATGTATATCTCATCAAAGTTTGGGAAACATAATAAATTAACAATATTTATAGACAATATCTGTCGGGTAGGAGTGACAAATTTCTGACATTAATGAAAATGATATCACCCCCAATTCACCAAAATACCGACACGTTTTATTGCTGATAAATAGCTCACTTCTCCATAGTCTCTCCGAGCTGATTTTTTTTGGTCAATTACATAAACATCCCCAATATTTGTGGTAATTATAGCCTATAATGTTTTGCTCTAAATTGCATAAATCTCCTCTGACGTTAATTAACTTTCATCTAAATTAACATTTGATGTATATTTAAAATACTACCCCTATTTAATTATTTTATATGTTATTATTATTATTATATTTAAAATACTACCCCTATTTAATTATTTTATATTTTATTACTATAAAAATTAAAAATTTAATATATATATATATATGTATATAAAGGAGCATAACCTACTGTGGAAGGCGTATATCTGATTTTTCCTTCCGTAAAATATAGTTTGTCATATTTTCTGCTCTTGCTCATCTTTCGTAAATGCATTACAACTCAAATAAAAGTAAAACAAATGAATTTTTTGTGCTTTTTTTGTATAATTGTATTGCATTGTATGTGGAATGTAATCAAAATCAACAAATTACACTTTTTATTTTTCTCTTGTTTGTTTGATTTCTACAAAAATGACTAGAAAATAAGGAAAAAATGATTGGAAACTTGCCAGTTATAGTTAGTACTCTTCATTTATGGGAAACCAAATTTTTTTTTTTCAAAATTTCTATGGTAATAAGGCTAATTGAAAATTTTCGATGAGAATTCTACACCGAGAAATCACCGCAATAATAGAGGATAGATAAGAGTACAAACAAGAGAAATCGTCAATAATGAGAAAAAATGGAAGAAAAAGAACTAGAATGATGAGAAATGAAAGGAGAGAGAAAAGAGAATTTCATTAAGGTACCATGATTTATCATTTCAATCAGACATCATCTCGTAAATGAATTATTTAAAGGTTGGCAACTAATAACAGAAAAGTTTTATATGACTACAATTATCATTAATTTAAGAACTAAGACTAAAAATTGAAAGAAAAATAATAAAAATTGAAATTGAAAAAATCAACAAATATGAAATTATTTATTTTCATAAATATTTTTATATTAATTATTTTGTTAATTCCATTAAATGCTTTGTGTAAAAAATATGAAAAATACAATGGAGGCCACTTTGTAGAGAAAGTTGGCTTCTTCCGTATCTCGTCAGAGGAAGCGAAGTCTTCCTCCAATCTTAAGCAAGTTTTCAATTTTCAAAAATTCAAAAATTTTTGTATCAATCAATAAGATGTTGTCTGTCGTGGCCGCTCCCCTTCAATATCTGATGACATTGATTTACAAAGCTCACCCACCCAAGGGATAAAACTCTCAAGAGCAAAGTTAAGAACTCTCACTTCTCTAAGTCAAATCTTTCTCTACCATTTTTTTTTTTCTTTCTTAAATTATTTTTTGTAATCTTTTCATTCTTAATCTTTTAGATCTAAGAGTTTTCTTCAATTTTCTTGTGTGATTTTTAGTGCTCACACGAGTTCAAGTGAGTTTGGAGTGAGTTCTTTCACTTAGGTCAATTTAGACCAAGTTTCTATAAAATATTTTTATTTAATTAATTTTTTTGGGGAACTTATTTTATGTGCAGTTTGAGTCTTAATGAAGCCATGATTCTTTTAAAGTGATAATATATTTTTAAATAAGTATAATTGAAATTTTTTATTCGTATAAAACTCAGATGCTAAATGTGTTGAAGAAGTGAGCTTCAATGTAAGAAAATGTGCAAGAATATGAAGAAGGGTGTTTAATAATATTTTTAAATATTTTTCACTTTCTAGAATAATCTAAAGAGTAAATTTTGTGGGCATTTAGTGTTTTAATGTGTGGATAAAATTGTAAATTTTTAACACGTTAGAGGATAAAATTCTCTCAAGTCAGTTAATTAATGTTAAGGGCAAAAGCTCCTTCATATTTTCTATCACATTTTACTATTAAAACATTGGTAAAGGGAATAAATGAATTGATTTTTGAGAATGTACTAGCTACAATAATTAAATGGTAAATTGTATTAAGGAACTCTGAATTTATTCATTATTACTCGTATAATATTAGTTTGTCGTTTATTACACTCAAATACTCTACTGTTAGTTAACTTCATTAATATTAACAGTTGATTAAATATTTTATGTAAAATGACTAAACTACCCCTATTAAAAATATAAAAATAATAATAATTAAACACACTAATTCTTCATATCCATCTCCACCATTCAACCTACCATATTCAATTAATTCAAATCCAAAAACACAATCAATTCATCAACTATTTACCAAAAAATTTTAAAAAACATATCACCAAAAAAAAAAAAAAAAAAACAGAAGAAGAAATTTGATCCAATCCTATACTATCATTATCACCATCTCCATCTTTATCTCCCCCAATCAACCCTCGACCATCCATAATCCAAAAATAAAAAAAAAATAAAAATTGGTAAATTAGGGTTGGAGCATATCTCATTCTCTGATTCCTGTCGTTTTCAATCCCCAACTAGAAAACATGGAAAGTAACAGCAACAACCACAACAGTTCACCCCATAATCTCCCAAACGCGCCGCATCAACGGTTATCCCAGAGATGAAGCTTTATCGCAGTACGATAGAGCCTCCATCTCTGCTCCATCGTTTTGCAATGGACTCCATCACATATACTCCAGCAGATAGAGCCAAATTTTTTTTTTTCAAAGAAAAGAAGTGAGATCTAGAAAAAAAAATGGGTTTCTAGATCTCTTCCCATCAATTTCCTTTTCCTTTTTCCTTTTCTAGATCCAGATCCTTTCTTTTATTATTTTTTTAAATTTTAAATTGATTTTTTATTAAAAATTTTAAATTAATTTTTTATTAAAAATTAATTGATGATGTGGCGTGTCCTGATTGATCAGACAACTTTTTTTTTTTTTAAATAAAAATTTATGGGTAAAAGATCAATTTACCCTTCAACTGTTAAGAACACCGTTAATTTAACGGTAGTCAACACAGTTAAGGATATTTGAGTGTAATAAATAGTAAATTGATATTATATATGTAATTATAAATAAATTTAGGATTCTTTAATATAATTTTCCCATAATTAAAAGACAAACATCGTTAAAAACAATGAAATGTTGATAATATAGGGACCAAAATGAATTATTTATTTTTTGCAATATGATCGTACAATAGATGTCTTTAAGTCGTCATTTAAATTAACAAATGATACTTCTTTTCAAAAAAAAAAAAAAAAAAATTAACAAATGATGCTTCAAAATTATCCGTGTCGTTTAGTGCATTCATGAAACGTGTTTGAGGAGAGGGTCCCACCATTTTTATTTGATTGAAGCCACTCATTAACAACGTGTCATTTTTTAATACCATATAATGCAATTCAAATGTAATATGCGCGGTCCATCAAAGATGCTCACGCTAAATGTATTCCTGCTACAAAGACGTTTACACCAATTGTTTTTAAAAAAGATTAAATGTTTATTCTCATAATTAAATTATAAATTATATATACCATCTTAATTAAAAAAAATACAATTATACTAATAATTTAATAATTAGGATAGTCTCCTAATCTAAACTTTTATATATTTAAAGATACTATTAAATTTATATATCTTTAATGTGTAAAAATTTAAATTAGATAAGGATCATAATCCATAATTTAAATCTTGGCCCAAAGCAGAATTTAATGATGGTTAAACACAAAAACAAAAACAAAAAATCTAAAATTTCTGGACACAGACACTACTTGGCCCAAATCATACTGCTATTACGTAATGTGATTAATTGCTCATTTACGTCGACGTCGTTAAAAAAATATCTTAAATATTAGTACTGTAGAGAATATAGAACCACAAAGTTTTTTTTTTTTTTTTTTATAAAAAAACCTACTCATCAATTATGCACCATTTTTCACATTTTATATATTAGGTCTATACTGAGACCATATATAAACAGTAGTGGGTTCTCAGTCCATAGCAATTAGCAATAATATATAAAGGAGGAGGAGGAGAAGTGAAGTTAAAGCATTTCACATAAAAGAGAAAATATTTATACACATAGAATGGCAGACATTCCTTATTACAGATTAGTCCTTCAATCTCCTCCAGCAATTGAGTTTGCTTCTCCTCAAGGCAAGGTTAGTATAGTAAAATACATATGACACTTTCTCCTTTGCTAAGCTTAATTTTTCTCTGCATTGATCACATTTAACAACTGTTAAAAATTATTTCTACCAATTTGCAGCAACTTTTCATTGAAGCACTTGAAGCCGGGACCATGGAAGGATTTTTTAGGTTGATATCCTACTACCAAACTCAATCAGAGCCTGGATTTTGCGGGCACGGGACACTTAACGTGCTCTTGAATGCCCTTGAAGTCGATCCTGAAAGAACACAGAAAGGTAGTTCAAATCAAGAAGTAAATATCAATACTTAGATCGAAGTATTCCTGATTTTGGATGGTTCGATATAAAAAATATCCTTGAATATCTCCATTATTTTAAAGATTTTGGTGATATTAATTTCACTAAACTTTCAAAAATTGAAATTCTCGTATTTTCACCAAAACCTATATTTACTTATTGTTCAAGTTGGAAAACAAACTTTAAAAAGTCAAGTACTAAACTACCATTTACAAGCTTTACATGTGTTACAGTTAAAAAGCTCAAACCAGCAAAACTTTAAAATCCATGGATCTTTCATGATGACTTTGCAGGACAGTGTAGATGGTTTGTTGAATCCATGTTTCATTGCTGCGAACCTTTAAGCAAGCTTAGAGAGGAGGGAATTACGTTTGGTAAATTTGCATGCTTGGCTTATTGTAATGGAGCTAACGTTGAAGCTATTAGGACACATGAAAGCTCCATTGATGATTTTCGTAGACACGTTATTTCATGTACTTCTACGGAAAACTGTCATCTCATCGCATCATACTATAGAGGAGTTGTTAAGCAGGTGAATAATTTTCAAACAAAACATCGTTGTTGACGAACTGACTAACTCTTATAATATCATGTTAATTAAACGACTGATTTCGAAATAATTTTACTATGTGATTGCAGGAGGGACCAGGTCATTTTTCACCAATTGGTGGGTATCATGCAGGAACTGACATGGTTCTTATATTGGATGTTGCTAGATACAAATATCCTCCCCATTGGATGCCTCTTACACTTCTTTGGGAGGCCATGGACACTATTGATGAAACAACTGGACTTCCTAGAGGGTATCCAAATTTTGTACTAGTTTGAATTTCACATGTCAAAGTCTAAAAAATGTTAAAAATGTTTAGTCCCAGTACTCAATTACCTTTTGCTTTTTGTCAGATTCATGATAGTCTCTGGGCTTCAAAAGGCACCATCCATTGTTTACACTCTGGTATATATATATTTTTTCTGTTTCATTAATTTCTTCATGATCTACATTTGAATTGGCATGCTTGCATTATATTTATATAATTGTTGTGGATTCAAATTAATGCAGGGATGTGGACAAGAGAGTTGGATAAGTGTTGAAAAGTACATGACAGAAAATGTTCCCCTCAAATTGAGATCTGAAAATGTGAAAGATGTTGAGGATTTGCTCTCTGTTGTGTTTAAAGCAGCACCTCCTGGTATAAAAGAGTTCATCAAGTGGGTTGCAGAAGTTCAGAGACATGAAGATGCTTATACAATTTTCACTCAAATGGAGAGAAGATGCCTGGTAATCAAAGTTTTCAATTGCTTTTTTTTTTTGGGTAAATTGCACTAACATATAGTCTAATTCCACTTATCCAACTCTTCTTGGGTAAATTTTTTGAGAGGGAGAGATCTCTTCTTGGAGGAGATTGGCTGTGATCTCTTAATGAAGATGATGAGGATTATTATTATTTTTTTTTGTTATAGTTGTAGTTGTTGATACTTGAGCCGTTGAGCGAACCCATGGAGCTATCTCCTCTTCTAATTTTATTTTATTTTATTTTTGTAATTTTTTTATTTTTTTAATTTGTCCATAATTTCCATTTATATTTATTTGTTTTATCTTCCCATGAATTGTATGTTGAAACAATAGGGACAGTCTTTTTCAAATGAAAATAATAAATTGAAATGATTTGATGACTATAATTTAGCAACTGAAATTAGAGCCTTTTTAAATTAGTAAAGATAATCAAATAACATAAATAGAATTCTCATTTGGAGTATTGCAGGAAGAGTTATTAAAAGAAGCAAGAGAGACAGAACTATACAAGCATGTGAGGAGATGGTTGGATTATGAAATTCCACTGTGCAACGGTGTAGCCACATCTTTGGGGTTTTTTGGACAAGAAATTCTTCATGAAACAAAGCCCTACAACTCCAATGGACTAACCACCTTAAATGGCATTAAAAATACGTCTACAGTGGAAATTCTGACACTGCTTTTATTTGCACTACCTCAAAATATTTGGTCTGCCATTAAACAAGAGAAGCTACTCCTCCAATTCAATTCTCTTGTATCAATTCACAATCTCCCTTCTCTGCTTCAACAGGAGGTAAACTTTTTCTTTTTCAATTAATCATTTCCTTATATTAATATAATGGCCCCGTATTAGTTGTTCACTACTCACCAACTCTTTTGTTTTGTTTTTTTTTTTGCTTTTTATATTATAAATTTGAAATGAAAATGACACGAAAGATGTGCACAAGATCATGTCTGATTTTAGTGGGATAGTGTACAGTAATGGAATAATGGAAAGATAGAAGGGAGTTTGAAACAGAGCCACTACTTTGCAAGATACAATTTACAAACATGATGGTGGACCATGGAGTGATAGATGTTACTTGGAGAAGATTATCTGTAGACTATAGATGATTATTTTTTTTGTCTGCTATATAATTCTAACCCTAAAACAACCACATTCACCAAGGTTCCCAAATCTCCAAATCTACATTTCTATTTGAGAAAAAAATTATCTATAAATGGGGATAGAGATGAAATGGATAAATCGAGATGAGGATTTGGAGATTTGGGAGCCCGTGGGAACATGGTTGTTTTGTGTTTATTTAGTATGTTGAATATTTTGAACTTTAAAGTTTATTAAAATTTTTATTATATAATAGGATAATGAGAGTGAGATTATTATGTTCTAAATAATGTTGAATGATTTTATTTTAGAGCTAATTGCACTCACACCCCTGAGGTTTGGCCAACTACAGGTAAAATCAACTTTATCGTTTATTAACAATGACACCCCCCACCGTTAGTTGACTTAGTCAAAGTTAACAGTATCAGGGGTATTTCGTCTTTTTCAATTTTTAATTTTATTTTATTAAATAATAAATCAAAAAATTAAAATAAAATAATAAAATTATTTAAAAATTAAAATAATAATAAAATTAATAAAAAATAAAAAATTAATTAATTTAAATCCATTTTCCAGATCGAATCTCAACCGTCCATCAAGATTAATGAAGGGTTGAGATTCAATCTGAAAATGGATCTAAAAAAAATATATATTTTTTTTTTTGGGATCTTCGAAGAACCCAATCTGGGTTCTTCGAAGAACCCAGAAGGGTTCGATCGAAGAACCCTCTGGGTTCAGATCGAAGAACCCAGAGAGGGTTCTTCGATCGAACTCATCTGGATTCGATCGAACACAGATGAGAACTTCAAAGAACCCTCTGGGTTCGATCCAAGAACCCAGAGGGTTCTTCGAAGAAGAACCCACGAACCCAGTTTCTGGGTTCTTCGAAGAACCCTTTGGGTTCTTCGAAGAACCCTTTGGGTTCGAACGATGGGTTCTTCGATCGAACCCAAAGGGTTCTTCGAAGTTCTCATCTAGGTTCGATCGAACCCAGAGGGTTCGATCGAAGAACCCTCTCTGGGTTCTTCGATCGAACCCTTCTGGGTTCTTCGAAGATCCCAAATTTTTTTTTTTTTTTTAGGTGGAGTTTCAATCTCCAGATTGGATCTCCACCGTCCATCAGATTTGATGGACGGTGGAGATCCAGACTTTAATTTTTTATTTTTTTAAAAAAAATTAAAAAATTTATAATAATTTTTTTTATTTAATAAAAAGAAAATATTGTTTGAGGGGTAGTTTGGTCATTTTAAGGGTAACAGTTGGTCAACCATTAAATCTAACGGAAGTCAACTAACGGTAGGGGGTGTCATTGTCAATAAACGATAAAGTTGATTCTATCTGTAGTTGGCCAAACCTCAGGAGTTGTGGGTGCAATTAGATCTTTATTTTAATATTTGAATTGATGTATTATTTCCAAGATATGTCAATCAATAGCATATTTAACTTTTTATTATTTTTAAATTTTTGTCAAGCAACCTTTTACAATTTCTTTAAAAAAAAAAAAAAAGTTTCAAAAATCAGTTTTGTCAATCAAACACTAAAAAACCTAAGAAGAAATCAGAATTTTACATTTCTATGTTAATATTTAAATTTATTTATTTTGGATAAAAGAATCAAAGTTCCACTGCCTAGCCAAAATGGAAAGCAATTATTATTATTAATATTATTGATGTTGTGATATTACAGGTGGTGCATTTGCGACGGCTGCTCCAGTTTCTGATGACCGACGTCAGTGCCTAGTCTTCTTCTCGGTGAAGACTGAAGAATATCTGCTACAAATTAACTAATAAAATATACAAGCACTCGACTACTTGTATGTTTCCAGTTATCAGGCCTCCACTACTCTTTAGTAAGCATTTGTTGATCACTATCTTGATGATCAACAAAAAAATATATTATGTATGGAATGGAGTGTGTGTGCTAATGGAGTATTTTAAAAACAATAAAAAAAAAAATACTATGGTCTATCGACTTACTTCAGCTACAAACTTCTATTACCTTTATGTTTTAATTTACGTTTAAAAATTAATTAAATTTGTTGATAGCGAAATTTGGTAACAATTAATTCAAATGGTAAAAAGACATGTAAGATAAAAATAAAGAAAATAGATCAAGAAATATTTATTGTGGTCAAAGTTAGTATTACCGACAGGTTCTTTTGCCGAGATTATAGGTCTCTCGGAGGGTAAGCCTCGGCTTATCTCGCGTATGAGAGATTGACTTCAAACCTAAAAGTAAAGAAAATTCTATTAGGAGTGCCGATCAATAATCGACAATTGCACATCAACAATCAAGTTAATTAACTGTTTTCAATGAGAGAAAATCAAGAGGGAGAGATGCAGAGTTTTTACTAATGGGCATCTCTTACCTTGTTCTTAAAGAAGAATAGAGGTGAGTTGAGTGCTTATCAAGAAGGGAAGGGGTATATTGAGTTGGAAGCCTAGTGTCGCCCAAGAGGTGTTAGTCGAAAACCATCATTGCTCGGCCACCTCCTCCACGTCAAATCCCTTACTTTTATTGAGTAAATCAAGGGATTTATGAACGTGTCGTTGATTAGATTTCCTGAGAAGTGATGCATTTATTATAATCATGTACTTGACATTTATGTCGATGATATTCACATTAAATGTTACTTAACAGACGCAATTGATATTGATTAGACTGCGTTTCAACTATATGTGTTTTTTCTCAATAGAGAGCCTTCATGAATATGTTGAGAGATAAAGTCGGCAAGGGTTCCCATTCCTATTTCCATCTTATAGGTGAGAGAGCAATCAACTACCAAATTATTAGGGTCTTCAATCGTCTCTCCAAGAACACCTTTATTGATAGGCTCAATGGGTCATTTCTTTATGATATTATGCTAACTTTGTATACTAAGCTGAGACTATCCATAACAAAAATTACTTTATAAAAGATAATAATTTATACATCTCTAGTATAACATGTGTTCTACCTTTACTATATTAGAAAAGTTATCCAATTATTAGTTTAAGTGGTAGTTGATTGGACACTATAACACTGATGGATAATTCGTATTGTTTCGAGGCTTTGAATTGGAGTGTTGTAAATATTACCGAACATATCAATCCATTAATTATACACAAAACTGACAAAACTGTTCCAACTTCAAAGATCACTAAAACAACGTATAAATCAAGAAACAATATTCCAATTCTAATTTCAGTAGATAGTACCAATATATTCATAAATCCCTGCAAATCATATAAAGGGAATACAATAAAAATTCAAATATAATTATCCACATAATTGTATTATATCATTAGCCTAAAATTCTACTCCAAAATTTATAAAGAAAAAAATTTAAAACTTTATACCATTCTACGTACATTCTCTTAGAACTCTAACAATGTAATATTCTCCTACAGACCGGTCTAATTTATAAAATAGTAAAGATCAATATTAGCCGTCAACTAAGAAAATAGTATTACTATAATGTGCTAAAATAAAAACTGATTTTTATTAGTAACGTAATTTAATTAATTTTAATTTATACAATATTTATAAATTTTAAATTTACAAACTTTTCAATAACAATTTCTCATCAGTGTTTCAATTCATAAATATTCGCCATGCTTGTGTTACAAACTTACTATACATATCTAATCAACTTGATCAATTATGTTAAAATTCATAACACTAATCCACTGAGTTGTTACATATTAGTAGAGTGAAATTAATCAACCTGTTCTCTTTGCATTCTTAAGTCTTTTCGTCCTTTGACTTTTTTTAGTGGCTGATGATATTTTTTGCCAATACCCATATCATACTTTATAAACAATACAAATATATTAAAATGATAAATTGTATTAACTACCTGAATTATATGTATAATTATATTAAAATTAAAAAAAAATCATAATAATATAAATTACACCTTAATCCGTTAACTAATGGTAAAATCAATCACGGATAAGGACTTTTTCCCATAAAGAAATAAGAATTAATTATATAAAACCAATAAATAAATTATGAATAATAAAAATATCAAAAACAGGACAATTGTCAAATAAGTTAGATTGCTATTTTCATTGATATGAATAGTAGTTACAAAATATTGAAGTGTGAGCTTTAAAATCAGAAGAACAAGTAGACAGTAGATTTGAAGTTAAAGAGTAAGGATCACAGCTTATATGAAGTAATATTGTTGAGCATACAGACACTCCAAAGTTTTCCATACTGTGAAATGCATTACTTGACCAAAACAGTTCAAGCACAAAATCTTCTAAGTCAAAATCATGGATTGCAAGAAATAGTTGTAATTTCTAGAATATATAGTTTAATTGGTAACTTGAAATGCATATTATAAATTGAGGAATTAAAATGTGATATTATAACTTGAAATGCTTCTGATTTCTGAAAAGTTGTTGTATCTACTTGAGAAGGTGAGAAAGGTGGTATTTCAATCCAATAAGTGGGAGACAGACTGTGATTTTCTTTATGATTTTTTTTTTTTTTTTTTTCTGATTATTTATTTCTTCTCTTGCGGGTTCGTTGAAGCATTCAAGTGGTGTCGAGTCATGTAGTCAAAGTTGTTTAGTTAAAATAGGTATTGTCTTTGTTCAAATTTTAAGTAGTTGGTAATGGTAATTTTGTGACAGATAAATAAGAGCTAGATTTACACATTTCCCCAAAATTAAAACTCAAAACTTCTCAATGGATTGAAGAAAATATGTTCACGTGATTGATATATTTTATTATTTAGTCTGCTGGACTCAGTACCCGTGACTGCGGTCTGGCTAGTTGGCTATGAAAGCAATACAATATTGTACAGTATCTTTTAGGTAAATTTATTCAATTAAATAATCATCCACTAAAAGTATTATCATTGATATTTCTCACTTGCAAGAATTTTCTTTGGGATTTAATAATATTTCTTAATCAAAATAAACATTTCCTCTAATTAAAAGTCACGTACTCTTATCAGAATGATACTGGAAAAATTGATATCGTTACGTAGTTAACATAATAAAGATGAAAAATTAGGCTGATCAAAACAATAAACAAATTATGAGATGAAGTTGGTCTAACCCTCTAACATACACGTTACATAAATAATAATATGTGTTCGAGTCGTATTCCCCTAATACTTTTTAAATTATGATAAATAATTTTTTATATTAAAGATATATTATTTTAGTCTTCCATTTTAACTCATATCAATTAAACTAAACAGTTAAAGAATTTATTTCTCTTTTAAATTTATTAAAATAATAACTAATTCAGATAAAAACCTAAAAATTATATGACATGTATTAAATATCTTTAATAAATAATAAACACTGATTAATGAACTAATTTTATATAAGGTGGATATGCTCTCCACATTTTTTTTTAATCTCTTTTCTTTTTTCTTTATTATTTATTTTAAATATTTATTTGATATAAAATTTATATATTTTTTTTTATCATTTTACAAGTCAAATTCAATAAAATTAACAGTTTGATAATTGTTGATAAAATTTATCCCAAAATAAAATAATTAAAAATAATATTAACACATATATCATGATTAACGAACAATATTATACCACATGGCACATAAAGCACCATTAGACTTCATAGGATGGCCTTTGAACCACAAATGTAAAAGCCAAGACATCAAACAATCAAGAAGACTTCGACCTAAGTTCGAGGTGGTAATAAAAAAAAAAAATCTCCTTGCAGAATAATACTTGCCAAGCATCATTAGATAAATATCCCTAATTACTCAAAAAGTTGGTGACAACACATTCAGATAAATTTGTGAGATATAAAAAGATAAATTAAACATTACAGGGATAAAATTTACTCATTTAAACTACACTTCGTACAAATTAACCACTTTGAAGTTATTTTTAAAAGATTAAAGAACTGATTTAAATATTAAAGTGTCGTAGCCAATATCTCTATTGGCACTCATTAATGAGTTCTTTCTTTTATAGTAAATGTTGTGATAAACTTTCAATCTTCAAATAACTCAATCTCAGACAATAATAATCAAGCGGAGGCAGACTACCGAATTAAGCATTTTCAAAATTTTACCAGTTTGGTCCTCAATAGTAACGATTAAGAATATTTTTGGTGACTTTTTGAAAACCAAAGAATAGTTAAGCACTTTTTTTTTTTTGAAGTGAATTAAGCACGTATTTTAAATATTAGGGACTATTTTGATTTAATTTTAAACAATAAAAAATAATGTGGTGTTTTATGAAAATATAGTAATATTTTAGAATTTTCCCTTAACTGTAACATTCAAAATAATAAGAAATGAATAAAAGTAAATATGTAAAATATTAAATTAATGTCATAAATAAATAAATAAATAAATAAAATATTGAATTGATATAGGAGAATGCACTATCACTATGGAACATAAGATAAGCGTGGAAAGCCGCACGCATTACAATAGAACTATAATAATAATAAAAAATTATTAATTTAATGTAAACCACTCTGCTCAAGTTAAGAATAAAATTACTTTCAAATACCACTAAAACAATTCTTTGACTAAATTATCCCACCTGTCTTTTTTTTTTTTTTTTTTTGATACAAAGGAGGGCAGAGAGCCCAGAAAACAACAGCAACAAAAACTAAGTAAAAACAAGCTGTCTAGGGACAGCAAAGCCAAAAAAATCTACCTGGAAAGTCTTCAGAATATCTGCAGGAGGATCTTTTGAAAACATAGTTTTATTAGCTTATAAAAATTAATTATTTATAAATAGTTTTGAAAACATAGTTTTGTTGAAACCCATGAACAATGGGTTTCTTTCTTTTTCGCTGTCATTTTTTAAATCGTTTGAAAACATAGTTTTGTTAGCTTCTATTATTTTATTTATAAATATTAATTAATTAAAAATAATTATATTTTGTTAAAATAATTTATATCTAATTTTAAATTTTATTAAATTCTTTATTTTGTTAATATATAATTTCAAATATTTTTAATTTAAATAATATTGAAAATATATTTTAAATCCATTATATATTATTATATACAATTCAATCTAATAGTACATTAAATAAATATTTATACTGTATTTAATTCAATTCAATTATATTTTATTATATTCAATTTAATCCAGTAATACTAATAACCGCACCCTAAATTTATAGTTTACCGTTCAATAAATAAAAAGAGAATGGAGTTTAATGTAAATATAAAGTGAAATCAATCCGAAGATGCATTTGTAGCGAAATAAAATCATATTACTCATGTAGCGTCATTATTATTTATATGTGTTGTCACATTTAATCGGACAGCAGAAGGGTGGTTTGATATCATTGATGGGGGAGGACAATTCATTAATGTGTTTAAATGGGTTTGGTTTGCCAGGTCAGTAGTGATTTGTCTACTTACTTTCTTGGAGAAATGCAAATGAAGAAATATTGCATCAGATTACTTCCACCTCACTGTAGCAATTATTCCGCAGACAGCACCAATCATATGGTATCTATAAATTCTTAAACATCATTTCCTTCTTCAGATCCTCCCAAAAGCACTTCTTATAACTACTGGTCTGGACCGTCTGGTGGTGGCAGAAACTTTTCAACCAGAAGCAGCCATAAGCAAAGAGACAAAACATAAATTTATCTTTAGAAAGCAAACAGAGCAGTTGCCAACAGATTAGTAGGTAATAACATAGAAATAGAGATGGAGGGTAGAGAGAGTCGTCCTCGTCCTCGTCCTCGTCCTCATCCTCTACTGACTGGGGGCAGAAGAGTGAGCAGTTACAGTCATGGTTTCTCTTCAGATCAGATCCAATCATTGGCTGCCATCTGTGAAATCCTCATCCCTCCTTTGCCATTAGAGATCATCACCAAGGAATTTTCAGATGACCCGGCCATTGTTTCCTTCTACAAAGCTTCTGGGTCGCAGCCTCCAATCCCTGATGAGGTAGCTTTTCCTTTTATCTTTACAATTTACACACATAGGTCCCCCCAGTGACCAATTAACATAAATTTTTAAAATGGTGAACAGGTAGCAGAGTTCTTGGTGGAGAGGAGTTTACCTAAAGCTTTGTTTCTAGTCTGCTTGGTTCTGAAGATCCTCTCATACAGATTGGGAACATTATTGCTTTGTGGGTATGTTTGTTTTGATTTGAAATGGCCCTTCATTCACAACTTCTCTGAAATTTCTGTGGAAAAAAGAGAACAAATTCTACAGAGATGGTCAAGAGAAAGGCGTTTGATACCTTTAAGAGTAGTTTTTGCGATGATCAAAGTCTTCTGCTTGTTCTACTTCTTTGCCAGGGTAATGACTCGCCTTATCTTTTATTATTATTATTATTAGGGTGATTATCATTTTGGTCCCTAACTTTTAGAGAATTATCAATTTTCTAAAGCAGTTATAGTTAATGGTATACTTGGACCCTAACTTTTAAAAAATGTATCAATTTGGTCCTTCTATAAGTCAACCGTTAGTCAAACTTAACAGTTCTAGGGGCATTTTTATCTTTAAACCTATCAATAACCAACAGTAATTTTTTAGTGAAATGACATATTTATCCCTTAGTTAAAAATGTAAAATAAATTAAATTAAAAATTTTAAAATTTTTTTAATAAATCTCCACCGTCCATCAATCTTGATGGAAGGTGAAGATTATATTAAAAATTAAAAAAAATTAAAGTGAAAATTAAATATTTTAAAAAAAAATTGAAATTCAAAATAGTGGAGATTCAACAAAAAAAAAAATTCAAAGTTTGAAGATCAACGAACTCAGTTTTACCATTTTCAATTTTAATTTTTTTTAAAAAATATATAATTTTCACTTTATTTTTTTTAAATTTTTAATATAGTCTTCACCGTCCATCAAGATTGATAGACGGTCGAGATCCATTAAAAAAAATTTTTAAAATATTTTAAATATTAAAATGAAATGATCATATTACCTTTCTATTTATTAATAATCTTTTTAAAATTTTGAGGTTAAAATTGTCATTTAACTCATTTAAATAGTGTTAAGGGCAAAACAGTCTTTTTATCAATTATGTTAAGTTTGACTGATAGAAATTTAGTTATAGACTCCAAATTAATACATTTTCTAAAAGTTAGGGTCCAATAACCATAACTGCTTTAAAAATTGATAATTCCTCAAAAGTTAGGGATCAAAATGATAATCACCCTTATTATTATTATCTACCTTTATTTTACTCGTTTGTGGGTTTTGATTTGGAGGATAAGGATTAAAACAGAATTAGATTACTTTCCAATTTTATCAAATTGTCCTTCTTTTTTTTTTTAAAAGAGAATATATTAAATTAGGAAATAGAAATAAAAAAGTGCTCTTTAACTAGTTTAAATAACCAGTCTGGGAAGGAGCAAAACCAAACAGAGTTCGAGAAACTCCCTAGAGCCCTTTAAGCAAGGATCAAATTGTCCTTCTGAGCCTGCTTTGTTAGGTGATTTATGTTTCACTAGTTAGATTTCTATTCTGCAATATCGGTATCTGATAGAGTCATAGAGATGGCAACGGGTCGGGTTTGAGCAGATTTAATCAAAATAATTTTGAAATAAATAATATACTAAAATACTAAGACTATTCATAATAATTTTGAACCATAAGTCCATAAAATATTAAAAATTATCAAATCCTACCATAACTTACAAGTCCATAAAATACCCAAAATATACTTAATAAACAAGTACACAATAAATCTATTATTTCATTGATCACCTATCTTTCATCTCCTTCTCACTTTCATCATCCAAGTTTTTCGCAATGGTTGATCCCTATAATATTAAAATTAAAATCAATTAAGTAAAATGAAATAGTAGTAAATAAATGAATAACAAAATGGTTTACCTCAACAATGTAGTTTTAATTTTTTCAGGAATTTTTTTATAAAAAAAAGTGTAGTGTATAATTTTTTAATTTATACGGGTTCGTGGGTGCATATGAATTTTTTTTCAAACACACACCTAAACCCATATCGGATTTCAATTTTACATTCAAATATGTCCACGAACCTAATTAATAAAATTCACACCCGTATATTGCGGTGGAAATCTGCAAGTTTGCGGGTTTGCAGGAAAAATTGCCATCCCAAGCATTTGAAGAGAATCTTGAAATCCAATCTAATAACGTTGTGGACAGAGAATCATGCAAATTCTATCTCCTCAATTATCTCCCCATGTGAACAGTTTGGTCATCTCTTAGAAGTTAGAACAGTAATCAGTATATAATAAATACTATTATTACCTGAAATACAACAGGTTTATCATCCAATACTCTTCTGCTTTCTCATCTTTTGCATAGCAACACTAAGTTTTTGTGTTCTCCATTTTCCATAGACTGATGAAAATTCAAACAACCCAGCATTTGAGGCAATTGGATACCATGTAAACGACAGGGAAGCATTGAAGAAGAAACCTCAAGAGGAGAGGCCTCTTCAGAAGGGCATTATAGAAACCAAGCTTGAAAATGACTCGACTCTTCTTCAATCTCTTATCAAACAAGGCCTTCAAGTCACTGAAGATCCACAACACAATATTTACGAGATCAAATGTGATGTCGTAATCGTTGGTTCTGGTTGTGGCGGAGGGGTTGCAGCTGCAGTTCTTGCAAGCTTCGGTCAGAAAGTACTTGTTCTTGAGAAAGGGAACTATTTTGTGGCCGAGGACTATTCTTCTCTGGAAGAACCCTCCCTGCTTGAGCTATACGAGTCTGGGGGATTTTTGTCAAGTATCGATGGGAAAATTATGATTTTGGCAGGTTCAACGGTGGGCGGAGGCTCTGCTGTTAACTGGTCTGCATCCATCAAAACACCAAATTCTGTTCTCCAAGAATGGTCTGTGGATCATAAGATTCATTTTTTCGGGAGCTCCGACTATCAATCTGCCATGGATGCTGTCTGCAAGAGGATTGGTGTTACGGAGAATTGCACCAAGGAAGGATTTCAAAATCAAGTTCTTCGAAGAGGGTGTGAGAATCTCGGTTTAAAAGTCGAGTCAGTTCCGAGAAATTCCTCAGAAGATCATTACTGTGGTTCTTGCAATTATGGATGTAGAACAGGAGACAAGAAAGGGACTGATTCTACTTGGCTTATTGATGCTGTGAACAATGGTGCTGTGATACTAACAGGATGCAAAGCTGATAAATTGATATTAGTGAATAATGATGGCAGTAGAAGAAAGAAATGCTTGGGAGTGATGGCAACAGCTTTGAATAAGAATGTCACAAAGAAGCTGCAAATAAAAGCCGGAGTAACAGTTTCAGCTTGTGGATCTCTCTTAACACCCCCCCTTATGATCTCTAGTGGTTTGCAGAATCCAAACATTGGTAGGAACCTTCATTTGCATCCTGTTCTTATGACTTGGGGATACTTCCCAGAACATTCCTCGGGAATTAAAGGCAAAACTTATGAGGGAGGAATCATCACTTCAATCCATAAGGTGGTTTCGGAAGAATCAAATGTTCAAGCAATATTAGAAACTCCTGCGATAGGACCAGCTTCTTTTGCAGCATTATTTCCATGGACTTCAGGGCTAGAATTAAAGGAGAGGATGGTTAAGTACGGAAGAATATCTCACATTTTTGCATTGGTCAGAGACCAGGGTTCCGGAGAAATCAATATCAAAGGTAAAATAAAGTATCGGTTAAATCAGATCGATAAAGAAAATCTTAAAATAGGGTTGAGACAAGCTTTAAGAATCTTGATTGGAGCAGGAGCTGTAGAAGTGGGAACCTACAGGAGTGATGGCCAGAGAATTAAATGTGCAGGTATCAAAGAGGAAAAATTGGAGTTTCTGGACAGCATTACGATAGACGGAGGGGTGAACTCCAAGGGAGAGAATTGGAACCTACTTTTTTCTGCGCATCAGATGGGAAGTTGTAAGATGGGTGCTAGTGAGGAAGAAGGTGCCACTGATGAGAATGGTCAAAGTTGGGAAGCAGAAGGCTTGTTTGTGTGTGACGGGAGTGTGCTGCCAACTGCAGTTGGCGTCAATCCCATGATTACTATCCAATCTACAGCCTATTGCATCTCTAAGAGGATTGCCGAATATTTGCAAAAGGATAAATTATGAATACAATTGATTTCTCATAGCTCATTTAATTCATAATCTCTATTTATTCACAGGCATTATACTTTGTAAAATAAGAAAACAATTAACTCCAATGCCCCGGATGTCAATAATTTATCTTCTCATGTTTCATTTCGCTTCCTACAAATTCATCCAAAATTATATCCATACAAAACAGCGTCCTACAATAAATTTGAGACAGATGATGATACATGGAAAACTGAAAGCAGTATAGGAAATAGTAATGCGAAGTTACTAGCTTACGTAAACAATGGAGAAGGCAATATATTGCAAAAATGCAAAGTTACTAGCTTATGTAAACAATGGTGAAGGCAATATATTGCAAAAATTTCATTGAACCAATATATCCAATGGAAGTCAGTTTTAAAAGACGACAGAAGAATGTTTCCTCATTCCCACTTTTATCAATAGGAAAGATTCAACGGAGAATTTGATTCATCAAAATTAATTGGAACTCTAAAATTTGTGGAGTAGGAACAGGCTTGTATAATTGATTTCTTAACTTGCTATAGCTTTAACTGCTTTCTCAGCAGCATCATCCAGATCTTCTGCTGTAATTAGTGTCATGCCACTTTCCTGCAGAATCATTACTGATAATGAATAATACACTTCGTAAATCAAGTCCCAATTATTCATTTGTTCATTAAATTTATATCATGTCAAATTTCACATATAATAGAATAGGTTTTATATAAGATCAAGTTCCCGCATTTACCTTAAGTATTCTCTTTCCCTGATCAACATTGGTGCCTTCAAGACGAACCACAACTGGTACTTTTAGCGCAACCTTGTATAGAAGACAAATTAAAAGTTAATGCTTTTAAAAATAACTGATGGGGAACCAATAAAGATAATCAATTTTGCACCAATTAATATTCCTCTATTTCCATTTTCTTCTTTCAATTTATATTCGCATTGGATTAGGTCAAATTACTTGATCCCTCCACCCATAAATTTCCAACAATCCACTCAATTTTTCCCTTAAATGCTCATTTCAAAATCATAATTCATCTAAATGATAAAAAAGAAGAAGATGAATGAAAATATTAGTATCAACACAAAAATAAGAGTTGATGACCCAAAGGACACCTTTTCATGCTGAAATGAGTAGATAATTTAAAGTAGAGGTATAGTCATTGACTAATTGTTTTCTTATATTTTTAAGATTTGACCTAAAACCTGTTTGACATCATCTCCCCCGTTTGGAGAGGTAGTAATTAATTTCAATTAAACACACTCAATATAATGCATCTCTCACCAGTTTGGCAGCATTTACAATTCCACTTGCTATTACATCACATTTCATTATTCCTCCAAATATATTCACCAGAATAGCTTTGACTTTATCATCAGAAGTCAATATCTTAAACGCCTCAACCACCTGCACCACATAATTAATACATCAAATAACAAAACTAAAAGTGAATTTATTTCAAATAATATAAATTATTTAAATTTACAGAATAATTAAAAATTCATAAAGTTGTAGTGGGACAATACAATCCATAGATGCAATGGGACGAAATGTGGCTATTGGGGTTGCATTTTCCCAGGCCTAACATACCCCAAACAAAGGACTGGAATTGAATTCCAGATCCTTTCTATGCGCCAAATATTGAGCATGTGTTTGATGCACAAAAAAAGAACTGGGATTAGGGGCATCTTAGAATTGGAAAAATCCTATCTCAACCACCCTAATTTGTCCCCCTGCAGCTTGACAAAACAATCTTGCATCATCTCCATGATTTGTTTTGTCCTGCCTCAACTTCAAGGATTTTAAATTAAATTACAAGGTAAATAAATTCAGATAACCAAATTTTGCTTTAGAATTAAAATATCATTATTTATTAAAAAAATATTGAAACGATATTATTTTATTTTACAAACAATTTATTATTTTATTTTTATTTAAAAATAACCTAAATAATTTTTAGTTTAAACTATTTAATATATTTTTATTTTATTAAAAAAATTATAATATACACATCACATAAATATTTAAATCTAATTAAAGAGGACACCAAACAAATGACAGTATTCTTGAATTTCAATCAAATTTCATATTTTTTCCAATCCCTTGAAATAATCTTTATAATATCCTGCATACAGAACGCATAAAGGATATCACAAGCTAACAAGTTGGTACCCACGAATTTGAAAATGTTGTTAATACTATATTTACAAAAATGCAGAAACACCCCAATAATCCTCTTAAATATCAGTGATGAGCAGCATAGAACACGATTATAAATGGATGTTGAAAAAAGAAGCAAGACTTTATTCACAAATATGGACACAACAGGCCAATGAGAGTAAAAAGCAGGGTCTTGAACATCACCTGGCCTTCAGAAGCATTCCCGCCTACATCCAGAAAATTGGCGGGTGTTCCCCCATGTAATTTGATTATATCCATTGTAGCCATTGCTAATCCTGCACCATTCACCATGCAACCAATTTCGCCATCTAAGCCAATGTAATTTAAATCTGCTTTGGCAGCGGCAACCTGTCAGAAGATAAAGCGCACAAGAGAATAGTGATAAATAAAAGAACGCCAGAAGAGTGATAAATAAAAGCACATCAGAAGAGTTTTAATTAAAAGCACATGATTGTCCAGTCTACACTTGTGGACAAGTTTGTGTATCAGAGTACTAGAGGTTAAGTTTTTAAAATTCGAAACACTCGACCGCCTCGCGGCCAAGTGCGCCTTGAGTCGGCCGCCTCTCCCATCTTCTCGGTTCCGCCTCAATACCATGAGGTGGTTCAGGTCGAAAAAAACCTGCTCATTTTTTTTTAATAAAATAAATTCCGATTATTTAAACAAAAAAGTCAGCACTAACTGTTCACCACACCAAGTTCAAATCCTCACCTTTATCTAACCATAAAACCCTAATTTCTAAAGACTTATCTCCAAGACTCCAAGTTCAACAGGCTATCTCTATTCTCCAAGACTCCAAGCAGGTACTTTCTATTATGTACATGTTATTTATTGTGGACTATTTAATAAATGCTATGGATAATGTCTATTTTAGTTTTTTTTTTTCATTATTTATCATTTTCGAATTGAGGCGACCGCCTCGCCTCGATAGGACACAACCGACTCGCTCATTTTTTAAAACATTGCTAGAGGTAGATAAGGGGAATAGGGGGTGATATATGGATATATGATTAAGATGAAATTCACCACTACCATTATTAAAGAAACTTTGTAATTGACAAAAAAAGAAAAGAAAACCAGCCCATACAACTAACTCCTAGGCTGCCCTGACAAAAAAAAAATTTAGGTTGCACTTTTTTATCACAAGCAATAAAGAATTAAATGCAAGCAAATCCAAACCTCTCGAGGATCCTCCTGTGATGGATCACGAAGAGTGAATATCTCTTTCTGACGGAAGGCAGCATTATCATCAAAGTTCAACTTAGCATCGGCAGCTACCAACTGTTTCTCAGAAGTTTCTGCAAGGGGATTGATCTGTCCAGAAACATAAAGAAATCACGTTAATATACCCATCAGAAACAACATAAAACCATATTTATATATCACCATAGTATATTACCAACGATACTAGTGACCCATCCAAACAATAAGTATACAAATGGATAACACTTGAAATATGTAGAAATTCATGCTCACTTCCAATAATGTGCAGTCAGTCTTGCAAAAGAGTTCATATAGTTTCTTCACTTGTTCAATTGCATCATTTCTGTCAGCCACTTTTGGTGCCAAACCATCTACAACCTTGGCAGCATCTTCATCAGTGATTCCTTTGAAAACATCAATAGGTACCTATCAGAAACAAACAATAAGTCAGTAAAGAGAAATATAGAAATCAGCAGGGTAAGAAGAGGCATCCTTTGATAACCATGGTTAAAACATCACAGGTACAATAACAATAACCTTAACAATCATGTCAGGGTATTTCTCAGCTAAGTCTTCAATGCTGGTTCCTCCCTTGCTACAGCCAATTATTAGCTGAAAAACAGGTATGTTGTTAAGCATCTTTAATTTCCAAAAATCATTCATTCAAAGAAAATACAAAGGTAACACACTCAATTAGGCAACATACTGGGCCAGCAGATTTACGATCCAACGTGATAGCAAAGTACATCTCGTTGATGAGTGACAACTTTTCACACAAATAAACCTGTGTAAAGAAAAGAAGCTAAAATGAGTTTCAAATAATCAACTTGAAGGCAGTCATCAGTCCATCTAACAATGAAAGCTTCTATAGATAGCAATATGTTCACCCAAGTAGCTAAAACGGAAATAATATCTTTTTCATTTTGAAAATAAGAAAGAAGGAACCCGGTAAATATTATATATTTGTCCCAACACTTAACAAAGATACAATTACTAGAAGTTCACACAAATGAATATCCATTTTTTAACATAATTCCCACTGAAGTGCTAGATCCGAGCCCAAGAAGATCCATACTAGAATTTCATGTATAATTATGAGTAAGACAGCTCTTCGAAACATAAAATTTTTTGCATAGAATAAAAAAAAAGAATGCCCAACCTTGCTGACAACTTTGCCTTGAGGACCAGTTTGTTTGGTAACAAGTATCTGCCCAAGCATCTTCCCTACAAGCAATAAAATCATAAAGATGTATTTGGGATAATAGAAGAGATAGATGTCAATCTTAAAAAAAAACACTCAGGGAAGGAGGATTACAAGTTTCTTACATTAAAATAAACAATGTGAATTGAAAATTCCCCCAAATGCGCAATTCCAAACAGAAAAAAATGCATACATGGGAAAAGAGGCTACAACAAGCATCACAATAATGCTCATCCAGAATGCAACTGGCAAATGTTGTCCAAGGCATCAAAACAACCTGATCATCTTAGGTGGGTATAGATTGATTCAATCTGGTTGAATAAGGACACAATCTGAGTAAGGCAAGAGCTGATCTTAAATGTCCAATTAAATATTTGAGAATCAATTAACAAATCCAGTAAACAAAAACTAATGGTGTCAAAACATGATGTAGGAGCAACTTTTTCTTGAAAAAAACCATAAAATGCTATACCGATCATCTTAGGCAGACAAACATAGAAGAGGACAAATTCTTACTCTTCATGTGTTTGCTTAGTGGTCTTAGACTTGTGTTAAAAGAGCTAAATATACAGTAAAAATGTGCATTGGTATCATAAAACTAGAATCAATTATACCAAGACCAGTTACTGCAGCCTTTTTAGCCACTAATTCCATTTTATTTGCAGCTGGTCAAGGATAGGCCTGAGATTTATGGAAACAAAACCTCATGAGTTTGAGCCTTGAGGTAGGCAAAACTTAATTGACTTAAATGGGTCATTTTTAAGTCCCTTGGACAATAATTTATTTCCTCAATCAAGAAAATAGTATGCGTTTACTGTTAAAGAAACTACCAGCCCACTGGAGTGAACGGCAAAGAATTTGATCCTAAAATCTCAAAAAGCTGCATTATTGCCAGGTTGGACTAATTAATGCATTAGACTCAACACTCAAACAAACTACTAGATACATTACAAGAAGGAAGCGTTCAGTTAACTTTGTCAGCCACACCACATAAACCATAAAATCAATATTCTCCATTAAGTTTACCAAGCTGGACTTTGTAAAACTGGGAGCCAAGCCAGAGATATCGTCTCGTAATCGCCCCAAATTCCCAACTACCAATGACAGTAGTCCTATCTATAATTATCAGGTCCATAGTTTATAAGCCGAAAAGAAAATAAAATCACATACCCGGGAAAAGATAGAAGGAAAATAAAGCTTACCAGCTAAATCTTCAACCTGGTCAGCCTTGACAATGTGAACTCCACCCTTGAGACCGCTTTTAAACGTTCCCAAGCCTCGTCCACCAGCCAAAATCTGGCTCTTAACCACCAGCTGCACCACAACCAATGTTAGCATTTCTAATGTTAAATCAAGTTATCCTTTTTCCTCCCCCGGTTTTTTTGTTCAATATTTCCAGTAATTCCAACCACACAAATCACAAAATTCATTGTTTCCTCTCTTCTTTAGGCCCTTCAAAAAAATAAGCAAATATTTCGAACAATTACCTCACTTTCATTAGGAAAAACATCCCGGATAGCCTTTCTGACTTCATCAACTGAAGAAACAGCAACTCCTTTGGGCACATTGACTCCATATTTGCCCATCAGCTCAGCTCCCTGATTTTTCCAATCATTAAATGCCATCAGTCCCCTCATATTCAATTTCAATTAAAAACAAATCCACATTTCCAAACAATACAGACGACTCAATAATCACGAAGATCTGAAACAAACTACGCAAACCATATAAAACGGTCGGCCATACTCTGCATTACAAATCGAGTGAACAGACTTGACGTGTGCTGAATTCCAAGTTATTCGGCAAAACAAACATAAACGACGCAAAAACAATGAAAAAACAATACAAGCAATAAACACACAAATACGTATGTACGTACGTATACGTATATGTAAGGAAGGGATTGAGAACCTGATATTCGTGGATGTTGAGACGGCGGAGCTGCTGCTGCTGCCATTGGCCGGCGACGGAGAGAGAGCGAGAGACGAGCTTGTTCAACAATCCTCTCACCATTCTTTGAGAGAAGATTCTTCGAATCGTAAGATCTACGCGAAACCCTAACTCGACAAGAGAGAGAGAGAGAGAGAGAGAGAGAGAAGGGTGTTTGTTTGCCGGGTACTGAGGCGATCGATCAAGTCAGAGACGAGAAGAGGTCGCTAAAGGAATTTTGCTGCTATATTTTTTTAATTTCATTTTTGCACCCTTTTATTTTACGTATTTTTGCGAATATCCTTTTTGTTCCATTTCTACTTCGAAGGGAGAGTTTTCTTTTTTCTCACTTAAAATTAAATTATAAATAGATTAAACTTGTTTAGGAGAAGATTAAATTATACGATAGTTAAGTTCACAATTACAATATAAATTTTATAATTAGAATATAACTTTATCACGTAAGATTGGTTCGCTGGTATGCCAAGACTACAATGTTGTAAGTTCGAATAGTCTTTTTCTTTTAAAATACAAGGTCACTGTTTGGTGGTTGAAGGCCTGAAAATCATACAAACCACCAATGTTCAAATAATTGTGTGTACATGTAAATATATTTTTCCACCATTGCCTATAAAAACGTAATTATGTGAAGTAAATCTCTTTCCCGTATTGGGAGTAGACCCCTCCCGTTATTGGAAATAACTGTCCGGACAGTTGGTCCCAGGTAGTTATCGTCTCCTGTTGTTGGGAGTAGTTGTCCGAACCATGCTTGTATGATTTAATCTCAGTGGATCCCGATAGTCCTCTGATCCTGTATAGGTGTCAAATTTCAAAAAAAAAATAAAAAAAAGATAGTAACTTTATAAAATTTAATAAAATATTTTTTTTATGGTTTTAAAATTCAATTTAGAATTTAAAATTATAAGCCACATAAGAGTCAAAATTAATTACCACAAAACCTTTTCTTTTTTTTATATCACAAAACCTAAAATTATAATAGTTAAAAAGAGTGCAACTTCATAAAAAATAATAAAATCATTTTTATTATTTTAAAATTTAATATTGACATATATCAAAATTAATCACCACATTCCCACTACTAATAAAAAGAATTAAGGAGGTTACACACCACCTGAAATATGATAATGGGATTTAACTTCTTTTTTTATATTAAGTCCATGTATAAATTTTTTATATGTATTTGACTCATATTTTTGAAGCAAGTTTCACTAGATGCTGTGCTCATAAATTATACTACCAATGAAAAGCTTAACCACAAAGCATGTAACTTGCACATCCACTTCTAGTATAGTGGTTAGTGCACCTCCCTCCCACCTCAGTGGTGAGAGGTTCGATTTCCACCATGTGCATGTGTGGGTAGTTATCTCCCCTTATTATGGGAGTAGTAATCTCCCGTTATGAAAGTAGATATCCGGACCGCATATTTAGTAATTAATCTCGGTAGGTCCCGGCAGTTGTTGATATTGTAATTATACCCTTTAAAAAAACAAAGCATGAAACTTACAAACAAGAAGAACAGTAGAATCATCAATGGAATATTAAAACACTACCATTATCGACAACAGCATTGTCCAAGATCTACAATTACTGATGACTGATGACAAAGAACTAAATTTTCAAGAAAATACATGACTTACTAGTCAAAAGCTGTTTATTAATGTTTCCTTTGTTCTTAACCTTTGCGTTTTACATTGCAGTCACTGAACATAAGTAGGATACAAACAAGAGCACAATTCGATTACACCGCGCTGCATCATGTGGAGCACTTCGGATTCCACAGCTTGAGCAATATAGTGTTTCCTGTATAACTTAGATCAACAGCTTCATATCTAGTCACGCTTCATTTTGCCCCATGCTTCTCACACACATTCGAATTACTACGTTCGTAAAGATATTAGAAAAATAATATTAAGAACAGTAAAATGACAGGTAACATTGCAGAGTAAATGATCAATCAAAAACTAGCAAAACAAATATACGTTTTAAGTACAGTAGATAGATTACCTCATTTGGAACTAATAACGGAATATTGCTGCCTTATCAACCCAAGAAGGCACTTTTGCCTTATAGTAGAAATGTGCGATCATTTGGACCAATTCATCTGCTGTGCGAAACTCTGAAAATAACATAGTCAAATTGCAATGTAACAAGAAAGGAATCCATGTATTTAGAGCAAATGAACAAAAAAAAGAGAGTTTTATTTCACTCCTAGGAGAGCAAACTCTATCTTACCTTTCTCCCTGTACATGATCCTGGTTCCATGTAAAAATAAAATTTGAGGGCATTCTTTAGCTTTAAGAGCATAAGCCAAATCCCTCTCGATATTGATATCTATCTTCACTGCCTGCTTCCATGAAATCTCAAGGCTGTTATAATCAGTGTATACACAAAAGGAAAGCATTTTGCAAAAGTGCAAGTGCTTCCACTCAGACTCCTTTATGGTGCTGAGGGTATTGTAGAGGTAAAAAATAAAACTCCGAATTTTGAAAGCACAAAATGTTTATTATATGAGATTCACACATAAGTTTTCAGCAAACTGTCTCTAATACTAGTTTCAGCAACCGAAAAGAAGGTCTGCAACAATTATACATAGCTTAACCCTATGACAATAGAAGCAAAAGCATACTTTTTTACTACAACTGCACAGAGGGTAAGCAAGATTGTAATGGCAAAGTCTACCAAGAGGCAAGAAGCATACAGAAAGAAACAATTAAATTATCATAATAATTTGACGAAGGAGAAGTCCACTATACCCGAGGAGGCAGTCGATCTTTGGCACTCCAATATACCTTGATCGCCTTCTCTAGTTCTTTCAAAGTCTTCCAGTTATCAGTTGCCCTGTTAATGAAATCATTACCGAATGTCCATATGTTATGAAAGTTTGAGCAGCCTTCGAGATCTTGGAAAGATGTAAAGGAACGTAAATTTGTGATATTTTTAAGGGATTACAATTTCTTAAGAAAGTCTAAAAGTTTAATTATCTCTAATTTATTTTATCCACAAGAAAACAGGAAACAAAGATCACTTTGATGTGGAAAGCTGACAGCATATCCTGGGAGGAAAAGTTCAGTGCATATCAAATTCACTATCACGCAACAGGCCAATTAAATTGGTGCATTAGAAACCAGAAACCAGCCTCTATGACAAACAGTTTACGTGTTTTGGCTATAAGAAATGAACAAGATGATTAAAACTGAAGTGATAAGGGGAAAAGTGCATAGGCATGAACCTAATGAGCAATTACAATTTGCGCACTGTAAATCATACAGACATGAAACTAAGGAATTTTAACTAAAATTGTTCTTTGCATGCATTTCCACCTCTGTTGGTAATTTGTGCAAAAGTGTGACATACACTGTACAGATTCTAGTAGTAAGTAGACTTGTGAAATGCATGATAACGTAATTACGTAAATTTATGTTTTCTGATATAAATCACTTTTAATGGATCGGTTACAATTAGATTAAAAATGGAAACAAACTATCTTTAAAATGTTCTAATTTTTTTTTTTCATAACATATTATTTGTTTCAAACAATGTTAATATCTTTATTCCACAATACCCCACCCTTTCAGAGTCTAGTCTTAACAATGTATTAGAAGAAATTACCGGTTGTATCTCTCAAAAACTAGAACAACTAGCGGGCTTGGATGGAAAGCAAAGCTCTCCCACTCAAGAGAGTTGA
This sequence comes from Xanthoceras sorbifolium, assembly GCA_003430845.1. Classification (NCBI taxonomy): domain Eukaryota; kingdom Viridiplantae; phylum Streptophyta; class Magnoliopsida; order Sapindales; family Sapindaceae; genus Xanthoceras; species Xanthoceras sorbifolium. The sequence continues at coordinate 9,611,679 of CM010608.1, read as the reverse complement.
TCTCCTTCACCCAATTATCATCAATTTCCCCTTCCCAATCAATCTCAAAACCATCTTCCCCCACAACATTCCTGATTGGATGTTGCTCAAAATACTCTGAAGCTCTAATTCCCCACCCCACATCAGCATCCAATGGCCAATTCGGATCATCATCCTCAACGACCATCCTCTTCTTCTTTTTGCCCTTACCAACATCATCCTCATCATCATCATCCTCATCCTCGTCACTAGTTTCAGAATCTACACTGTCTTCAACTCGGTCTCTCAATACATCCTCCTTATTGTCAATAACATCAGAATTCTGTTGCCTGATAGATGCAAAAGTCCGTTCAAGCGAGTCACGCACAAAATCTTCAACAGCAACTGCTTCACTCCTACGACCACGCCTTGGTTTTCTCGGGATTGTTCTTGGGAAGCTCTTATCAGGGTCTTCATCTTCGCTTTTGCAATCCCTTTTCTGAAGCCTACTTTTTGCTTTAGGTTTAGCTCTAGCTTTGGAGCCAGGTTCATGGCCAGGTTTCGAGTCAGAATCTCTTGAAACAGCTAAGCAAGTAAGAGACTTCACAATGTGACTATGCTGTCCTATAGATGGCAAGATGGGGTTCGAGAACGGAACCAAAATAGGACAAGTATTTACTGCAAAAAGAGGTGATGACAATTTCGGCATACCAAAACTTTGAAGGACGACCATTTTCGCAACCCTTAAAGCAGAATTCAATCAGAAAAATAATCTATCTCAGATAGAAAAGAAACCCCACAAAAGCTAACCAATCTAACATTTGTTTTTCAATCAATAGTGGCAACCAAACCAACCCAGCAGCTAAGCGATCACCTGATGGAAATAGAAAGTAAACAGTGATAATTAATCAAACAGAACCAAAAACAAAGAATTGTAATCTATCTTTTTCCATACCCATCAAGTCAAATTTGAATAATTTTTTTGTTTCCTAATATATTCCATAAAAAGTTTGTCGTTTCAGCATCGTTTACCGTAAACTTGACCAGAAAACTTGAAAAGGGTGTTTCGAAAACAAACCTGTAAGGACGCTAGTAGGGGAAGAAAGAGTAACAACAACTTGAACCAGTAAAACCCAACTAAATCCTCGCTTTCCCCGAGTGAGTCGAGTCACTCGGGTAGTCATATGCGATATACAACCCTAAGCGACGTCGTTTCGAACTATCAAAAACGGTACACTTTGTGTTTTTGTTTTTTTAATTTGAGTTTGTATACGTACAATATCTCAATCACTAATGAAGACTCAAAATCCTTCAAGCCATCAATATGCAAATTCTTACGTATATATGTAAATATATTTTTCCACCATTGCCCATAAAAATGCAATTGTGTTGCTAGACCTCTCCCCCGTGTTAGGAGTAGACCTCTCTCATTGTTGGGAGTAGTTGTCCGGGCCGTATTTGTATGATTTAATCTCAGTTGGTCCCTATAGTCCTCTGACCCGTAAAGGTGTCAGATTTTAAAAAAAGAAAATATTTATTTTTTAGATACATAATATCCCAATCATTGGTGAATGTATTTATATATCAAGTGAGATAAATCATCATTAATATAAATTCATTCACCAACTGTTATATTATTGGCTGGGATGCAAGTGAGATACATAATATGGATGTCTAAGAGCATCTCCAATGCTATTATGCATTTGGAGAAAATTGAGTGTCACATAGGATCAATATTGAAAAAGTTAAGAAACATTCTCCAATGCAATTATCTAACTTTAATATTGATATGATGTGGCAAAAAAAAAGTTAAAGAATATCAAGTAGAGTTTCTAATTGTAGATATTCTCCTTGATATGCTGACTAGGATTTCTAACTTTTCCCACCAATAAAATTTTAGTATTTTGTCAATGCATTTAATTATCATATTGAATGGAGAGAGAATGTAACAAATGACTTGTGATGATTGGTTTTAAAATTACTATTTAGATATTCACATTGGAGAAGTGAATATGCATTTTTATAATTTTTTTGACAAGTTATATTCATATTATTTAGAAATGCTGATGTGGCACTATTTAGATACTCAAAAATACATATTTGCATTGGAGATGCTCTAAGTGCATCTCCAATGCTATTATGCATTTGGAGAAAATTGAGTGCCACATAGGATCTATATTGAAAATATTCTCCAATGCAATTATCTAACTTTAATATTGATATGATGTGGCAAAAAAAAGTTAGAGAATATCAAGTGGAGTTTTTAATTGTAGATATCCTCCTTAATATGCTGACTATGATTTCTAACTTTTCTCACCAATAAAATTTTAGCATTTTGTCAATGCATTTAATTATCATATTGAATGGAAAGAGAATGTAACAAATGACTTGTGGTGATTGGTTTAAAATTACTATTTAGATATTCACATTAGAGAAGTGAATATGCATTTCTATAATTTTTTTTGACAAACTAGATCTATATTATTTAAAAATGCTGATGTGGCACTATTTAGAAGCTCTAAGAGCATCTCCAATGCAAATATGTATTTTTGAGTATCTAAATAGTGTCACATCAGCATTTCTAAATAATATAGATCTAGCTTGTCAAAAAAATTATAGAAATGCATATTCACTTCTCTAGTATCTAAATAGTAATTTCAAACCAATCCCCACAAGCCATTTGTTACATTCTCTCTCCAATTTAATATGATAATTAAATACATTGAAAAAATATTAAAATTATTTTGGTGGGAAAAGTTATAAATCTTAGTCAGCATATCAAGGAAGGATATCTACAATTATAAACTGTATTTGATATTCTCTAACTTTTTGTTTGTCACATCATATTAATATTGAAATTAGATAATTGCATTGAATATGGTTTTTTTAATTTTTTCAATATAGATTCTATGTGACACTCAATTTTCTCAAAATACATAATAGCATCGGAGATGCTCTAATATTACTCTTATCTTAATTTTTTTTTTTTTTGAAAGAGGCACAAGTACAATATTAATAACTGTCGGGACCTGCCGAGATTAATCACTAAACGTACGACCCGAATATCTACTCCCATAATGGGAGACATTTACTCCTACAATAAGGGGAGAAAACTACCCACACATGCTAGTATGTGTATGGTGGGAATTGAACCCCTCACCACTGAGGTGGAAGGGAAGTGCACTAACCACTTTACTACAAGTGGATGTTCTTACTCTTATTTTAATTTGCTTTATCCCTTTTCTGTTTTTTATATATTGCTTTTTTTTTTTTTTTTTACATACCACATATGGAACATTGTTGCATGAGCAACCAATTTGTCCTTAGAATGTCATTCATCCCATCATCTTATAATTTATATGATAAGATCAAGTCACCTGTGTAGATTGCTCATATAATATTTGTTAAGAGATAATTCTGTAACCTAACAAAATATAAGCATTTAGCAAAACGACAAAATATCGACATCCACCAAACAAATACCACTGGAGTGAGCAGCCATGACGAAACCTCATAACAATTTCAATTACTTATCCTTAAGAACGGCAAGAAAACCCCCACTAGAATTATGTTCTCGCCGTACCTCTTCATCAGGCTAGAACGGGTTAGTTGGTCAGATAAAGAAACAAAGCTAGCAGGAAAAAGGGGGCTGACACTAGCCCTAAATCGTGATAGTACCTGCGATTATGAAAAAACGAGCAGAGTCAAGCTAACAGAGATGTCAGATTAAGCCACAGGACTGTCAGCATAAGTAGCAGGTCACAGATGCATTAATTATCCTGACAACGCAGGTTACCGTTCAACGGTACCTTCTTGCCTTTGTTGGGGACATTATCCCTGATAGAATGGAAGTTGCATGTTTAAGGAAACCTGACCCTTATTCTCCCCCTGACAGCGCCTAATCGCCCCCAAGTTAGGAGTCAACGAGAACTGTTTCGAAGAGATATAAATAAGAGATACGCGAAAGTATCAAGAGTAAGCTATTGAATCACTCTCACCAACTCAAAAAGAAAGCATTTAATCTATTCCTTTCTCCTCGGAGACAGAAGACTGACTTGATCGTCGGAGGTGGATCGCCGGCTAAAGTCCAGCAACCCTCACCGATATTTCTTTATTTTCACAAGTAGTAGACCTTTAAGGCTCGCTCCGAGAATCATTTTATTCCTGCGAGAACTTTCTCTGCAGGAATAAGCATTACCAGCTTCACATAACCAGCTCAACGAACCACAGAACCATCTTGTGTGGCATAGTTGACCCCTGTTGACCAGTTGAATCCATTTTTCACTGTCAATAATATTTAATCTTAACAATTAGTTTCCAGCAAACACCTGACCAATGACCCACTTAGTATTAAATTTATGAGGAAAAAGATTATCTTTTGAATATTTATGTAAATACCCTTAATTATACATAACAGTTATTGTGCATTTGCGATCATAAATATTAGGATATTATATAGCGAGAAAAATATTTTCTTTATTCAATTCACGAAAAGTTTGAATGTTAGAAAAATCTCATTGTTGAGCTTCAAAAAAAAAAACTTGCTGTTTATCATCTACATACTATCATACAAAAAAGAATTAACAGAATTGATCGTTTTCACATTTGAATATATTAATTAGTTTACTATAGTTTTACTAAAATATTGAAATATAAATAAAATGATCTGGAATTCTTCGATTTCTGAATCCTCGCACAGTCGCACGAGTGAGACAAGTGAAGCCAACATGTTTTTTCGCGCGAGACATGTGAAAGTATTTTTAAGAAAAATACAATGCTCTAAAATATCAAATGATGCCACGTCCATTAGATATTGATAGAGAGAGAATGACCACATATTATCTCCTTATTCGGATTGAGCAAGATAGGGTGGTTTAGACACTAGTAATAGTTTACATAAAATAAAATAAAATTTACAATATAATTTAAGAGGCACATTAATATAATTCTCAATATAATTAGTATAAAGATTGGTCAAGCAAATTAAATTTGAACTTAGAAAATTGCTATCTTATTGAACTGGCAGGCAAATAATTATATTACTCTAGAACTACTTAAGTATCGCATCAAACCCTGCATGCATGCAATATAAATTACACATACATGAATAATTCACTTCCAAAATCCATCAACTTTTTACCAGAAGGTAGTGTGTCTGTTATGTGTCAATGTGTGCATAGCTGCCTGATCACAAAGAAGAAAAATCAATACATAATCACATATGCATGATTTAATTATAATGCCTCATCAGTTGTACGCAATACTTTATATATCAAAAACATTAACTATATATGCATTCTTTCAATATCACTATAATATATATATATATTCCCATTCATACACTACGTAACATGCATATATATCCATGCCTAAAAATAGAATAATAAACGCGCCCCGCATGACAGTTAATTAATCAACGGGAGTTTATGATGAAATCAAAATGAAATAAAAGAAACATATTCATTAAGGTTATTCATAAATAACATCAGATTTACATGCATGATGCATGACTCAGCTGCCTCATGCACATCCATTATAAAAAAAAAAACTGTATCAACTAACTCTACTTGCTCAACAACAAATCTTCATCTACCAGAGGAGGAGGGAGGGAGAGAGAGGGAGAGTTTTCTCCCTCCTCAATACTACAACCTCCAACGTCGTTTTGAGACCCAAACAAAAGCCCTCCAATTTTTTTTTTTCTCAAGTTAAGCAAATTTCAGCCAATAAGATCGCACCACAGTTTTAAAATATATATATATGAAATAAAAGAAGTCGATTCACATCTGTAAGAAGCGAGCGAGTAGTGTGGGGTTGACAATGCCTGATATGTGGGCCCCATCTGTTTTAAGCAAACTCGCTACTTCCACGTACCTTTGATATTTTTCGCCCTGCGGCTCGGCTCCTCTATTCTGCTCGGCTTCCTCCTTCTTTCCCTGGTCAGGCTCCGTCGACTGGGCAGCCGGCACTGGATCGAAGGGCTGGCCGAAGAGCGTGCCCTTAGTAAGGTACTCGTGGGCCAAGTAGCCAGCTAGGAGCTGATTGGAGGAATCCGGCTTGGCGGCTTTGTCAAAGCCGGGTTGAGAAGCAATCGGCTTGGGCAGTTTGGTAAATGATGATAGTTTGGGGGTGGGGGCGTCAAGATCGTCTCTCTCTTTGCGCTTGGTTGGCGTCAAAACGCGGCGTGGAGGCAGACGCATCGTTTTGGTATTCATGGTGGTTGGTTCCTTTTTAGGTGCATGCCACGTCAGCACCTAGAGCCCCAGGAAAATAAAATCTACCAGAAAAAATAGAAAATCCCCCTTATTAGGGGAAAAATATATACCAAAAAAGTTGTCTTTTATTTAATGAAAGGAAAAGGGTGTCCAGTAAAAAAAAAATAAAACCCTTCAAAAAAAAATAAAAAATAAACATAAAACAGTAAAACTGGGAGGTAAAAAAAAAATTGTGAGAAATTAGAATAAACAAGTATAACAAAACAAACTCAAAAAAGAGAGGAGAGAGGGAGAGAGAAAGAGAGTAATCTGGATTTTAATAGAAGAAATTTGAGAGAGACAGAGAGAGAGAGAGAGAAAAAGAGAGATTTGTGAAGGAATGAGAAAGTGTGAGGATCGTGTGAATTTATAGAGGTGTGATAAATCAATTGCCCCTGGGATTTATGATTAATTACGAAGGTGCCACGTAGGGTGAGTGAATTGACGGGTATGCCCTTTTTCCTTTTCTGGACCATTATTGTTATCACTTCTTTTTTAGAGGTTGCTAAGGCCTAGAAGTTAACAGGTTATCAAAAAGAGAAGGAAAGATTCCAGCCACAGCAGCATTATTGAACTCCAAATCCTATACATCATCTCAAATTATAATTCCTAATCAGATTATTCATACTAATCCATATACACCTCCAAAAAACCATTACTGTTTTATTTTTATTTTTTTAATAAGTTTTGTGAACCATTAGATCATTTCGTTTTTGATGGCTCAGATTTATACGTTCTTCTTTTATGTAATATGTTAGGCGTGATTTCAAAGTAAACAAATTATTCGAGTCAAAAACAAAAAAACATTAGTACAGTGTATTAAAATTTGTATAAGAATCTCATCAAAAAGAAAAAGAAAAAATTGTATAAGAGACATGTTGAAATTAAGTAAATTAAAAACAGATTATGCTGCTACATGGAATTTGTATGCTTATTGTAATATTGAGTTGTTTATTTCTATTGGATGTCAATTTAAAAATTCAAACAATAAAATTTTTTTATATAAAATAAAAATGTGATATGTCATTTGACTATTCAATAACTATATAGTTAAGACATAAGAATAATTTTTTAAAAAAATATTTATTTTTTATTCTAATTTCAGAGCACAAAAGTTTCATTCTTGGTTTTTCAACTTGTAATGCTCATACATTTTTTTATTGTTTTAATATTTTAATAATCAAACAATTAGACCTAATAAAAATTGCTAAAATTGCTACAATTAGACTTGTGATATTTATAACTTTTTTCCCTCCTAGGGTTGAATTATTGTTTACGTATTATATTTTGGATATAATGACTTTGCTTAAAGAATGAAACAATTAAGAGATTAATTATTTTATGGACTGCTCGGATAATCTACTCCTACAATTAGGAAAACTCTCCACAATATTGGTAGAGTAATTAGGAAGATACACTTCACTTGAGCTGTAAGGAAATATATTTACGGAAACATTTTTATACAAATATATTCACTAGACATTATTTTATTGTAACTAAATATATACAATAGATTGCCACCAATTTTCTTTGGAAAAAATTATAATACATGTAAACCAAATTTCGAAGTATGAGATTTGATCTCAATATTTTTTAATAACAACGAGAGGTTTTACATTACCGCCCAATGTAGTTTGGGGGTAAAGAGTGCTCATTCAATTCGGTAATACTTTATATTCGAATCGTCACAATGCAGATAACATATTTATATTGCATATAAATATATTTTTATATCAAGGGATATTATTATATTAATACTACACATGTATAATACTGTTACTAAATATTTACTATGTTGAAATTTCTAAGAAAATAAATATTTTAAAATCAACCAGGGAATTTTTTTTTTTATGATTTTTGTATTGTAACTTACCACTTATGTATATTAACAACTACACAATCAACATATCAACATCCAATTATATTTCAAGTGGTTAGTGTAATTTTTTTGTGCTAAAGGTTCAAGTGTGTGGGAGAATTTTTCTCTTCATTTTGTGAAAGTAGATATCAATAAGTTCTTATAAAATTTTCGTTGAGATTATAATTGTACCATTAAAAAAGTATAATCATCATATCAAATATAATTAAATTTCCATTTTGTTATTTGTTCCTTGCGAGTTATTTTCGGCCTTTTATCAATGTGATTTTTCCAAATATTTGATTTTTTTTTTTTGAAAGGAAAATAAATTTATTAAACATAAAAAGCCTTGGAATCATCCAGAACAATACTAGCAATAGACGAAGGGAAATCCTCCATCCAAACAGAAAAAAAAAAAAAAAAAAAAAAAAAAAAGCTAAATGAGCAAGTAAATCAGCACAACAATTAGCACTACAAACAAGTTAAGCTAATTTAAACAATACAAGTAATATACATATTTGGCATGTATTTTGTACATTGATCAGAATAATTAATCCTATAAGAATATTGTCATTTAAGTAGTTATAAGTCCCTATCTCATAAACTTTTCCAGTTTTTATGAAGCTTCTCTATTTTTTCTTTTCTTTTTAAAAAAAAAACAAAACATAAAGATATAAAGTCATTACCGAACATATGTTTTAAATTTAATTATTAAACCAAATTAATTATCCGGCTCATGATCTTACAAAGTTTGCTTTATCTTCGTGGATGGATAGGTCTTTAATTGATGAGTTTCCTCCATCTGTTTAAAATGTATTTTAAGTACGATTAAATTTTTAGGACTTAAACTTTCTTCATATATTCTTGTGTTAATTTTTTTTTTAGCTCTAGTTATTTTTATTCAATTAATGGTATAGACAATTAATAAATGGAATAATTCTATTGTAGTTTGTGGTAATACGTGTGGCTTTTCACATACGCCATATACTGATATACACGTTATCACTCCAAGCATCCTAGTAGTGGCATATTAACATCACTTGTTGACACATGGGGCGCAAGGTGACTAGTTTCTATTGGCGGATGAAAAATGTTGTAGCAATGATGAGGTGAGACGAAATAATAAGAAAAAATCTAGTACATAATATCCCATGCTCTCTTTTCGTTTTATATATATATATATATATATATATATATATATATATATATATATATATATATTTTGACATGATACAATTATAATATTAATAACTATCGGGACTTGTCGATATTAATTATTAAACGCGCGGTTTGAATATCTACTCGCATAATGGAAAAATACTACTTCCACAATAAGAAGAGAAAACTATCCACACATGTATATGGTGGGAATCAAACCCCTCACAAATAAAGTCGGAGGGAGGTGTACTAACCATTTTACTACAAGTGGATGTGCTATTTTCTTTTTATATTGATGCTATATATTTATTGTTTTACATATTTATATAATTTACTTTATATTCATAATATACCATTTTGTTTTTATTTATAACATAGTTTACTTTCTTATACTATTTTATAAATTAGTTTGACAAAGAAAATGCGATGCTCTTTTAAAGTCAAACAATTGATAAATTTATTCTAAACAAGTCTTAATCAAATTAATTAGTTTAATTTTTTGAATTGATCAAATTAATTAGGTTAGTTAATAGAAAATTTCACAGTCCAATATGAGAAGATGAAACTTTAATACCTATTACTGGTCACATCCACTCTATCATAAAAGCATCCACTTTATTACATCACAAATCAATTCCATTCACCTACCGTAACTGATAACCAATAGAGATTGAGATAATAAATTTTGCATTCCAAGTTGATAAATATAAATATACATATCCACTCATATTTTAAGTGGTTAGTATACACCCTCCTACATTAATAATGAGAGTTCAAATTTCACCATACGTATTTACCAACATATATAAAATAATTTTTTTCACTTATTGCAGGAGTAGATGTCACACATTATAAAGTAAATATCAGAGTTATACATTTAGTGATTGATCTAGACAGATTCCGACAGTTATTAATTTTGTAATTACCTTTTAAAAAAAAAAAGTTGATATATAAATATTATAGGTGCCATTATTGACACCCATACGTAAATATAATTTACAAATACATATTTGATTAAAAAATTTAATTACAAAAATATTTAAATACAAAATGACAAATAAGGACAAACTATTATAATTAAAATTAAATCAAATATCATGTACATCAATCAATTATACCTATTTTTTCTATAACTATATTAAACCCATTATTTAAAAAAAAGGTACAATAATTCTAATTAAACCCTAATTATATTTAAAGTATCAAAACCCTCTCATAAAATACATGATTATTAAAGATATGTATCTCTTTAAATTTTGAATTGAACCTTTTTTTTATATTCAGTTATGAATTCTATCACTAAACAAAAATGAAACATAATATTATTTAAAAAAAAAATGAGGTATATATTGATGTTTATTCATAATTTTTTTTAATAGAAAAATTATATATGTTATTTGCTTTTACAGCCAATGGTAACTTTATAATTAGTATAAACTAGGAACAAAAATAAAATTATAAAGTTGATAAATCAATTATCGAACAACGATAGAGTTATCAAGTTGATAAGTTAATTATCAAATATCAGCCTTCATGATTTTTAATAGTTGATGGATATTTTAATTTTTTTTTTAATATAATCCATTTGATAGTTCATAAAAAAAATAAATTATGTTTTGCAACTGTTTTTTTAATTAATTATTCTTTTTATTCAAAAGAAATATAATGGTTGTTGCTTTTGTTCCTCGTTTAGCTAATTTTGTGGCTCATGGCCTGACTAAACTTGCTTTATTTTCTAATTCTGATTGTTCCCTTGTTGATGAGTTTCCTCTATGCATTAAGTAAATATGGGTGTACGGGTATGTAAATCATATTTATGTGTGACAATATTAGCACTAAAAGATTTTATATATATTCTTCTCAAAAAACAAAGATTTATATATATAAATATAATTACAAGTATGACATAACTCATCAAGATCAATCACTACGTATGCGATTCGGATATCTACTTTTATAATTGAGATATATGCTCCCATAATACGGGAAAAAAACTCCCTACATATCCGGATAAATGCACAAGATGGGATATGAATCCCTATACGACGAAACTCACCAAGATCTATGCAATCTGAATATCTACTTCCATAATTAAGATATGAGAAAACTTCCTACATATTCAGATAAATGCACAAGATGAGATTTGAATCTCTATCGCTAAAGTAAATGAAGAGTTGCACTAATTATTTAAACTATGAATGACTATACAATTTTAGAGTACTCGTTAAGATGACCTAAACAATAAAGTGAAAAATATATTCTCATGATTAAAACATATATCATTTAAAAATTCATTAAAAAATGCGGTAAATACAGTTATCTTTTATTTTAATTATTTATTTATTTTGTATGTTAATATTTATAAATATTCTTACCATATATCTCAATTTCTATATGAACTTATAATGTGCTAATTAATAAGTTGATATTTATTAGTGATGATTTATAATCTCTTATTATATATTATAATTTTTTTTTTTTTAACATACCATGTGTAACGGTTGGGACTTGTGAGTCTGATAAACTCGACCCTCAAACATTATTGCTTTCCAATAATAGAGGGGTAGAAACTATAATTTCTCTGTCCAAGCGTAAGGGCAAATGACACGTGACTTTCTTCTCATTCCGAAAACACGTGCCTCTTTGCAAAGTCTTTGTCCGACTCCTCGTTAACCATTTTTGTATTTTCTTTTTATAATATTTATAAAGAGTTTCAATAATTTAAAAATAGGCTAATATGCTATACTTTTTCTCAAGCGTAGATCACATGCTTTTGTCGTTTAACCAAATGTTTGTGAAAAATGTTTTTTGTGCAAAAAATATTTAATTACGAAAAAGAAATGCTAAATTAAAAATACGAGAAATCCGGACCTCTCCCGCAATATTTTGAAAGTTATATTTTAAATTGATTAAATAATGTCTACCTCTCCTGAAGTTCGTTCAATACAGATAAGAGTCAATTTTTGGGTTTGTTAACAAAAGTCTCCCCTCCCGTTAGTTAACTTTTAGGTTTATTAATAAAGAACTCCTCTTCCGTTAGTCAACTTTTTAATTTTTTAACAAAAACTTTTCCTGATTAAATGTTATATTTGACCAATTTTTACTAAGGGCATAGAAGGTAATTATTAATAAACGATAAAGTTGACTCCACTTATAGTTGGCAAAACCTCAGGGGAGGTCGATGCAATTAGTTCTTTTAAATTTGTCTATTTTGACGATATCGTCGGCAACAGGACCAAGAGAATGTGGCTATTCTGTTACACTTAGGTATAATAATTTCACTCGCAAATTTATAGATATTCATTCACGAATAGTGAGTTTGGATTTTATTAATCAGGTTTGTGGACGGGTTTGAATGTAAAATTCAAACTAGATGTGGATTTGGGTTTGAATTTGAAAAAAAAAATCATACTCAACTCTACGAACCTGCATAAATTAAAAATATACATAATATTTTTAAAAAAACCATAGATTTGAATATTTTTAGTACTTTATTTTGTTGTTATGAATATGAATATGATAAAATTTGGAATTCAAAGATAATTTAATACTAGTGATAGTATTTTTATTTTATATTTTTAAAAAATATTTTTTTTATTTTACGGGATTGTACCTGCAGGTACAAACCCGAACCTGCAAAATTATGCAGGTCATGGGCGAGTGTGGGTTTGAGTCAAACTCGTGGGCGTAAACTCGAACCTCAACCCATATAATTTTACAGGTTCACAGGTGAATTTGAGTGTCAAAAAATATCGTGTGTTCGAGTTTGAAGTTTACTAAACCTGTTCGAACCCAACCCGCTGTCATTCCAGTTACACGTAATACATTTGTTAGTTGTTCTGTTCATAGTTGTATTTGTTATTTTAATATCCTTAATACAATTTTTTTCCCTGGGACAATCCTAAAACTGCCTTCTTTTTTTCTATTTTAATTTACTTCTTCTTTTTTATGCGTAATAGCTCTCAATTTAGAACCTCAATAAACACGATTAATTAATTAATTATACGAGTCAATAAACGTAACCCTCTTACTTTAAATAGATTAAGTCGCATACCATACCAGTACGGATCCCATCAGAACTGGGAAGTCCTCGTGTTTACACCCTCAAAAAAAGAAAAAAATAATAATAATAATAATTCGCATATATCAGATTTGACTTATGAGGTTCGAATTGAATTAAAAACCATTACAAGGAATTGAAACAACCTTTTTCTAATTCTTTATGAATTCAATTTCATAACCGGTGCCGATAATATTCTCAAGATCTACCTAATCTTATTTAAATATTTAAATGAGTTCATGCAACCATATTCTATCACATAATATGAATAATATAAATATGATCACCTTATTAAGTTTTTTTTTTTTTTTTTTTGTTATCCATTAATATATATCCTATGGCCTATAATTCCTATCTAAGTTGCAATCGAAATATGTGTTTTCAATTTTGAAAATGACAAAAATATACCTATGTTTCCTTAATAAAATTCATCTTTTGTGGTTTGTCAAAAGAATAAATAAATAAATTATTTTTATTATAATAATTCCTAATTATAAGGTTGTAACTTTTGTTTAGATTTGATGCAGCTACGTGGTGTGGGTTTAGAAAATTTCAAAATATCGCATGTCCATTTATAACATAAGTGGTTAGTACACCTTCTTTCCATCTTAGTAGTGGGTTTTAAGTTTTACCGTACTCATTTATTAGCATATGTATGTAGTTTTCTCCTCTTGTTGTGGGAGTAGATGTATCCTGTCATAGAAATAGATGTTCGGACCGCTCGTTTAGTGATTGATCTCGACAGGTATCAATAGACTTGTACTTAATTTTGTAATCATACCATTATATATATATATATATATAATCACAATATCATTTGTAATTTTATTCTTATTCTTTTTTGGTCCGTTTATTACACATGACTGGACTGGATTGAACTATTTCCAGTCCAAATCCTGCGCTTATTTTGTGTATGAGATTGGACTACTGTAATCCCATGCACAAATTTAGTGTAGCCCAAGCGGGACTATTGAGTCCCGTCTGGAAGTATGGGGCAAATTTGTCCCTTGTTTTTATTATATATATATTTTTAAAAATAAATTTATTTATAATATTTAAATATTTATATTTTTTAAAAAGTAAATTTTTAATTTAAATCTTTTAATTTTTTTAAAAAAATTAATTTAAAAAAAAATAATTTTATACTTATCAATATCGCACCATATAACTTTTTTTAATATTTTAATATTTAATTAATTACTGTAATATATTTTATTTATAATTAATTTAAAAATATTTAGTTTTTTAAATTTTATATTTATTTTAAATAGTTTTAGTTTAATAATATAATATTTAAAAATAAATTTATTTTATATAAAAATTAATTTAATCTAATATAATTTTATCAAATCTCATTTTATACTAAACAATGGACATCACCAAATACATCATAGTAATAATTAGTCCTATTCAGTAAAATCTAAAAATCAGCACATAAAAAAATCTAAAAATCCTTGAAAAGGATATAAAGAGAACAAATTTGGGCGTCTCAAGTTGCACCATACGTTCCCGTTGCAATAATAGAGGCGTTACATATTTTATCATATGGTAGGATATCAAATGGAAATAGACGTGCATCCCACAGCACACAATCTCTTCTCATATTTGGTGGGGTTTTTACAATGAAATAGAAAGAAGACAAAAGTGGACACAACAAAGTCATTTTCAATTAAAAAAGATGCTACAGTTCATGTACACCGTATGACCATTACCAATTTCGTCAATGTTGTCATTTTCCAATTTTTCTTTTTGAGATATCATTTTCCAAAATTTTATTGGGCATGAGTAGAGAATCTTATTTATCTTTATTTATTTATTTATTTTTGACCTACCACTTACGGTATTAGCGACTCAAACCTGAAATATTATCAGATTAAATGAACGTCTTTATTACCGATCCATATTGAACAGTAATTTATTTATCTTTATTATTTATGTTATATAACGTCGTTAAATAAAGTTGAATATACAACAATAATTACTATAAAATATTAAAATTTTATTAATGATAAAGAAGATAATAAATTGTTCCGACCCACTCTTTAAAAAGAAAAATATAAATTTAAGTTATTGATAAATTCTAAAATAACTTTATTAAACCAATTAAACTTAACAAAATAAATTGTATTGACAAACTAAATTCATACCGAAAGTTATTAATATATGAAAATATGGCCCAAAATAGAAAAAATATGGAAAGCAAAGGTTAAAATGACTAAATTTAGGAAAACTATTGCACACCGAAGGGTTTACCTCAATGACTATTGTATGGCTTGTCAAGATAATTTTAATGACCTGTTATGTGCTCAAATTTAACATCGTTTGCAATTTCCACAAGTTTCTATAATCATACATCAAATTTCTTTTTTGAAACTAAAGATAAATAAATATTTATTGTTTCTAATATTTTGTGAAAATAATATGATTTGCATAATTAAGACTATAAGTAGTTGGTATCAATTAGATATTAATCCAACTATTCAAACAAATGAAGAGTTTATGTAAAAAAATTAGAAAAAATTACTAGTCCAAATCTAACATCGTTTGCTCTTTAATCTCATTAAGTGCCAGTGAACCCCTAATCTAATTGGTGTCAACCTCATCTTGTCATGTTTTCTCTTATTTCTAAAGCATTATAAATGTAAAGTTTTTCGAAGTAAGGAGATATAACTCGAACGTACCATTTTATTGATGTCGATGCAAGGTACCTACCATTGGCCACTCTTGTTAGGGCTCTTGTATAAATTACAATATTGGTATAATAAGTAACACTTGATATTATAACATTAAATCCTATAAATAAGAAGATATAAGGGAGGTTTTTAATTTTTGAGATTAATGTTCCCCATTAACATAACATTAAAAGCACTTAAATTTTCTTCTCTTAAAAACATTTAAATTTTTTAAAGCACAACAAATAAAATTTTAAAAAGTTCGTTGGATTATAATCCCAACACCAACATGAACAAGATAAAGAACAAGTTTTTTTTTTTAAAAAAAAAAGAAAAAAAAATTTAAATAAAATATGTAGAATATATATTTTGGATCAATTGCATCTACAATTTTAATTACTTATATGAGTAAGTATTGCAATTATATCTCACATTTTCATATTATTTATATTTTTTAATTAAATCACACTCTTATATATAAAACTAAACAAATTGAAGAATTTAAGTATCAGTGAGCACCGCGACCTGGTGCCTGCGACCACAATGTCGCGACGGCGGTCGCGGTAGCGAAAAAAATATAAAAAAAGAAGTGGCTTCTCGAGGAAGCCAGAAATTATCACAGAACAGAGAGAGAGAGGAAAAGAGCGAGAAAAGAAGAAGAAGAAGAAGAAGAGAAGCAGAAAGAAAGAAGAAGAAAGAAAGAGAAGGGAAAGGAAGGAAACGAATCGTACAAAAACGCGAATTCTCGAACGAAAGACGCGTTACCGAGGTATGGTACTCTCGTTTTCGAAAATCGTTTTCGAGAATAAGTTCGTTTACTTATTCGGTTTTAGTTTCGATTTTCGTTTCTCGTTTTTGTTTTCGTTTGTCGACTTTCGTTAAACGTTTTCGATTCAATCGTAGTATTCGTTATGAAAAATGTTTATAAATATGTAAAATCGATGATTTGTGGATCTAACGGTGATTATTGTGATTTCGATATTATATGCTATGTGATGGCGTTTTTGAATATTTATATGATTATTGTTGATTTCGTTATATGTTGTTGATTTCAGAAAGATTCGGAAAGATTTTATATTATATCGTATTTGTTTGTGAAAATCGTTTATCGAAACGGCCCTAGGATACGTAGACATAGAAGTGGATATAGGAGGTTGGTATACCAGCTGGGTTTTTATTGAGCAGTACTGCGCCGATATTGATTGATTGATATTGATGATATTGATGTACCTCCTCTTGGATTCGTCCAGAGGCTGGGAGATACGTACCTCCTCGGGATTCGTCCCGGGGGTTGGGAGTTAATGTACCTTCCCAAGGATTCGTTCCTGGGATAGGGAGCTATGTACCTCTCTAGGTTTCGTACCCACGGTCCTAGAGTTGGGAGACACGTACCTCCTCAGAATTCGTTCTGGGGGTTGGGAGCTTGACCCATATTCCAGTCCGTATATGTTTAGTATTCTAGTGGGCCAAAATTGATAGAATTGAAAGTGAATCGAATGATTTTATTGATCGAAGACATGACTTGGATTTAAAATCTTATTAATATTAATGTAAGGAATTTATCATTAGAATAACTCAATTTTTATCATAATATTTTGATTTTACTAAATGCATTTTTTTTACTTAAAAAAAAAAAAAAACTCAAAATAGTGTAATCTATATTTCTATGTCTACCGCTCACACAATGCACTCAGCACTTCCTCTTTCTCTTAGTCGTAAGTAAAATTTAAAATTAAGAATGTATTTAAAATTATTGTAATTTATAAAATAATAATTGATTATATAATTTAGGATTTAAATTTTTTTAATAAATTAATTATTTCTCATGTTATTTTTTAGAATACGATATTAGAAAATTAACTTAAGAAATAATAAATTTTTAATTAGTTTATCAAATGCTTTTTGAATAATAAATTATAAAATAAGTGATTTCAAATACACCCTAAGGCTGTAGTTACTAAGGCTGTAGTTAGAACACCGTATTGAATTCGATCGTCAAATTTAATAATAAATCCAGTATTTGGTGTAACCAAAAGACTTGTTTACGTAAACTATTGCTACTAGTAGATTTATAACCTAACCATAATCCATAAATAAAGGACAATATATAATTGGTCTAATGGTATATTATTCAAAGTTATTGTGAATGCAAGTTATATACCGTTATAATATCTAAATTAATTATAATAATTTTAAAAAATTGAATAAAGTTCACAAACTATAAAAAAGAAAAGAAAAAGAAAAAGAAAAAGAAAAAAAATCAGAAAGTGAAAAACTCCTAGTTTCTTCTCTTTGGACCTTTCCTTTTGACGAGTTGACTCGGTTGCCTTTCACTCAGTCGGGTAAATACAACCGTTAAAACGACCACCGTACTGGTAAAACAAATTAGTTGTAATTTTTTTTATAGTTTTAAATTACTATTTAATTCTCATTTAATTCTTCATCTGTTTTCCTTCGATTAAATTGACACTTAAAACAAGTTTGACGACTCACAAAGAAATTTCTGAGTAGGACCCAGAAAAGAATTTGTTCTTCTGCTCCAGTATTCTATTCTATTCTATTCCATTTCTTCAAATATATTATTTTGATCCCGAAATCTTCCAATTCACAATTCAATTCAACTTCTGTTGTCTGTTTTGTTCTTCTTCTTTTTTTTTTCACCCCAAAATCCACAGTGTTTTGTACTTTTTTATTTATGTAAAGATTTGTAAACGGAAATAAAGGGGGTTGTAAGCGTTTCACTTTCGATGCTTTTGAGATTCAGAGAATAATATATAGAAATTTTGAAGAGATGGATGTTGGTGTTGAGGTCTTGTGGGCTCGTTTTTTATGCTTTTCTTTTTGGAAAAACAAAAGGTAAGTAGTCTTTGTTTGATTGGTTTCCTTCATGCGTTTGATTGTGATATCAGCTTTTTTGGGTAGGATATTTTTGTTTCGCTGAATTCTTGACTGTTTTGTTTTTAAAGTTGTTATCTTTAAGGTCTTACGGTGTTTGATTGTAGGTTTGAATTGATTTTGGGTGAATTTGGTGAAATTTTTGAAGTGGGGTTGGTGAAACATTGATGGGGTTTTGGTAGTTTTGATAGACAATTCTGGGGCTTTGATGCTGGATTCTAGGGTTTTGGGCTTGAATTATTTGCTTTTCTTTTGAAATTATTTCTTATATCCCATTTCGTTTTCATTGAAATTTGGATTATGTATCATTGGCATATTTGGTTCTTGCAAGTGTTTCACAGTATATCACTTGATCATTGTATCATTTTGTGTAGTGCATGCATAACATAAACATCTTATTTTATGGTTTTGATTTGTTGTAATTGTTGTTGCTGCTGGTGCTTGAATATTCTCAAGTGACGTGAAACGATATGAAGAGTAAAAATAAGATTATTCAGCAGAGGAGAAGTGAAAGTAGGCAGAGTGTTTGGAAGATAATGAATTGCATCTGCTCAGGAGAGCAGTTGAAAGCAGTAGATGAAATGATACCATCGTCTGAATCCCTGGCGACCAAGGATTATTCAGGGAGTGGTTATTCTTCTAGACCCAATGATGTTGAGAAGCAGCTAGATATCGGCAATATAGAAGAAGCTGAGTGGTCTCTGCGAGAGAGTAGTTCTTTGAATTATGAGGTTCGTTACTCAGGTTTTTTTTTATATTTTTTTTTAAATATATTTGTCTCTGTGGTGATCAGTTGCCTCCTTTACGTGATGAACTATTTCCTTTTTATTTTTCTTTTATCTAATTCATGAAACTTTGATATAGGAATACAATAGTTTTTTAAAAATTAGTTTGAGGTCTATATTGATGTCTGGAAATTGTGAAATGCTTGAGGAAATGGACTTCCAGAGTGATTATCTAAACATAATTTAATATTACAAAGTTATATGGATTATCTGGTTATTGTGCTTTAATTAAGCTCATGGTTTCTTTTAGATTAGCGGTGATCATGTCTTTTGCTTGGCGGTCATTCATTTTACATATTCTCAAGTCAATCTTAAGTTTGCGGTGCCATCAGTTTGGATTAATTTACTCCTTATACGAAATTACAAAGTAATTGTCAGATGAATAGTTCATACTAGACTTTCCCACTATTGTAATTGATTTGTGTTGCCTCTTGCTTCAAATACGTGCTCTAATTTATTGTTTTCCTTTCATGGCAGGCATTCTTTTATTCATTTTAATGTTTCAACCTTTACCAATTTAATTGCAAAGGTTCCTAGATTTGGATTTCTGGAAATAAATGAGGGAAATTATTTGTATAATTTGGGAATAGTTTTCATGGTTCTCGACCTACTTTTTTAATGACCGAGATGTCTGCATTTCTCAGGAAGCAAGAGCACTGTTAGGAAGAATTGAATATCAGAAAGGAAACATAGAAGCTGCTCTTCATGTATTTGAAGGTATAGATATAGCTGCAGCAACTCCTAAAATGGAAAACACACTTGCTAGTAGAAGAGGAGAACGGCATAAAAGACGTTCCAAAAATTATGCTTCACCACCAATGTCTATCCATGCTGTCAGTTTGCTATTGGAAGCAATCTTTCTTAAAGCAAAATCATTACAGGGTCTGGGGAGGTTTAAAGGTACTCACTCCTTTCAACTTTCTAACTTTTGCGAATCTGGGCTTTAGTATTAAACTTTTCAATTTCACCTTACCATTGTCTGGTTTATTATGACTACTATTTATATGGTATTATTGGGTACTCCATTATTGTAACTTCTCGTGGTGTTGAGCAAATGTTTCTGATGTTTGCGTTACCCCAGAACTTCATGCAACTCTGAAACAATTACTTTAAAATGTTTTTGTTTTGAGAACACTGGTCTTTGTGGTGTCAATGCTAATGATGTCAGAATGCAAGATACGATTTTGTTATTTTTAGAATAGAATATTGTGGCTATAATTAAAATGGTCTCTTGTTTCTCTTTACTTGTGTGTGTTCTAGATCTGTGCATTTATTTTTAACAGAGTGAAACACTGACATTCCTCAAACTCAAACAGTTAAAGAGTCCTTAATGGCTTTACTTTTGTTAATACAATTAATTGGCTTTACTTACATTAGCACAATTGATCTCTCTCTGAGAATCCCACCACATCCTGGAGTCTTCTAGTTGCCAGAATTATAGGATATGTTACTCCCACACCAACAGTTCATACCTCCCCTACCCCAAATCACAATGTACTTGCATGATAAGGAACTAAAAGAAAAAGGAAATATCCGTGAGCTACACAGCACAATTAAACCATCATCACATCTAATATATACTTTTCAATTATTCTTGCAGAAGCTGCACAATCTTGCAAAGTTATTCTGGACATTCTACAATCTTCACTACCAGAAGGCCTACCTGAAAACCTTGGTGCTGATTGTAAATTGCAGGAGACGATAAACAAAGCAGTTGAATTGCTTCCAGAATTATGGAAACTTGCCGATTCTCCACGTGAGGCAATCTTGTCATACCGGCGGGCCCTTCACCATAATTGGAATCTTGATGTAGAAACTACTGCAAGGATTCAGAAAGACTTTGCTGTTTTTTTACTGTATTGTGGAGGTGAAGCAAGCCCCCCAGACCTTCGCTCCCAAATGGATAGCGCGTTTGTTCCCAGAAACAACATTGAAGAGGCTATACTTCTGTTAATGATACTGTTAAAAAAAATTTCTCTCAAAAGAATTGAGTGGGATCCTTCAATCTTGAATCACCTTTCATTTGCTTTTTCTATTTCGGGGAATTTGAGGTCTTTAGCTAATCGGTTGGAAGAATTGCTTCCTGGGATCATTAGTCGGAAAGAAAGGTATCACCTTCTAGCTCTCTGTTACCATGGAGCAGGTGAGGACTTGGTTGCTTTGAATGTGCTGAGAACATTGTTGAGTAGTAGAGAGGATCCAAATTGTGTACCAGCTTTATTGATGGCGTCAAAGATTTGTGGGGAGAACCCTGATCTTGCAGAGGAAGGGATAAGTTTTGCTCACAGAGCCCTTGAATGCTTGGATGGCAGATGCGATCAGTTAGAAAGTACTGCAAACTTTTTGTTGGGTATATCACTTTCAACACAATCTAAATTAGATGTCTCTGACTCTGAGAGGGCAACAAGACAGTCTAACGCACTTCAGGCTCTGGAAAGTGCTGTAAAAAGTACAGAAATGAGAGAACCCAAACTTCTGTACCACCTTAGCCTACAATATGCTGAGCAGAGGAAGTTGGATGCTGCACTTTATTACGCAAGGTCTTTGCTAAAATTAGAAGATTGCTCTAATGTTAAAGGATGGTTGTTGATGGCTCGGATACTGTCAGCTCAGAAACGATTTGAGGATGCTGAAACTATTATTACTGCTGCTTTAGAACAAACTGGGAAATGGGATCAGGGAGAATTGTTGCGAACTAAAGCTAAGCTTCAAGTTGCACAGGGTCAGTTTAAGAGTGCCATGGACACGTATACTCAACTTCTTGCTGTTTTTCAAGTTCAGAGTAAAACATTTGCTTCCGGTAGGAAGTTTCGTAAGGTCAGTTTTTATACTAGTTCCATTTGTTGTCTATATCATGACTGTCTATTGATTGATTTATTACATGGGATAACTTAAGTGATCGTCTAAACAAGTTGACCCAAAATCTTGCATGTTTGTTGTTCAAGGATTTAATTGTTTCTTTTTAGAAATGCACCTACTCAATATGTGTGGAAAAAATATAAGAGAGTTGAATCCGAGTTGAATCCAGTTGGTTTGCAAGGTGGATCTGAGAATGATTCCTGGAATTCTTCCCTGTTCTTTGTGTTTGTGTCACTATTACATATAAAGTAGTCCATGAGGTAATGTAAGACGCACTTTGAAGCTGATAATACCAGATTTCATGCTGGAAATGGTTTGTGGGGTGGAGGTTGGGCAAAATAATGGGTGGTGACATGAAGTGATATCTATTCAAGTTGATTTGACAAAACTCCTTTTTTTCCATGGAAATAAATACCGAAAATGAATTCAACCCTTGCTGTTGTAGCAGGCTCAGTGGGTTTTATGCTATTAATGTTTACTTGCTTTGTTATGATGGAATTAATGTCAGTACACCGTAACTGATTCATCCTCAGTGTTAAAATTTTAAATTTAAATAAGATAGTGTATTTTGCTTTGAAGATGCAAGTATAGTGACAAATCTATCTATTCCTCAGTTAACTTGGAATTTCATTAATTAAATTGTCACTATTCCTGTAAATTTGTTTTGAGGCTATAATGGCTATAACAACTTCCTTTTTTGACAGGACTCTGCAAATCCTGGTAGAAGTTTGGAATTGGATGTATGGCATGATCTGGCGATTCTCTTCATAAAGCTGTCACAGTGGCACGATGCTGAGATTTGTCTTTCCAAATCCAAGGCCATCAGTGCTTATTCTGCTGCAAGATGTCATGTATATGGTAAAAAGAAATTTTTTCCCTTGGTCTATATTATCGTCAACCTCTTTCTTTTATCCATCTTTCTCTTGGACCTATTAATTCCTTTGTTGAGGAAGAATTTAAGGTCTTTTATTCACACTATTACTATTTGTATGGAACATGGAGAAAATGCGTAAAAGACAACTTTGCTCCATAGAACGTATTCGAAGCACAAATTAGTATGCGTCTTTAATTGGAAAATTAAGGATAAAGGGTAGGAAAGAAAAGAAGCGCGTTCAATTGCTTATGGTGGATTTGTCTTTGTACCCTCAACTATCTTGACGACTATGTGAAGCTATAGTACTGAACATGAACTTCCAGAGAATGCATGCTGTGATTTTCAATTAGAGTAGTTTTTGGGCCTTTTGGCCCTTGTATATTTACTCCTGCTGGTTAAATTTGACCATTTAACTCTTTGATTCTTTTTACATTTTGTCCAGATTCCCCAAAAGCCTTGCAAGTATTTTCTTTGACACCCGTCAAGTTTCTTCTTCTTCTTTTTCTTCTCATCTCTGTCGATGGAATATTTGTTTCTGTGGCTTACTTGTAGGCAATGGAACTTGTCATGAGTTACCAATTCACAAGTGCTTTCTTTTCACTCAACTGTTTTAGAAATTTCATTTCCAGTTGTGGCAAAATAATTATGTTAAGTACTCTTCCCAGCTTCTTGACATGTAAAACAATTTGAACGGAGAAAAGAAAGGGGAAGGTGGCGGGGGTCCGTGTGTATATGTGAGTGCGTGTGTTCATGTGTGTTTTTGCACAACACTTCATTCTTTAGTAAGGTTTTTGAGAGAGAAGAAACATGTTGATTTTGCAGGTGTACTTTATGAAAAAAGGGGCCTCTATAAAGAAGCTTTACTAGCCTTGAGGAGGGCTTTAGATATTGATCCAAACCATGTACCAAGTTTGATATCCATAGCCGTGGTTCTAAGACGGCTTGGTGGGCAACCAAATGCAGTTGTGAGAAGCTTTTTGATGGCTGCTCTTCGACTTGATAGAATGAATGCATCTGCCTGGTCTAATCTTGGCCAGCTTTACGCATCCGAGGGTACGAAATCAGCAACACTAGAAGCAGCTGAGTGTTTTGAGGCCGCAGCCTTCCTTGAAGAGTCGGCACCAATTGAACCCTTCAGATGACCAATCTCGACAAACTTTTGGTGTTTGTAAGCCTTGAGAAATTTTTTATTACTACGTTCTTCTACAAACATGTATTTTTATATGGTCCGTGCACATTGTATAACGAATTGAAATAGCATTAGCAAGAAGAGAAAAATAAAAATAAAAAAGTTGTTGTGATTGAAATCCAATCGTCAGGGTCTTTTGGGTATGGTGAATTCATAATCAGTGGTTGCAAAAAGAGAAGAATGTTTTAATGTTATTTAGGTATGGATCTTGGATTTTGTTAAAATCCAAAGCTGTAAATTTAAACGGTGGACGATAAAATAAAATTTACTTTATTTTTCCTTTCAGTTACTGTATTATCGAGATCAAACTCTATTAGGTTCCGATTTGGACTAATAAGATAAGTTAGTAATTTTGATTAAATTATAACATAATATTCCTTAAAAAAAAATCTTTATATAAATTCTACTTTTTATCTACTTTTTATATGGCAGTAAAATCCCACTTTTTAGGTGACCACATTAATTATAATTTATCTCATTTATCATATGAATATATTCATCAATTGACAACTCAACTGCCATTTGTGTTCAACTCTAGTTGGTCTTATCTCTAATTTTTGTAATATATGTATAAATATTGGAGTTGATTTTACATATTGCGACAATAAATTATTTAGTATTGTTGATATTTTGAGTGCTTCCTAATACGTAACAAGCTTCAAAGTTGTATTAATATACACTCTATGTCTCTATAATAAAATAAAATACAATTTTTTAATAAATTAATATTCAATTAGTTAATAATTTTTATACGGTTCTAACCGTATTAATTTATAAGGATTATACCATACTTTTAAAGTTTGAATCTCGATGGATTTGAAAGAAGTTGTTCAACAGTGGGTCTTCGATTGTTCCCTTTCCTTTTGAACAAAAATGAATAAATATATTATATTTATGTTACAACTTGCAGGATTGTATTTATCAAGTCACTCACTCTCGGCCTGGGATGCTTCTGGAACGTCTGCAGATGAAGCTTGATCTTCAAAACTTTGATTTGCTGTGTGTCCTCTCCTGGAGTATCTGAATAGAAGGGAACAAGCTAGTTTTTGAAGGAGATTGCAAGAATCCTACTTCTGTGGTGGGTTTGGCATTTGGCAAGGGGTCTCCTCACTGATTTTCAGAAACTTAATATGTCAACTGCTCCTCCCTCTCGCCAGGCAACTGGTCCTCCTGGTGCTTTGAAGTTAAATGTGGACTTTGCTACTGGTAGTGAGGGTAATAGTTTTGGTAGGGTGGTTGCCATTATTGGGGATCATTACGGCCTTGTTTGCACTGCCTTTTGTCTTCTGCATTTCGATTGATGAAGCTTTTGCTTTGCGGGAGGCACTGCATTTCATTAATCTCTTAGACTTTCGCATTTCGAAAGTGGAGTCTAATTCCCTTTTGGCAATTTATAATATAAACTCTATTCATTCTTTTGTTGCTAATGGTCCTTGTAGGATATTCGCACGCACTTGTCCTCGCTTGGTGATTGTTCCTCTATTTATTACACGTCAAAATATGGTAATAAGACGGTTCAATTGTTAGTTAGACATGTTTTGTGTAGCTCTATGAATAGGTAGGTTCTGATTCTCTACAATTCCTTTTATTAATCATGTTGTTTTGGCTGATTTTATTTAATAATATCTCCGAGATCTTTTTTTTTTTTTTTTTTTAATTTGTAATGAGATTTACATCTCTCACCTTAAATTATAACAATTAAAAAAAATTTAAACAATTTAAGAGTATAAGTCTCGCTCTCTAACAAAATTAGGCTTCTTGTGGGTTGTCGATTATGGGATTAGAAAATTAAGTTATAAAAATTTGTTGAATTGGTTCCAAATAATCCAACGGTCGGCCGACACAACATTGACTTAAAATTAAGACAAGACAAGGGCAAACAGACAAACCCTAGACCTGAGTAATTCTAAGAGTGTGTTTTTCCTTTTCTCGAGAGGGGGTGGGCCCTATATGACTTTTGGGTGCGTGCGTCAGTGCGTGACAGCGTGTGTGTGTATATGCGTACGTTATATTCGTCTCATCTTGTCACCATTTGAGTACCAAATCTTGTCCTCTTTTGGGTTTTCAGTCGAAAATTTGAAAAGGGTTTGCTCCATTATTGTGGTTTGTTTAGTCACTTAGAGAGAGAGAGAGAGAGAGATGGAGAGTGGAAAGGTGGCGGAAGCAGGGCCATCAAGTGTGGGTGCTGATGATGAGAAGCAGCAGGGAATGAAGACAGAGAAACCACTGAGTGAAGGGTTTGATGATGGAAATGAAGAAGCAGAAGAAGAAGAAGAAGAAGAAGAAGATCATAATGATATCAAGAAAGGTGGTGTTGGATTTGTTCCTGGACCATTGCTTTCTCTCAAGGAACAGATTGAGAAAGACAAGGTTTTTATTTTGTCCACTCCTCTTTCACTTTTTCACTCTTATGAGCTTCTAAATCGATCTGTAATCTGGGTTTACTTCTTTCTCGACTATGAATTGCTCATTTACAGCTACTTGTAGTCTCCTTTAAAGTTGTGGTGGGTTTTTATACTGTTCTGTTTGGCTGCTCAGAGAAAAAGTTGTCAATGTTATGCAGTATATTACTAAAGAATCTGAAAAACCTGAACCTTTACTAACAAGTTTTCCTATTTTTTCCCCCAATTCCTCAGCGAGCAATCGAGACAGTTGTTTTACTTTTTCATGTATGTGGTGCGTGTATTAGCTAATTTATCTCTTGTTTCTGGTTTAATGTGGAATTATAAGCATTATCATGTATCCTTTCATTGTATTCACAGCTAGCTAACTTCTGATTCTGAATAGTGTTGTTCTTGCTGTCTCTATGATATTTGGAATTATCTTGTAATAAATAAGATTTCAGTAGTTTCTTTTTTATTGATCAGGAAAATGTCAAACTAGCTACATTTTTAATTGTAGAGCTAATTAGTAATGTTTACAAAAGAAACGTGGTTGGAGGCATAGCCCAAGTCACAAAAAATTTTAAAAATAAAACAAAAACAAAAGATATAGAAGGCATATGTTTGATATGTAGCACTTATATTGAGTATATTGTTTGCATTTATATTAAGAGCGGTTTTTAGATTCCAAGAACAAAATCATATCACTTTCCCGTTATTTGTGAATGTCTCTATTTAGAAAAAGTATTTGCGCATTTAATACACTATCAAATTATTATATTTCCGGTTTTCGCCTCTGAAAGTGACCATGTGGCATTGTTTTTATTAGCTAATTTGGAGCTCGAATTTGTTTCAATACTCAATTTTGCTTTGCAGGATGATGATAGCTTAAGGAGGTGGAAAGAGAAGCTGCTTGGCTGTGTTGAAGGCGATTTAAATGGTCTGCCTTATGGGGTTCCATATTTTCATCCTGTACTCATTTCTACAATTTTCCCATTACCTGAGTTCGTTTTCTGTTTTGTTAGGGCAAATGGCACCTGAAGTCAAATTCCACTCCATTGGAATTGTGTCTGATGATTTTGGGGAAATCAGTACTCCTTTGCCTGTTGATGAAAATCAGAGTGCTGGTGTCCATTTTACTTTTAGGGAGGGATCTCGGTATCAGCTTAAGTTAACATTCAGTGTTTTGCACAACATTGTTTCTGGCCTTACTTATTCCAACACGGTGTGGAAGGCAGGACTCCAAGGTGCATAACCTTTCTTCTTTTACATTTAAGGTTATATTGCTGTTGGTGAGGGAATAATTATCATTAAGAGATTGTGGAAAACTCAATTCAATTTCAATTAAAAGATAAAGTTGGATAGAATCAATTAATCATGGGTATCTGCTCTACCGAGTCCTGGAGTCTGCTTTGGTTCGTGTTTCAAACTATATTAAAAATAATAACCAAATTGAATAATTCTGTCTTAAATTAACTTCCCATTTTGGATCGCATCTTTTCCCCTTTCAAAGGTATGCCATAATAATTAATATGCTACAGTAGTGTTCGGTGTAACAACCGAATTTTTGCTGCATTCACAACTCAACAGCATTTCCATATATTGACAGGCATTATTTAATGGGAAGTGAAAGCATATGCTGTTTGTAATGAACATATTTAACTTGTACAACTTCTTGGATCCAACTTCTGACTGAACACTTGGAAGTTGGAAATTAAAACAAAATGTGGAAGATTATTTTTACCCCTATAGCTAAGAAGAAACATGTAAAGCACAGCCTTGAGCTTTTTTTTTGGTTTCTCGTTCATCATTATCATCAACGTGGATGTATGCTGGAGGTTTTGGAGCACACCATCCTTCTTTCACTTGTCAAGTCTCCAAAATTATGAGATCACTTATTGTAGATGATCTCTTGTGATAATTTATATTTCTGTGATTGTTGACCGACAGTCTTTTGATTTTCCTTTTTCATTATATGGTATTAGTTGATCAAAGCAAAGGAATGTTGGGCACTTTTGCTCCTCAGCGGGAACCATATGTGCATAGTTTGGAAGAGGAGACAACTCCATCTGGTGTGCTAGCTCGGGGAATTTATTCAGCCAAGCTTAAGGTGCGTCCAAGTTTATGTGCATGCAAATTGCAGTCTTCATCACCTTCTTGCTTAAATCAAACTTATAAAATTTCTTAACGATTTACTCTTTCATGTTTTTCAATTATTATTATTACTAGTGTCACTTTAATTGGAAAAGCAAAATTTGCCTCCTGCTTCTAGCCCATTCTTTTTTTTTTATTTAAGGTTTTTTCATCTATAGCAAATTATACTTGATCTCTTTCATTTACTTGTCACTGTTTTATGCAGTTTGAAGATGATGATAAAAGATGTCACATGGAACTCGATTATTCCTTCGAAATCAAGAAGAGCAGCTAGCATAAGTTTTGTTGGACAGTGATCTCTTTCCGTGTTCTTTGTCCTAAGAACAACAAACATGTCTCCAAAACTATTGATTAAAAATTCTTTGTGGAAATTAGAATTAATTTAGTTTGCTGATTTGTGAACTGAATCACAATATTCATTACTAGCTATTTCTACTTGCCATTGACTAATGCATAAACAACCATGAAGTAACTGAGTCTCAATCTGAACAAACAAGCTGATAAGATACTACAGAGTTCAGCATATATTTGTGCAAATTTTGCTTCAAAGTGATAAGAGGATGATTTGTAGTATTTTGATATCTTACATTTTAAGTAGATGACTTGATAGAAGAAGAAACTGATTATTTTGCATATAGCTCTGAACCAATAATAGATAATTAGATATGCGTTTGGGTATGCATTTGATTCTGTCAAAAATACTATTCAGTAGTCAAATTTTTTGTATGTTTTATATGTTTGAAGACGAAATGGTAAATTGTTTTCATGATATGACTTACTAGTATTATACAAGCGTATCAAACAAAGAATTATTCGAAAATGATATGAAACAAAGAATTATTCGAAAATGATATGAAACGTAATTCGTTATACAATTGTCTCAAATAGCCAAGTTTTTCAGCCATATTTAATACAACAGGGTGAACAATTATCGAAACCCCTTAGCATCTTGCATCTACAGCGTGTGATGAACATATGTGAGAAAAGAACAGATTAGCTAGAGTACGCCCGTGTCAAGATGAATTTTGCGGAAAGCAGCCTGACGATGAAGCATATCCGATAGTGTAAAAGTGTTCAATTCTGAAGTTGCAAATATGGATTTAGAGGGTAAGCTGAGATGTGGAAGCATATATGCTACCTTCTAATATTCTGAGGCCTATATGGAAAAATCCTACTTGATCATGCTATACAAAAAATGACTTCATATACTTCAGTTGAAGAAACAAGAGAAACCTCGCCACCAGTTACAGTTCACAACAATTTGTGTCTATTGACTTGTTTAGAGTAACATGAAGCCCTGCAACAACATTGTAGATAGTTAATATCCAATTGAAAACTTAGATCATACTTTTTGAGCAATGCATGGACACCTAAGGGGATCTCCAAACATTTAGTTATAATAAAATGGTTCAATCCTAGATTCCAAGATTTGAATCTCAGCGTAGGCGTTGTCTGTAGCTTTTGAAATGAGTTATTATGATTTGCATAAGGTTATCATGAATGATGATATTATAAAGTGATAACACTTTGGACATCAGCTAAAATGGTAAGAAACCCAGATATCTGTACGACCATTGACTCAAAAAAATGAAAAGGAGTCTGGTACATTTGATTTTATATCCTAGTTCCACGGTAGTGATTTAAGCTCAACTGGAAAATATATTTTACTTGGATAAAGAAGAACAAAATGACACGTACCTTCTATTTTACACATAACGCAATAGCATATCAGCTGAAGATATCTTTAACCTACAGCTTTGTCCTAGATGAACATCTCCAAAGGCGTACCTGCATCAGTACACATCAGACATTAAATTTTCAACAAAGGGAGGGGAAATAACAGAGGGTTCAGTATGATGAATTAAAGTGAAGACCTATATTCGCAATACTCGGACCATGCACATCGAGCTTTCCCATAATCCCAATAACAGTCTTCATCCCTCAAAGGCCCACGCTTAGCTATTACATGCTACTTATCAGTAAACAAAGCTCAAGAAGGTCATTTCCAAAAACAGACATAAAAAATATGAACAAAATTCACCTTTAGTAACAAATTTTGATGTTGCATCTGGATGAATATCATGCCAAATCTGGAGCCACAACTCTCGCATTAGAACTGGGGATCTAACAATGTTCCTGTGATTTGCTACATAAAGACAGTGTCAATTAGATTTGTGTGGCTTACAGTCTAGTTGAAGTTCAATAAGAAATCAAATCCCTTACAATGCTAACATAGGTAACAAATTATCATCTGAAAAAGATGATGCTCATATTTCTCCTAAAGATTCTGGCAAAACAATAACCAATTTTTACATGGCATACTGTGTATGATTCTATAAACTTCAATAAACAAGGGAGTTCCTCTATGATGGTTTCAAAGTCTATAGGTCAATTATAATCTTGCCAAGGTAAAGTACTTAATCATCCCAAATCTATGAGAGACATTGAATTTAATCTGTACTTAGATGGATAGCATGCCCATGAATCATGATGCCTGGCTGCATTAGGTTGTCTCCAATGAGACTATAGCCTCGGTATTGTAGTTAGGAACCATTGTAGTAAAAGTTCTATAGAAAATTCATGCTTCAGTTTGAGAGCACTTCAGGGACATTGTCATCCACCTTTGTCAAGCTCCCAAACTGCTGTCCTCTTTTCAGAAATACTTTCAGAATCTTCATAATAGGTCATGTATTTAACCTTCGGTGACCTTGTCATGTTGGGAACTATATCTGCTCCATGAAGATGCTCTACATTTAATTCAACTTGTACATCGGAACCATCATGCTCTGACTGCAATTTCCAAGAGAAACAATCAAATATTCAAACGCTCATAGGCGCCAACTTTGTGGTAAAGCAGCACTTTTTTTTCCTTTTTTAATCAGAGAGAGGAAGGGAGCATATTCAATTAAAAACTGAAAGAGTTAGTGCCAAAAAAAAGAAGAAAAAGAGGCATACATGCATTCGTGTGCACACAGACATACAATTTATGCTGCATCGACTAGAAATACCTGAGGCGCCCTTGTTATGTTCACTTTCGGTCCAAGCCAATTCTTGCACCAAGAGAGAGAATGGTATGGAACCTGTAATAGAGTTGCAATATTCAGTGAAGCTAAAAGCATCTTATGAGTTTTCTAAAAGTTTGTTTCTAATCCTAAAACATATGCCAGGCATCAAGATAAGTTCTTATGATCAAAGGTACAATTACATGCACAACCCTACCGTCTCATCCCCACTTGATATTCCTGGATTTCCTTCAACCAGATTTCCTGACCTGCCAGAACAATGCAAAGATATATGTTACACTCACAAAGAGACTGAATCATTTCTGGTATATTTTACATATTGGCACCACTCTTTTTAATCTACAAGCAAATTATTTTGACAACAGATATTTTATTACATATATACTGCGTTGTATGTATACGCTGAAGGTTAGACATGCCTTTCAGAAGAAAAGGGTAATAATCATTTAGCCGAAATTTGAAGCAATATCAATCAAGTAGAAGCCATACTCCTAAAAGAAGTTCATTACTCAGTATAAGTAATAGGAATCTATTAGCAACATGGCCTGCTCTCCACACAAAGTTGCCACCTTTAACATTCTTACATGCAGAAGATAAGATCATGAGCAGGCAAAATATCATTGTTTAATTAATGAATTGAGCTTTCAAGAGTAGGAGGGCAATTAACTGAAGCAAAAATGTTAAACATCTTTGCCGCAATAAGTATTATCTTCTCTTCCATGAGTTTCCTGTCCACATAGGAACAAAACTTGGTACCTCATCTCCCGTGAGAGCATTATCCATTTGTTCAAAGACATAGAGATGCGCACAGTAATAAAACCCCCAGTCATGCAATATGCTTATACTTCTTCAGTAGCAAGTAAAATGTGATAGTACTTTGGTAAATACTATCCACTCATGTTTTGTATATGTTTTGAATTTTTTCTGTCTGCTGTTTAATTTAATTACTGATCCAGTGTGGATGACTCTTACCTTGAGATGAGAGATCCTTCCATTTCATAAATGATATCTGTTATAATCCAATTATCAGGGTAAGGCTTTCCACTTGCCGCAAAGTAAAGACCCACCTGTTTTGCCCTCGTCCAGATACCAGAACTATTATTTGCCAGAACAAGAATATGAGCTAAACTATTATCACGTTAGCTAACATTAAACAGGCACAAACAAACCTATCAGTCAAATTTACCGAAACTGACATTGTGAATGATGTGCAAAGAATATGAAAGATGAATAAAGCAAAAATCACCACATATCACTATTGCAATACAACTGTGTGTCTCCTTGAGAACCAAACAAATAAACAATATTGAAATACTTAATAGAGCTATGCAAATCATTAAAAACTCAGTATTCCTTCCGTAACAAATAAATAATATTGAAATACTAAACAGAACAATGCATTTCCAAATTCTTTAGGACCTACAAAACGTAGGAAAGTCAGATAGTAGAAAGTCAATTGGTATGTTCCTCTCTGAAGCCTAACAGTTTCCCAAAATTAAAAGATAAGAGTAATTAAGATATAATCATAAAAATTAAAAAAAAAAGGACTGCACAAAAATATAACCATCCGAGTCCATATAACATTTATAGTTATAATGAAAACAGTAGTCAACACAAATACAATCATCATCTACTTGGAGAATGTCATTTTACCTCAGTCTTCATATCTATTCCATATATACAGAAAACATTTTTTATAGGTGGTCTGTCCCAGGGCGTGAGAGGATTCAGGACAGGGTCATTGTGATATGACCTGAAAAGTAATTGCAAAACTCAGATTTGTTAGGAAACATGACTAAATACCTCCTTTATATTTAATATAGCTAAAAATTTCAAGAAAAAGGAGAAAATAGCAGTAACAAAAAATTTCAGAATATAGAATTAAATCACTAAAAAGTGAACACAGGTTGGGAAGAAATGTTAGAAAAGAGTCTGTTCGTAAGATTATCTCAGGAAAATAATCAATAAAAAGTTGTGCAAAGCTGTTATTGTCACAGTAGTTCGCTTAAGCACCCACATTGATCCATATGATTTAAGAGCAGTATATAATCCAGACCTTGATAATAAGCTTCTTTTATTACAAGACTTACTTGCAGAATTGCACCTAATTACAGGGAAGTATCAATGACATTGCAGCTAGTAATTAAACCATTTTTATCGATAAAATTCAAGGGACTGCAAGTCTAATAAGGGGGCTTTAAAATTGAGTATCATCCCCTTCAGAAACTTTAAAAACATATAATAACAGGATGATGTTCTGGGTTTTAACATGAACATTCTCCCCTCCAAAAACGGTAAAAATAATCTAATACCATAAGGATTCAATTTCATCGGAAATTAATTGTCTAAGAAACTGAGTGAGAAAGGTTAAACAACAAGTGTCACATACAGGGTAAATGGATATTGGACGTTTGGTATAACAACCTTAGAGGAGTAACAATAACTTCAAAAACAACATGATGTTTGTTTTGCCGAAGTTTAAGGAGATGAAATCTTGAGGGTCAATGTGAAGTTGCTAATACTTGCAGTGTAAGTAGATTCTAAACAGATAAAATAGAAGGAAAAATTATCGAAAGTTGAACTTCTATGTCAGAGACACGTAAGGTAAAAAGAGCTTTATTAACTATTTATTAGGGCAACACCCACTTCTGTAGTTGGTACAATAGCCTCTTGCTTTCTGGATCATAATCCTCTATTGACTTGAAAAAGGTCCCATCTGATATCTCTCGAGCAGAGAAGGATAGCTGAGTGGGGAATCCACATTCCATGCTGGACAAGTTGGTCTGGGTTACATCTGTAACTGATGGATAGGCATCATATCCTACCAAATAAGAGGTGATTAGACCATCTGAGCCTAATAATAACATATTAACATTGTCCTTGAGAAACAAATATAAGTCTAGATTCTCACCGCGTACTGAAGGAATTTCAATGTTGATTATATTTGTTGGCCACCCAGAGTAGTTTAACCGAAATTCCTGTTCATCACAGTGATATGTAGGACGATCCTTCTTAATAGCCCCAGAGAAATGCTTCCAATATATGCTATCTGCTGTACAATACTCCGAAATTGGCATCATCCATAATGAAGAACCAAATGAATTGAACATCAATCGAGCTGTTCCCTGATACCTTGCCAAAATGCATATAAATACATGTTAATAGGCAACCTTATCCAACAGCATAACGTAACAATATAATAGATCCCCACAACTTCAAA
The DNA here is from genome assembly GCA_003430845.1 of Xanthoceras sorbifolium. Lineage (NCBI taxonomy): Eukaryota > Viridiplantae > Streptophyta > Magnoliopsida > Sapindales > Sapindaceae > Xanthoceras > Xanthoceras sorbifolium. The sequence continues at coordinate 9,576,342 of CM010608.1, read as the reverse complement.
CAAACTAGAGAACAGAAGCAGTAACTAGTTTAAATTTGATCAAGCTACACCACTGTTAATTACCTACATTAATTCAAATTCCAATAGAATGGTATTTCACAGAACTGATGGTCAGATAAGGGTATACATTGGTAAGTAGCATTTGTAGGGTTCTGAGTAGAGCACAAGATCAGGCAACATTAGACTACAAAGTTATTGTGGGAAGTTCATCAACAAGCGACAGTTCCGCTTCAATACCACCCACACAAGCAAATTGGATTACCAAACTCTAACAATAATCAGATCCCTACACTGGTACACCTTAACTAGTGCAGGAGCAACTTACGATTCCTAAAGATGATGCAGTGTGCAATAGTAAAAACTGAATAAAAGGTCAAGATGGTAATCAATTACTTAATAAAAGAAACATGTTGAAAAGTTAGATACTCATCAAGTCCAAACAAGAATAATACTTAGTAAAGAGAAGTGTCAAGAGATGTTTCATTGAAGTAAAAAAAAAGGAAACCTCGGAAACAGGAACACCAAATGTGGCACCAGAGAGGGCTGCTTTAACAGTCTCAGTGGCACCGAGAAAGGGAGACCCTGCAATCAAGAAAATGTATAGACACGTCAATTGAATAATAAATCATCTTTTCAACCAACTCTACCTCTACATAAATGCAAATCAATCATACCAACAGCAAAATAGGCATGAATGTGCTCATCCAGCCATTGGATATAATGTTTTGGCGCAATTTCTAGTTTTAACCACTCCAGAAAGTACCGGAACACATTATTACCCAATGAATGTGCAAACACTACTGATGGGCCGCCACGGAGTTTCAGGGCAGTTTCGAATGTCAACCTGCAATGATGACAAAACATTGGAAATTCAGATTATCTTTGAACCAACAACTGAGAGAGCTCCATTCTCAAGACAACTATGTAAGGAAATATGAGCACATATGAGACAAGGTAAATTTAAAAGGGACAAAAATTATTGGCAAGAAATCATAAGTATGAATTCGATCAGAACAAGTTGCCAGTTGGTTAAATTAAGATCTTGTTTCTGGGTCCGAAAAGAAAAAGGAAATCTACTACTTAAAACTGAATTCACACTTTCAACTCAATTTTAGAAAGTAGTTAGTAGATTAAGACAAATGCTATGCAAATGATCATTATATCCACTCATGTAAACCATAGCTGGTAGCAATACTATGTATTAATGATGCATGTAGGAATGTACAAACTTTAGCTTGTGAAAATAGAGGTCTCGCTCCTCAAGCTTTGATGGTGACAATCTCCAATCATAGGGAACAGCAATGATGGCATTAGCCTCTATACCAAACTCGATGCACCACTTAATCCAATCTTTCCACACTGATGATAAAGGACCTGTAAGCGCGTCACAATACCAATAGCAAACCAAAATTAATCCTATACATACACATATAACTGCACACTGAAATGAAGGAAAACAAAATGAACAACAAACCGTTTACCAGTTATGTAGCCTGGATCAAGTTCTGTAATAGCAGAAAGACCACTATCCGGCCGAGACTTGCATTCAGGATGATCTGTTTGATTGTAAGGATCTAGTAATATACACTTAAGCCAGCAGTTCACAGCAGAAAGAAGCTGCAAAATCAATGACTATGAAACTTTCAGTTCATTCAAAACAAGTCGCCATCAGCTCTATCTCTATTACCAAGAAATTGTAAAAAAAAGTAATGGTGTTGAAGCTAAAGCCACTTCTAAAAGATTGATAATCAACAGAAATTCGGCAACGAAATTCCAGTTTTATTGTACAAGAATTTCTTGCCTGAACTTAAGCTCAGAGCAGAATAACAATAGGAAACTCTAAAAAAGAATTCAATCTAGACAAACAATCCTGAAACTATCCGAATAAGATACGAAATTTCTAGTAAAACAAACGAAACAAAAATTATGATTTAGAACCAAAGCACTCAAGAAATTCTTTCTGATAGTATTTTAAAACATAAATGAGAGTTGAAAGTTAAAAACTAGCAATCTGAGGCATCACAATACAACTATGTGATAAACACAATTGAAAAACAGTAATGCACGTAAGACGAAAAGAGAAGAGTACTGGAAATGGCGAAAGCTACGAAGGTAAGACGAAAAGAGAAGAGTACTGGAAATGGCGAAAGCTACCTTCGTAGTGTCGAGCCAGACCAAGTCGAGAGGGTTGAAATCGAGAGGCGAGTACGGACAATCGAGGAACGACCATGCTCTCAGCTGAGTCGACGCGAAGCCCGGTATTATGATTCCGGACAACTTGGAGTAGTCTCCGGTTACCTCACCGTCAGCTGGGGTGGTCTCACCCAGAGCTCCGAGTAGGAGAACGAAAATGACGATGACGAAACGAACTCTCATTTTCAGTTGTACGGATAGTCTTTGAGAGAGGGAGAGAGCGTCCGCGTATCTATATGACTATGAGTTGGGATTTTGGTGCTTTTTGCGTGCCATGGGAGTTTCTTCATTTCCTATAATGCCCTTAATCGGTCAATGTAGTCGCAATTCTGTTGGTTTCACTGGACCTAAACGGGGTTCTGTTTCAGTTATACACAGAGTACCTATAATGCCCTCGCCTGTTAACACAGTCACAGTCCTTGTACTTTACCACCTGTAGAAAGCGGCGTCGGATTTCTGTTTTTAGTAAGTTAGTCCTGACAACTCGGTCCTTTACTCCTTTTCTGTTACAGACGCAATTCATAATCAGTTAGTTAGTTATAACAATTTGAGACGCAATTCATAATCTGTTAGCTGAGCAATTATTCCGTCGGGTAAATTACGCTCACATCCCTCAGGTTTGTCACAAAGACATTCAGATGGAAGAGTTTAGTTTTTCTACACGCCCCTTCCTCTATTTAACCAAATTGACCGAATGTACTTGTAAATATTAAAAATACCCTTGCACATATAAAACAAGAAAGAAATAGAAATAAAAAAATCAAATGAAAATGAAGATGAATGACTGGCAGAGGCATGTCTATTAAAAAAACAAAAAAAAAACTACAAAAGTCTATCAGTGTCAATAAAAGTGTCAATAAAAACATACAAAGTATTTTATAATTTTACAAAGTATATAAAAATCTAAAGAAATCCATAAACTCTATAAAAATCATTCCCTTAAAAAAATAGCTATTAAAGTTTTTAAAAATTTAGATTAAATACACCCCTTATATTTATCATCATCATCTGTCCATTTCGATCAATCAATCCATCACCCATACACTCAAAAAAAAAAAAAAAAAAAAAGATCGCAAAAAAAATGAAAAATAATAAAATAGGAGCATATATGCTTCATCGTTGCTCCATTTCCGCGATTGAACAACACTCCATCAGTTGTTTGTAAGAAAAAAATGAAAGAAGGAAGAGATCTAAACTTTTTCATCTATTTCTTTAAAAAAAAAATATTTAATTTTGTAAAATTAAGTTTTTTTTTCAAAAGAAATATTTTAATAGATGATGTGATATGTCTTAATTGGATAAATAGTTTTTTTTTTATTTTTTAAAATTTCACATGTAAAATATTACTTTTAATATTTATCTTTTCGTATTTTTCTCCTTTGAACACATGGTATATTTAAAAGGTATTTTTTATCTTAAAAATAATTTGGGGTAAAAAGGTTTTTTTGCTAATTCTGTCTAGTTTGACTGTAAAAAAATTAATAAATGAGACTGAAATAATAGATTTATAAAAAGCTAAGAACTATACGAGTTAAAAAGAAAATAAAAAATCAATTAAAAAGTAATAATTTAAAAAAAAAAAAAGGGACTAAAATGATTTTTGCCCTTTATTTTGCTGATTTTTTTTTGTTATGTTATAGAATATTTGAGTTATTTGAGTTATTTGTTATATTCAAACTGTTTTCAATAATTTGAATCTTACCATGCTAAATTTCCACAGTTGTAACACTTATGACATTTTATATGCTTACGAGAAGTGATTTACATATTAATGGATAGTCTTACAACTCAAAAAACTAGTCTATGGGGTTATGGCATCTATTGGTATGTACACCATTCTCTTGGGTTTTTATGTTTTCAATATGCAATTTACTCCCACTAGCATCACATACTCACATGTATGTTCTCTAACATTCTCGACCACATATGAGCTCGGCTGGTTTTGGTTAGCCACTGTGATTTTGAGTTATTGTTTTTGACATAGCTCGTTATAGGCCTCTCTATAACATTAGTCGAAACCTTGATACCATGTTAAATTTCTACAATTGTGATATTTTTACATTATTTGTGAGAAGATGTTGATGAATTGCCTTACAACCCAATGGAGGTATTGTTTAAATATTATAGTATTGAAAAGGAAATAGTGACTTTATATTTTTATGATAAGTAAATGACTGTTTAAAATATATTATAAGGCGAATTGTAAGTAACTTGACGTTTGGTCATATTGTAATAAAATCGTGAGTTTAGCCTTAATTGCATAATAATACCCTATTGTCAGTTGACCCAGTCAAACATAATTGATCATGACTTATCTGTAAAATAGCATAACTAACCATAGTTAAAAAAGTAAATTAAATAAAAAATATATTTTTTTAAATGGATCTCCATCGTCCATCAAAGTTAAGATTTTTTTTTTCTTGGGGATAGAGATTCAGATTGGATCTCCACCGCCAAGACCACAAATTTTTTATTTTTTTTTAATTGGTATTTTTTTAAAAAAATTTATCAATATAATCTCTACCGTCCACTAAGGAGATTCATTTAATTTTTTTTATAAATTTTAACAAATTTTTTATTTAAAAAAAATTAAAGTGAAAATGACCATATTGCTATTTGACTATTGGTTGACAACTTAACTGTCATCAGTAACGGCTAACCAGTCAATTAAGAGTATTAATGTGTAATTAAAATTAAAATTAAAATTTTATTATAATTGGTCAAAAGTTAGGGTATTTTATTGTAATTCACCCTATTTTATAATTTTACAGTAATTATATTTGTGTTTTTTTTCTACTTATTTTGTTACTATTGATTGTGTTTACTACAAAAAGGTGAGAGAGAGGGAGAGAGCCGATGTGCAATTAAGCCAAAATATTAGGAGATGTAAATGCAATCATTTAACAATTCAAAAATTTTCATCAAGTCTTTATTTTTCCAAAATAAATCGTTTCACAATCGTTATATAGAAATATTGAGTGCGGCAATAACTTATCCAAATATTAATTACCACTTAATGTGGTTGGGTGATAAATAGTGCTCATTACTGTATCTAAAAGTCAAGTAAAAAATATAAGATGAGGTTGGTCACTCGTATGTCCCTCACACTTATATTTACGAGTGCGAGTTGTGTCTTTATTCTTAAATTTCAAATTAGCTGTAGAATAAATTACAATTAACTTACCTAGATTTACCTTTTTATAGATTGAATTAACTTATTGAAAAACTAACAGCTAACTCCTCTACTGTTAGTCAACTGTTACAAAATAATAGTCAATATTAGTTAAAGTTAACTATTTTAAACGTATTTTAGTTATTTTAATTTATTTTTAAAATATTTAATTTTTTTTTAAGAAATAAAAAATAGAACACTTAAGATTTTCACTGTTCATTTCAATCCATCTCAAATGGACAATGGAAATTAAAAAAATAAAATCTGAAAATCTATCTTCATTGATAAGCAAACCAGGGGAGGCTAAGAGCCTCTCATGGTTTAAACTGTGCGATGACATTCATTACACGATGAAGGGGAGGCTAAGAGCCTCTCTTAGTGCGAAGAAAGTCGTTGTTGCACGACAAATGTAAGGCTAAACATCCCTTTCGTGAAATAAGTTTTTTTTTATTTATTTAAATCTTTACTGACAATGAAAATCTTAAATATTTTTTTATATATTTTTAATTTTAATTTTTAAGTTTGAATAAATCTATACCGTCAGACCCCTATTTTTTATTTTTTTACTGAGTTAATTACACACAACCTCCCTGATGTTTGGCTAATTACATTCGGAATCAAAGTTTGCATTAATGAACACTAACCTCCCCTCACGTTAACGTTGACCGTTAAAATGACCGTTGACTTTTTCCAAATTTTTTAAATGACCAAAATACCCCTCTAACAAATTTTTTTACTGTCCATAAAAACAAAATTAATGGTGGAGATCCAGATTGGATCTCCACCGTCCATCAACAATGATGGACGGTGGAGATCCAATCTGGATCTCCAAGTTGATGGACGGTGGAGATCCAATCTGGATCTCCACCAAGAAAAAAAAAAAAAAAAAAATTTTTTTTGAAGTTCATCTTCGAAGAACGACGAACCCTCTGGGTTCGAGATCGAACCCAGAGGGTTCGAAGATCGAACCCTTCTGGGTTCGATCTCGAACCCAGAAGGGTTCGAAGACATGAACCCTTCTGGGTTCGAGATGGGTTCGATCTCGAACCCAGAAGGGTTCGAAGATATGAAACCTTCTGGGTTCCACGAACCCAGAAGGGTTCGTATCTTCGAACCCTTCTGGGTTCGATCTCCGAACCCTCTGGGTTCCACGAACCCAGAAGGGTTCGAAGATCGAACCCTCTTGGGTTTCGAACCCTCTGGGTTCGTGGAACCCAGAGGGTTCGATCTCGAACCCAGAAGGGTTCGAAGATACGAACCCTTCTGGGTTCGTGGAACGCAGAGGGTTCGAAGATCGAACCCTTCTGGGTTCGATCTTCGAACCCTTCTGGGTTCGATCTTCGAACCCTCTGGGTTCAATCTCGAACCCAGAGGGTTCGTGGTTCTTCGAAGATGAACTTCGAAGATGAAGTTCATCTTCGAAGAACGAAGATGAACTTCAAAAATTTTTTTTTTTTTTTTTTCTTGGTGGAGATCCAGATTGGATCTCCACCATTAATTTTGTTTTTATGAACAGTAAAAAATTTGTTAGAGGGGTATTTTGGTCATTTAAAAATTTTGGAAAAAGTCAACGGTCATTTTAACGGTCAACGTTAACGTGAGGGGAGGTTAGTGTTCATTAATGCAAACTTTGATTCCGAATATAATTAGCAAAACCTCAGGGAGGTTGAGTGTAATTAACTCTTTTTTTAATATTTTTTATTTTACTCTAATAACATGAGAGTTAGCCGTGAGTTTTGGCTCTCACGAGTCCAAAATTTTATACCAAATTAATAATTTCTATGATTTTTAGCAAAACGTCGTAATTTGTGAAATGTTAATGGCGCCAATTGTTCAACAACCAGACAAAGAATCAGACAGGGAATTGAAACGAAGAACAAAACGACAAGAAAGCGAGAACAAAACGCTGGTTCAGCCATCCTCGCATCGCATAGTTTTACTGGGAACGAAGAAACCAAAGCTCCGCAAAAAGAAAACAATGGCGCTAAACGACGACAGAGAGCTCCAAACGTCACCTGTTCATGCAATTACGAATCCACCTGATCAACTCTCCTCCATTGAAGGTTGCAGTCAGCTCAGCTTCCATGGAAAACTCTTCCACGTCATCAAGATTCCGGTTCAGAGACCATCTCCAATTGGAAAACTCAACGCAGCCTGACTCCGCCTCCGATGTGTCCTCCGTGTCCAGTGACCTAGACGACGAGTCGGAGTTCCAATCCATGACTGCAAAGGTTTTTTTTTTTTTTTTTTTTTGTGCGCGCGCGTGGTTGAGGTTGATATACATATGTCGATTTTTTTATTACTATTTTTTGTAATGTGATGTCGATTGCAGGGGATTAAACATCTTTGTTCAGAACTGGTTGAGTTAAAGCAGGAATCAGATGAAGATTTTCACAGGAATATATTTTTCAACTATGAGGCCTTTGTTAGGTAAAACTGAATTTGTGTCTTGAGATGTCTGACAATTGTCATTAAAATCGAAGACTTCAATTTCTTAGAAATGGAAAATACAAAACAATTTTATGATAGCATTTCAGCTTATAATCTTGAAAAATTATTGAATGAAAGTCTTATCATATATGCAGAATATTTGAGGAAGTAGAAACCATGGAAAACCAACTGATTAATTTGAAAAGCCAAGTTACTGTTCAAGAGAGACTTGTAAAAGATCTTATAGATGGTGTATATCTAATGGCTTTATCTAAGGAGTCAATTGAATCGATTGCTGAGGAAGCTGTTAGTGACGAACCATCTCGCCAGATTGAGTTGGAGGCTCACATCAGTAATCTGTCAGAAACCCTGGACATGCTCCTGGCAGAATATAGAACTGAGGAAGCCATAAATGTTTTAGAAATGGAGGAAGAGAATTTTCAAAGACTACAATTTGATGATAATTCTCCATCGGATGTGTTACTGCAATATAATGCTGCAATTTCGGAGAAGAAGGCTATGCTAACATTACAGTTGACTTTGGTGGCCGAAAACCCAAGAATAACTGCAGCAGAACTTCAAAAGACACTAGGTGGACTTTGCAGACTTGGTGACAGCCATCTTGCAACTCAGTTACTGATTAAATATTACCATTCACGTATTGTGACCGGAATTCATAATTTGCAATGTTCAAAATCATATGTACATGGGATATACGGTAGGGAACTACCAAAGTTTGTATTTTCTATGGTTTGTCAAGCTGCAAGGAGCTTTGTGATGCTCTATGGAGAAACTTCACCTTATACTTCAGAACTTATTCGGTGGGCCTGCGAAGAAACTGAAGTGTTTGTTGCTTATTTTAACAAGTATGTTAAGCTCATCTCAGAGTTAAGTGGTGGATTGTCCACCGCTGTACAATCTGTACAATTTGCAGTGTCATTTTGCTCTTTGTTAGAAACTCAGAGGTTAGTGTTACTACCATATTTATTCAAGCAAATGCGACCATGTCTGGAAGAAGTTCTACAAATACACATAAGCCATTTTAAGAAAGTCATTGGCATCTTTACAGCAACCGATACTTGGGTTTTGGGTAGATATCATGTGTCAGGAATCTTAAATGAAGGGGAGTTTTCTATGGTTGTAGAGCAACAATCAGAATATTGCGTACTCACTAACAGTGGCCGGAAGTTTATAACTCTGCTGCAGGTTTGTTTCATTCATCTTAGATTAACTGTTGGAACAAAATCACTTATAAGTAAAACTGTCTGGGTGATATATGCATTATGATCTGCATATGATTATGTGCATTAACCCATGCATATCATGAATATATCATGGAAGAGGAAGATGACAAGAATCATGGTCCCAGAACTCCTTTGTCATGATCGCCAACTGCTTATGCAAGTGCAGCATCATCCATTCTGTCTTTCCACTGCAATGACAATTCATAGCTAGTCAATTTCTTCTACCATATCTAGAGGTTGGCACAAACTTTTACTGCATACAACCACTGCCATTGTTGTTCTACAGAATGTTATCATGTCAATTACATGAACAAATTGTTAGTTATGTTGAGAAATGCACTAAGCACTCAATTACATTAGGAAGCAAAAATTTATAGTAGTCAACCAAAATGAAATACATGTCTTAGTTGATGTAGCTCCCTTCTTGAAGAGGAGTTTGCCTTTTTTATGAAATGTTAGAATACTGTTCTTCTTTTTCAGGCTATTGCTGTTGATGTTACCCCTTTGGTTACCCTTCAAATGGAAGGTTCTATTATCAGAGGCCTTATGGACCTCTTTACAGAATACTTTGTCATCCTTGAAAGAGCCATCAACTCTGAAACAGATGTAAAAGAGAAAGGATGTTCAATAATAAATTTGGCCAAATCACTGCCACAACAAGTTTCTATTCTGGCAAATCTATCAACATTAGAACATTTTTTCTCTGGTATTGTTAGAAGTATCTTCAGGGACATCACTCAATTTGTTACTTTCCAACAGACAGAACTTTATAGTGATATGCTGTCCATTCAAGAGGCTAATAGTCGGTTGAAAGCTCATTTCTGCCAGCAAGTAATTAACAGAATGATGTCTCTCGAAACTGGCTCTGAATGTGCAAAAGAAACTTGCATTACTAATGTGGGTCATAACAGCATGTTGCCAGATGCGATGCCGTCTGTTGCCTTTCAGGTATGCTTTGCTCTTTGATATATGAACGTAGAAAAATTTCTTTTAAGGTTACAACCAGTAGGTTGGAAAAGAAAACTAATGACAATCAGCAATTCACGTTGCTGCATAACTTAGTTTAGCCTCTAGCAACATATATCAAATTTTATACGTGGGATTCTTGTGAATCCTTCTTAGAAATCCTTTACAGTTCTCTAGTTTCATAATTGTCCCAATAGTGAAGCTGATGATGTTTTCTGAAAGAATTACGTAACCCTCTGTACATGGTGATCAGAAAATCACTTTAATTGATGGAAAATGTTAATATCTTCTGTTTTCAGTACAATTAAACATGCAGAAATAAGACATAGATTTTGTTTTTGACTTTGTTAACATCATTATTGTGTAATATATTCGTGTTGTAGCCCATTTTTGTTGTGTGCACCTATTATTATGATTTATGCTGCACTTTTATTGAACCATTCAACAACTATCTAATTGAAAGTATCATAAGCAAATATTTTTCAAAACGTTTTGAAGGAGTTTCATCATAATTGTCCCAGAAGCACCCATGAAATAGTTTTATTAAAAGTCCCCAATCCAGAAATCAAAACCACTGAAAGTAGAGATTCATTTCATGACTCACAGTGGTAAAGAGTCATTTCAGTTACTCTTCTAAGATCAGCAGCTTGGGGTGGCTAAGTTAAAACTTCTAATTTTGATACATAAAATATGTAGTTAAGTTATTAGTTCTTGCTAACTTTTACCCAAAAGCTGAAGCTTATAGGTCAGGGCCCAAAATATTAGTGTTAAGCTCCAATGCACTCGCTTATGTGAAGAGTGTAGGTTTGTCTTGCAGACAAAATTACAAATACGTATGTAGATGTAGAACAAATGCAATATATAAAGTACAATCATGCGGATGGATTTAAAATTAGGACCTCTAGATAGAATTATCTTTGATAAAATATGAAGTTGTCATTTGACTCAAAAGCTTCAGTTTATAAGTCCCAGACACGAGTATTAATCTCTACCAGTTTGTATCGTTTATTTGTTATTTAATTGTTATTTCACTTGGTAAACTATTCGCCTCTGTTTTATTCATTCTGGGTTACAATGATCAGGTTTTGTTTTTAGAACTAAGGACATTAAACAAACCTGCTGAAGAAAATGTTTTTGATTCGGTTTGGTTGATGGAGCTATTAAGTGAGTTGATAGAGGCCATATTTGTTTGGATTTCAAACAACAAACAAATCTGGATGGCTGCTGAAGAGGATCTGATCAGCCAAAATTCTGATGTTTATAATCAGGTGTATATTTCTCTATCTTTTGCTTATAGAATCTTTGAAAATAAATATCGTTGGACTTGTATCTAAATGCTTTCTGTTGTTCATTCTTATATTTATGCGCAGTCTTGTTCAAACCTGAATTTCTTTGGTCCATGAATCTGCCAACGTCGTCTCATCTACTTGCATGATTGCTGGCAGTTTTGCACATTTATGCAAGCAAAGCTGTGAGATGCATATGTATACGTGTCCTTCACATAGTTCCCTCAAAATTGTGCGATAACTAATCCATTTTTGCCACTTGGACTTGTTGAAAGCATTGTGCCATTGTACAAACAGACTTTATGTATTTTATGATTGATTCTACTCTATGTCCTCTGTAGTTTTCTTCACCCTTGATATACCAACTTCTCATTATAGCTTTTCATTGTTAGAACTACTCCTTCAATCTGTACTTTGTATCCAACATCTCTGCCATTGGTATTGAGTTGGGAACTGTAATCTATAGTGCAGAACTGGCCTTAAATACCTATGGACAAATCATTAACATGAGTTTCCAGTAGGTTGACAATAATTGACCATGACTACGTAATTAAACATGTTTTAGATCTTTATGATATGTAGTTGAACATCCTAATTTCTTTCAAGCAAAATTTTCTTAATAGATAAGACAAACCATGTCTGGAGGTCTTTAAGCCATTACTTTTGACAGATTAAAGCCTGATACCAAATTCTATCTCATATTACTAGTTCTGTTACACCTTGGATTTTGTTTCATTTAAGGATTTCATGGATCCCTTCCCATAAATTTTAGTAAGCTCATGTGAGAAAATGGCTGGAGAAGACATGATACCCCTGTTGTCCTATGCTCAGTCAATCACCTGCTGAATTAATTTTCATTTTTTGTTATTGGAACAGTTTGTCTTGGACATTCATTTTCTCATAGAAATTGCGAAGTATGGAGGATATTTCTCCAACAATCCTTCAATTCTTGTAACCCTCATGAATTCAGTTGGACTGGGTCCCGAAAGGTAAAGCTTTAATTTGTTTTTCTGGTTGCTGAAAAAGTAAATCGTTCCTGTCTTTTATCAATAATTAGTGGGGTGAAATTTATCTTATATAGTTGCAGTTCTTAACTAGTGCTGAGATTGAAGAAGATAATAAGTCTCTTTTTAGCTTCTCATAAGATCGTTTATATATCGAACTTTTGCCGACGTTCTGTGCTAACTTTTGAATCGATTTGGTCATCACTAATGTGATGCCCCAAATCCACTTCATTAATTGCATTCCACTTTGTTTCTTCCATGAGCAAAATTGAAAGTTTTTTGTACAGGGATGTCGATGATGATGGATGGGCTAATAATGCAGCAACTGAAGCTATCCAAAAGCTACTGGAGATTCAGAAAATGAATTATCTTTTCAATGATAAGCATATTGATACTGAAGAAGAACACAAACACCAAATTAAGGATACAAGTGAGTCTTTTCAGGATGATGATAGAAGTTTGTCAGAGGAGTATATGGTGTCAAAGGAGGATCAAGTGGTCATAAATGCATTAGACAATGCCATCAATACAGAAATGGTAACACCGAATATAGAATCAAGCTCTCCTAAAGGGTGCTTGGATCTTCTAGAAGTAGGGGAATCTGTGGCTAGAAATGCTATGAATGTGACCGACAGTTCTGGAGAATTCAAAGACGTTGAATATGAAAATGCACCAAATGCAACATATAATGGTATACGATCAACTGAAAATAGAATCAATGTACAAGGCCTGTTGTTGTCTGAGGATAATGTTGGAGAAGTTTCTGAAGTAAGATTCTCTAAGGATGAGGGAGCTGGCAGTGAACATTGAGTTTGTGATCAACAAGTTAGAAGATGATGCAGAAATAGAGCTGTCAGGATTTGAAGTTTCTTATACAGAAGATTTTGACAGACTGCAAGACCAAGATGACTGGATCATTGAAGACAAAACTGCTTCTGTTCCTGATAAAAGATTGTGATATTGATGAAAAAGAAAGGAACTTGTGAGTAGCATCAATATTGACGAATGCAGTCGATTTTGAGAATGTTGTGTGTTCTTAAAGATTAAAGTGGAGATTGATGAGTTGAATTCATGAAGAGGTTCCTTAGAAAATTTCTGGATTACAAAAATTCGAAGGGTTGATTTGCTGTGTAAGTTTATTGGACTCGCTTGCTTGACTAGTTGCTGTTTCTCTTCGTTCTTGTTTAGTTAACCAGAGATTGAGCAGTTTTTTTTTTTTTTTTTTGGCAAAACGAAATTTTAGAGTTTTCTCATCTGAGGTGATATAATGTTGATCAAGTAAGATACTGCTTTTCTATAAGAAATCAAACCAATCTTCGGACCAGGTGGAGCTCTAAATTTGCTTATAAATTTTTGTCGTGTGGACATTTTAATATTACATTTTTAAACTACTACAATTAATTTGAAATTTGGGAGGTGAGAAATACGATTTGAACTCACAACTTTAAGATGTAAGTATAAGGAACATACCGTTGAATCAATCTCATCTTGTCATTTCAATATCACATCAACTTATGATATTTATTTTTAAACGGCTATTTGTAAGGCTATAATGCGTCAATTTTATATTTCACTTGTTACATATTAGATACACATATATGTTATTTACTACATGGAAATGATTATGTATAACTAGGTTATGGCCACTTATAACGCCAAAATTGTAACATTAAGTTACTTACTACATTACATCAATATTAACCATGCCATACTAATAAATGTTTCAATAAATAAATAAATAAATATTTCACTTGTAACGTCACATTAACTTACAATATTTATATTTGAATTGTTACAAACTACGTCATACTAAGTATTTTTTAAGTTTAATTTTTACACTTGAGATGAACTTATTATATATTACGTCGACGTGGCTATTTATAATAAGAAAATGATGTCGAATTTGCAAAATCATATTAATTTGTAACATTTTATTATAACTTGTAACATTTATGTTAGTATGGTTACTAATTACGTCATAATGAGTAGTACCAATATTTTACTTGCAACATCACATTCCATACTGATTATGTTCTAAGTTTTACTTTTAAAAATTAAGATTAACTTGTTACATACTACATCAGGTTAGCCATGTATAACCAGAGTATGGCTGGGCACCTATAATATTAAAATTGTAAAATCACATTAACTTCCGACTCTTACGTGTGTATAATTATTAATTATGTCATAAGGGTAAATTCAACATTTCTCTTTCAATATCATATTACTTGCAACTTTTTATGTTTAAATGGTTATAAGCTACATCATATTTGTTACATTGTAAATTTTTATTTTTATACATAGATGGATTGATTACATACTACATCGGAGTTGTTATGTATAACAAAAATATGGATAAGTACAAAGTTACAGTTACAACATCACCATAATTTATAATATTTATATGTTAGAATAGCTAATAATACCTCATATTTGTTACAAACAACGTTTATTTGTTTCTATTTTTTTAGAAAAAAAAAAAAAATTTTAATGTCTGGTTTCTAGGTCAATTTTATTAAAAAAATTAATTTAAAATATTATAATTTATTTTAATAATTTTGATTATATAGATATATAAAAATTAAAGTTTAATCGTCATATACAAGTAAATTACAGTTCAATGTGGTTCAATAATAAAAGTCTTTATTCACCCTAATAATATTTTAATTTCGAATCGTCATTATTATAAGTGTTATTTTTTTTTTTTATTAACTGTCACATGACAGCCAAATAACGTTACTGGAAACTTAGCTAAACCCTTTTTAAAATTAACTTTTGAATAGAAACCGGTTACAACAGGTTCCGGTTAGTGGATTTAGTCGGTTTTGGGAACTATTGTAATTTCGCCGACAGAAAATGCGCGCCTACTTCAAAACTTGTTTTGGCTCTTCGTTTTACCGCCCTTCAATTTTTCCCCCAGAACCAAATCTCAGCCCTCCACGTGTCTTCATCACAGCCTGCCACTTTCCAACAAGCACCTGCATATAAGAGTCGCCACTCACGCAAAACTGAAAGAGACTTTTTGATTGATTTTTATTGCAGTAATGGCGGATTCTCACTGCCGAAGTCGAGCTCTGAACCCCTGGGTCCTTCATTTTCAAAAACTTGGTCTCGAGCTCAAATGCCCTCTCTGGTTTGTATGTTATTGCAAATGTAATGGCGAGGATATGAACCCCCATGGAAAAATAAGACACTGTCAGCTCTCAAGTCTTATGGAGATCAGTCTCAATTGCCCCTGATACACTTAAGCATTGTTTAAAAACCTTTCTGTTCTCTTATTTAGAGTTAGAAAGGTGGAATTATGTATGCTTTGAAGTGTGGTGTTGGTGCGTATTTTAGAGAGATAGTCTGTGTGGTTGTAATAATTTATCACATAGTGAATTTCTTTCTGAGGGCCGTGGTTTTTTCTCCTGGTTTTGGAGTTTTCCACGTAAATATTGTGTTGTGGTGATTGTTTTATTTTCTATTTTATTTCTCTGTTATTTCTGATCTTTAGCATATTTCTAGGGAGGTTTTGGAGAGGTTAATTTTCCCAACAAGTGGTATCAGAGCCTAGGTTGGTTGCTAAGGTATCAGAGGTTTTAGAAAATTCTTAGTATGCTCTGTGGTTGCAGCATTGTCTGATCTTCCACATCAGAAAAGAATTGTTCTTGGTCTAAATTGTTCTTGGTTGCTGGAGTTAAGTGTGGTAGTATTGTGGAAGTGCTTGTCTAAGGAAGGTTCTGGCTAGGAAAGACTTGGTATTTAAGTGTGTCCATTGTGACCCACCTCTCTTTCCTGGGAACTTACCTGGAGTGCTGTTCACGGACTACGGGCACTATTTCAGTATACGGTTAGAATGTCTAAATTTTCAAGCTCCTTGAAGTTTGGTGTAGAGAAATTTGATGGAATGATTAATTTTGGCTTGTGGCAAGTGCAAGTCAAGGATGTGTTAATACAATCTGGGTTACACAAGGTATTGAAGGAGAAATCAGGCTCTGTTTTAAGTGATTCCAGCAAAGGTGAGTCTAGTATGAGCAATGAAGATTGGGAAGAAATGGATTGAGAGCTGCAAGTGTGATTCGTCTGTGTTTGGCCAAGAATGTTCTTGCAAATGTGCATGGAATACATTCAGCCAAGGAACTCTGGGAAAAACTTGAAGGGTTGTATCAGGCAAAAGGCATCTCAAATCGGTTGTACCTGAAGGAACAGTTTCATACTCTGCGTATGGAGGAAGGTGCAAAAATCTCAGATCATCTGAGTGTTCTCAATGGTATTGTTTCTGAACTGGAGTCTATTGGAGTTGAAATTGAAGACGAAGATAAAGCATTAAGGCTTATATTGTCTCTTCCATCTTCCTATGAACATATGAAACCTATTTTGGTATATGGGAAGGAGACTCTGAATTTTGCAGAAGTTACCGGTAAACTCCTTTCTGAGGAGAGAAGGCTGAAGGGTGGAGGTCGTACTTCATCAGAAGACACAGCATTGGTAGCTAGCAATGGGAGCAATTGGAAGAAGAATAACTCCAGGAAGAAAATATTTTGCTGGGCGTGTGGGCAATCTGGGCACGTTAAGAAAAATTGTCAAAACGGTGGAGCAGGTTCGGCAGGTAGCTCCAATACTCAAGCTAATAGTGTGTCTTGTGAAGACACTGAATTTATCCTTTGAAAAGGATATGTACATCCTTATAGCATATCACTAGGTGCTATGAAAAAGGATGTGTCACTATTAGTGGGTCTATAAGTTTGCACACGGGCATTGGTTGGCGGCATTGATGCAAGGTGTGTGGTAGAATTATGTCGATGGCTGAAGAACTTCCGGGGAAAGCCAACATGGGAGTTGCACCATAAATTTCAGCAAGTTTGTTCGACATGTGCCGAGGTAGAAATCTTAGAATTGATGATTAATTCTAAGTGGTATACTTTTATGGTGGAGTATGATAGTTCTCTGGATTGAGAATTATGATTGTCGGTATAGACAATGGTTGCATGAAAGTTGCGACGGAGTATGATAGTTCTCTGAGTTGAGAATTATGATTGTCGGTATAGACAATGGTTGCATGAAAGTTGCGGCGGAAGGGCGAAGGTTTCCTGTATTTTGCCAAGGTGGAGATTTGTTGAAAAATTGGCAAAATTGTGAGAGCAAATGAGAAGGCAATGAAGGGATATGAATCCCACATTGGAAAAATAAGTGTAAGCTTCTCAAGGCTATAAGAGATCAGTCCTTAGTTTCTAATTGCACAATAAAACATAAAGTTGTATTTAATCAATTAAATTCTTTCTTGTATTCTTTTTAGAGTGTAAAAGTGGATTATTGTTGCTTTAGAGATGTGAGTGTATTGGGTCGTATTTAGATGTCTGTGTGTTGTAATAGTGCATTTCTTGTGTGGTTTTTTCTCCTGTTGGAGTTTCCACGTAAATTTGTGTTTGGTGATTTTTTTTTTTCTATTTGTTATAGCATGTCTATTTTGGAGAGTAATGTCCAATGTACCTTCCATTTTTTGTTGGAAGTTTCCAGTTTTCTTATTTGTTATAGATGATGAATATGTGCTCACTCTGATTTTTTTAAAATTAATTTTCCTACTATTTATTGTTCAGAGGATCCACATTAATATTCATTTTTGATGTTTGTTGTTGAACTTGAAAATGAAAAATTACTAACCAATATGTTGGTACTGAATTTTGACGTTGCAGCTTAAACTTGTTTAGCAGACCCTTGTTGCTCCCCTGTGATCACATATTTTGCAGGTATGTTTTTCTTCTCTATCTTTGTATATATCATTAATTCTCAGTTTTTATTTTTTCTTTATTTTAGTTGTTAAATTGAGTTGTATTTTGATTGTACGAAATTTTTTGCAGTTCATGCATACCCAGATCGCCGCAATTTGGTTCAGAATGTCCTGTCTGTAAATCTATATGTACTGATGCAGGTATGATTATTGCCATTGCTGATCAAACCATATCTCATGTATTGATGGAATTTTTCTTTTTCTTTTTTCTTTTTTGTAAAGAAAGTTCAGTATTTAGTACAATTTTTTGTTGACATTTAATGGTCAACCATTTTTGGTTCAATTTTGTGTTTGAGGTTTCATTGTAGATTTGAATTTTATAATATAAAGTTAGGCTATAATTTTGGAAGATGTTAGCAGCTGCAAAGTAAACAATAGTTCACTCATTTATTGTGATATATATACTTTTTATTTTTGGCAGATTTAAGGTCTTTGCCTTTTATAGACAATATTGTGACAATCTATAAAGGGTTAGATGCTTGCTCCGGTGCCACCCTGTTGCAATCTGTTTCTTCTGGTGGTATGACCAATTTATATATTATCATTTTAACTATTTGTTTGAGCGGAAATTTTTTTCCTTTGAAATGTTTTAGTGATTTATAAATTGATTACTGTAGTTGCTGGGAGGATTTTGGAGCACGAGGATAATTCCTGTAGTGGTCGGTCTGAATTAGCAAATAAGCTAGTTCAGGTTCTATCTAATCATTCTGTTGGAGATAGAAAAACTAAAAAATCTGAGCTGCTCAATAGTGTTGAAAATATATGTAATGGTGATAAGAATCCTAATATCTCACAGCCAAGTTGTCAGACACAAGCTGAAGGCAATTTGGAGAGTAGGGCTGTGCTTAGAGATATGAACAGGGTGGAACAGTCATCACTGGGTAGTCCTCCTTCATTTGGTGATATAAAGGGTTCAGACAATGAAAGTGCTGACCAGGGTGGTGAGCATGTAAGAATACATCGATTGTTGCCTTTTTTTCTTTTTGTATTCATTAATTTAGTTGCTATGTTGTGCACACAATTATGTAACTGGTTGAAATTAAATGAGGCATAGTCTTTACAAATCTATTAAATATAAACCGAATGGAAAGCCGGATATTCAAACTTGTGGAGAAGACATTTAAAATTGACCTGTATTCTTATATTAATAATTTGTGTAAAGCACTCTTTTAATAATCTATATGCTTAAAATCTATTGACTATTATATGTACATGTATCGATTTTCTTTTATAATATTTGTCAATTCCTTGTTATTACCTCAAGGTGCCAAGTTGCTTTCTGTGACTTTGAAATATTGTTCACATGTTAGCATAACAGTTGCATGACCTGTCTTCTCTTTATATCCTCTGATCTTTAAATCTGAGAATTTCATTTTCTAGAGACTCCGTGGGCCAACGTTATGTGAGTTCAAGATTAACAATTTAGAACTGCTTAAAAATTGATCAGATAGCATGCATTATGGTGATGATGTTGATTGTTTAATAACCTAAAAATAGGTGGTAGAATGACTTGGCTGTTTAAGCTTGTCATGAAATTAACTCTTGTACTCTGCTAAATCTTATGAATCACAGACACATAAGTCATCTAGGTAACATTTTGATATTGTTTTCAATACATTATATATCTACTGTTAGAACACCACATCAGACAGCGGCATGTACTGCTTATATACCACCATGGTGGGATCTTGCTGTTCATTAGCATCAGAAATTTCTGCATAAGCACATACTCAGGAGACTAGATAAATTTATTGCGCTAAGCTTTTTGGAGTGAACTGAATTGTTGCAGCTTGTTTTCTGCAATTGGGATTTGAACACTGCTTCAGTGATTTAATCTTAATGACATGCGACTCTCGGCTACCCAACATATTGAAATATTGTTACTTTATTTGTTTAGTTGTTGGTTGCATGTTGCATTTGCTTATGGAATTTGTAATAAAATAGGATTTGTTCTTTGAAATGAATGTAGTTATTTGCCTTTTCAGAGTCCAGAACATTATGCAGCCAATGGGCCAATGAAGAGAGATTTTGATGACAGGATGAGACAGGAGCAACATGGCAGTTCTGTCTCTGAAATTGAAGGTCAATTGAGGGACTCCAAGAGACAAAAGAAATTGAACTATGGGCCTGAGGAAATGCATGTGAAAAGTGCCAGTCATAACCCATCAATAATTTTGCAAAGTGAAAGCTTATTGGCTTGTAATTCTGAACCAGTACTAAGATCTGGGTTGGCTCTTGCTGGTACAGTGCTGCCTACAACTTCAGATGTCTCTTGTGCAAATAATTATATTTGTGGATTTTGCCAGTCTTCTAGAATCTTAGAGGTAAATCAATGTTTTTGCTTTGCTTGAATGGACAATTACAATTATGTAACTAAACATTTGAATGAATTTTTCCAGGCAACTGGGCCGATGAGGCATTATGCCAATGGTCATCAAGTAGAGGGAGATGAGGCAGCCCGTCCAAATGTAATACATGTTCATAGTAAATGCATTGAATGGTATGTTGTTTTGTTATTTCAAATTTCTATGTTTAAGATGATGAGAATAATATTAGGTTACTGTATGTTCATAGGCTTCAGTTTGAAGTGCTGAAGAGTGCCAGTTCAAGTCAAACCTGCTTAGACTGGGCTGGTTCAGTTCAATTTGCATTACATTGATATCTATCCAACTCTATATTGCTCATTGTTAGTATTGGTTGGTAGATGAAGACATGATAATATCTGAAATTTCAGGGCCCCACAAGTGTATTATGATGGAGAAACTGTTAAGAATCTGAAGTCAGAATTGGCAAGGGGCGCAAAGCTTAAGTGCAGCAGATGTCGGTTAAAGGGAGCAGCCTTAGGCTGCTATGTGAATTCTTGCCGGAGAAGTTATCATTTTCCTTGTGCTGCAGAAATCTCCAATTGTCGATGGGACTATGTAAGTGGAGTGTGCTGATCAACATGGCATTTGCTCATATTTATGATTAAAAAATGTGTACCATTTATTTCAGCACAATGAGTTAAGATTTAAAACATAATAATGGCCTATTATTCTTTTGGTTTCTTACAGGGAAATTTCCTTGTGCTCTGTCCAGCACACTCTTCAGTCAAATTTCCGAATGAGAAGCGTGGCAAGGACCTCTCAAAAAGTCGTACCAAATCAATTCAAATGTATAACCATTTGTTTTTCAAGTGTTTCATTAGGTGGTGCACACATTAAAGCTTAAATAGTTTAAGTAGTTACTAAATGTTCTTTGGGTTTAACTAAGCTGTAACAACCTTTTATGTTTTTTTGACATTTATCATCTAAATAATGCTGATTTTAGAATAATAGCATAATTATGCTTAATAATCTTCTAAGTGCTATAGTTAGAATCTGATTTACTACCTTCAACCTTTGACAATTTGTTCTTTTATATACAGAAGTGCAATTTAATTTTATTTCTTTAAGATACTGATTAGGTTATTGTTTGTTCACATGCAGAACCCATCAGCAGTCTGACCTTTGGTCATCCTCACCTAATAAAGCTAAAAAATTGGTTCTGTGCGGATCTGCTTTGTCTTCTGAGGAGAAGGTTAGTTCAATATGTCTTTTATTTTCAATTCCTTGATTCATAATAAGCCATCCTTGTGGCGATGATTTTAAACTTTAGTAATCTCTCTATCTGAGCAAAATAGCTTTAACAAATAACTTCCAACTACCCGATTTAAATCGAACGCATGATTGGTCTCACCTGATATATTATAAGCAAAGTATTAGGATGTAGGAAATGATTGCATTATTTAATGAAGGCATATCTAAATTGGACCTATGTTTGATAATTTTTGCAAAATTGTATTTGCATATCTTGTGGCTGGCAAGGCATTATGACGTAGTCTGTTATTAAAATTGCTAACATGTAATTATGTTTTCCTCCTGTGCTTGAGCAGTTTCTTCTGGTCAAGTTTGGAAGCATTATTGGTGCATCTGTATCCAAATTCTGGAGACCAGAGGTCACACATGTGATTGCAGCCATCGATGGAAAGGGTGCTTGCACTAGGACATTGAAAGTTCTCATGGCCATTGTAAATGGGAGTTGGGTTCTTAAGATTGACTGTAAGTTGGCCCCTGCATTGTGCATTTCCACTTGTTACTGTTGCAGTGTCTGCTTTTCCTTGTCCATTTAATTTTATATTTATATCATTTTTTACTATGATAACTTAGATGTCCGCAGATCACTGGAAAATGCATATGTTATTATATTTTTCACAAATATAATTGCAATTGTTTAGAACAGTCATTACATAGGACACAGTGTTGTCACCAATGATGGCATAATGAAATTGTGCTCTGTTTTATTGTGACAAATTTCATGTTGGTCTTCAAAGGCTTTTGTTTGCCTGCTCATAATATCTCTGTCATGCTCTCTCTCTCTCTCTCTCTCTCTCTTTTTGACCTTTTCCTTCCATATTCTTGCTGTATATTATTTCCAATGACTTGTCATTGTTGATATAATATTGTATTTTTTTTCTTTGCAGGGATAAAAGCCTGCATGGAAGCCAGGTGTACAGTAAATGAAGAGCCTTATGAAGTTAGTCTTGACAACCATGGATGTCAAGATGGCCCAAAAATTGGCAGACTTAGGGCATTGGATAAAGTAAGTCTAGTAATAACTTTCCAGAAGCAGAAGTCTGAAACCTTGAACAAAATATGTTTTTGGCATTATTTAGATAAGATTTCCATTGCCTTTTGTACTGCCTTTTTCTATATGTTTCTTGCAACTAGTATGTTTACGCATCAATAATTTATTCTCTTTATACCCATGTGTTGCCATAGGATTAATGATTCTTTACTTTTAGTTTTTAGATGCCGGAGTAATCCTCATTGCTTTCTATCTAAAATCAGTTTAATATCTTCTTTTTCAGGCACCGAAGCTCTTTGATGGTTTAAAATTTTATTTTACTGGTGACTTCATGGCCGGTTTCAAGCAAGATCTTCAGAGCTTGGTTATCACTGCAGGAGGTACTGTCTGGAAGAGTGAGGAAGAATTACTGGAACAAAGCTGTGATGACAAGGCGGCTTCAAAGATACTAGTAGTTTATAACCTTGACTCCCCAGAAGGATCCAGGTTAGGAGAAGAGGTTTCAATTATTTGGAATAGATTGAATGAAGCTCAGGATTTGGCTACACGAATTGGATCACAGGTGATCGGGCACACATGGCTTTTGGAATCAATAGCTGCACATAAGTTGCAGCCTTTAATCAGCTAACAAGCTTTCACACAGTTGACAACAGATAATTAGCAGTCAGTATTGTGATACCAAATTGTCAAATTTACTTCTTGAAGTAGCTTCGACAGCTTGCTATTAGCAATTCTAAATAATGCATGTTTTAGCGTTTGGATTTGAGTTTAGTTATGTCTTTGATTCTTTGGCTGTTGTAATTATAATTCCTTTAGAATAGATTTTTTTAGTTGCTTTATGACGATGTAATCGGTCAAATTATATATGAATATGTTTATTTCTCTTTTCAAGTATAGTGCAAATAGAAATGCATCACCACTACATCTGAAGGTCACCAAATAAAATTTTACAGGGTTAACATGCGAAGGCGCCCCATTAAATAAGTCAACTTGAAGAAAATCCACTGTTTTGAATTGAAGTGATTGATTGCATTGTCTTTGTTTAGTTAGTTGCATTTAGACTTGCTAAATTGATAATATAGAGAGATTTTTGAGGTAATTTCTTCTTTTCATTATGGAAATGCCATCAGCATATGTCTATTTTGTTGATAGACTGAACTATGACTGTTTTAAAGAGAAGCAATACACAGGGAAGCTTTAGCCGCTGAATCCAGTTTTCAAGACTTAATTGTCTTCAGGTAGGTCTTTATTCGGCAAAGTTTCCATGACTTCCTGCCAATCCCTTTTGGAGTCCACATCAGCATTATAGACAAAGGACTTCGACACGATCAAATAGAAGAGCAGGTTGAGGAAGCTTAAGATAGCCAAAAATGCATAATAGTAGTCTAAATGAGAAATATTCAGATTATCTAAAATCCAACCTTTGTGGCCATTCTTCTTTGTGATATCAGAAACTGTTGTTAGAAGAAAACTACTCAGGAAATTC
This sequence comes from Xanthoceras sorbifolium, assembly GCA_003430845.1. Lineage (NCBI taxonomy): Eukaryota > Viridiplantae > Streptophyta > Magnoliopsida > Sapindales > Sapindaceae > Xanthoceras > Xanthoceras sorbifolium. The sequence continues at coordinate 9,552,186 of CM010608.1, read as the reverse complement.
CCAATTCCCAGGCTACTGGTAAAATATGAAGTTCCCAGGCTTTTCATGCCTTCTGGTGCTTGATCATAGAAGAACTCTATCTTTGCTACTTCAACAAAGTTATCAGCAACCCCCATTAAAGCAAACTGAGGAAGGAGTAGAAATATAGTTAGAGGAATAGTATCATGTTTACCAATTTTGTTGTTTTCTCTTGCAACACTGAGTCTCTTCCTCTCAGCCAAGCAAGCTATGATCATGATAATAACATGCATGAAAAGGCCAATCCCCATTCTTTGAAGCAAGGTGATCCCTCGGGGGTTTTTTGTGTAACGCCTGGCTAGAGGAACAATATATCGATCATAGATGACGATGCTTATCAGCATGAAGATGGTCACGAATGCTGTCAGACATGCTGGAGGGATTTCGAAATGAGGACCCATGCTTCTGTCCAGGGTGGTGCCTTGTTTGATAAATAGTGTGCCCACTTGAGCTATCACCGTGCTTGGTATGAATGTTGTAACCAAAATTGGGAGCATTTTCACCATTTGCTTGGTTTCTTCCACTTGAGTAACCGGACATAGTTTCCATGGTGAGTTTGGTCCGGTCTTCACCGAGGCTTTGTCGAGGAATCTGCACGTAATGCAGTGCGGGTGAGAGATTTTGGACATGGCATTGGATTAATGTCACCGACTTGCTTGAATTTTAAGGTAAATATATATAGATGGATCTTGGCTGCTTCAAAAATTTTCAAAGATTTTTATGAAATCTTTATTAGATTTTGTTAAAATTTGTGAGAAACTGGTGACCTTTTCTAACAAATATTTGCAACTATATGAATCTATCTGTATTTAGGCCAATAACCGTGAATTTGTGAAGTTTCTCATTTTCTAGGGACAGTAGATAAAGTTAAAGAGTCAGTAAAGAAAATAAACCTTAAGGAGGGGGTGTGATCAATTCTGAATTTCTTAGATTTGGAGTAGTGTTCCAAGCTCAACTCATGTAGTACTTTTGGGTCATTAGGGACAGGCTCTTTCCACTTGGTAGCTGCAGCCACCAAAACCTGAAGAATCCTGGTAAAAGGACTCCCTGAAGGCAGTTTGTGCCTATAAAATGGGGTGCCCACCAGAAACACCAACACAGAAACCAAGAGCCCAATTGTTGGGAGGCCATAGCCAAGAGTCCACCCCACATTATCTTGAATGTAGATCAGGAAAGTGTTTGAAAAAAGTGTCCCAAAGAAAATGCTGAACATCCACCAGTTAAAGAAGGACAGCTTATGCTTCCTCTCCTTAGGCTCAAAATCATCAAACTGATCAGCACCCATTGTTGAGATGTTGGGTTTGGTACCGCCAGTTCCCACCGCGATTATGTACAATGCACAGTAGAATATCCCTGTTTGCAAAGCTGAGGCCTTGTTGCAGTCATCTTCTTTCACACACGACGGAGGCTTCAGGGCCGGAACCGAAACAGCTAATGTAAGCAGGGACATTCCCTATTATTTGTACATAATTAGTTTTTAGGAAAACATTAAAATCATTGATCAAGTTCAATGCATATTATAAGTATATAAGTTCATTTATCTTCTAATTTAGAATTTTTAATTAATATCGAACTGATCAGAGATCTATCAAAATCGACTGAGATTAATCACTAATTGACATTAATCTTAAAATATTTATAAACACCTGCAACTTATACATATCAACTAAGTTGAATCGATATCATTATCGTAAGAGTTGAATGCATATAATATCTGAGTCTATACTCACTATATATAATTTATTCCATATTCACTTTAAATATCGTTTTTTACCCATTAGATTTAACTAATATCTAATTCCTTCTCCGAATTAGGTTGTTTTATTAATTAGGACACTACCTCAACGCAGATATATGAACATGTATGTACATGTGAATTTTATATGTTGATAGTAAAAATGGACTAAATAATAACCTTACAATTTTTTTTACTGCAAAAAATATCTCTATTTAATTATATATTAGAATTTTTATTTAAAATTTAGTATACTTTATGTTAACAGGAAATATAAATTTTATTAATCGTCCGGCAGAAAGAGATGATTAATCTTATAAATAAATGTAAATTCTATTAATTATTCGTACATAATTATAATTAATTTTATAATAGTACAATTTAAAAAAAAAAAAAAAAGGGCAGAAGGAGATGGATACCATGTACATGGCTTATTTAATTATTTGTTTGCGTGTGAGGGCACAAGTGTACATACTATTCAATGTTTGGATCATGATAATCAACCAAACAAGGTCCTATTTAATTAATGTAGCCAGCAGAGTCATGATGGGAATACGATGCATGCCCTTGATCAAGATCAAGGCAAAGCTGCTGATGCATGCAGGTGTGTGTGTGTATAACAATTGCATGCAAAACTGGTGCAACAGCCCATTACAGCCATTAGATTTCGATCATACGATGATAAGAGTTGTAGCTTCATGAAGACTATATATTGTAAAATTATGTTAAGCTAAGTTAATTCTTACAAATTTAAAATACTAGAATCTGTAATAATCTTTTTTTTTTTTTTTTGGATACAGAATCTGTAATAAATTTTATTTTTAATATTTACAGAGAAATAATGTTAATGCTTGTACACATTAAAAGGGTGTGAAGAGGAAGGTATATTATATGGTCATTATTCTCTTCAAGTGTCATATCAAAATTAAAGCTTGTCTGCAAACTTTGAAACATTTCCTCCCCGCAAGCAAAAATAATAAAAATATTTGTTTGAAGAGCAATCACACACGTGTTCCCATTTCTTATATATGGTGGTAGATGTGTGTGTGTGTGTGTGTGTGTATATATATAATAATAAAAATTGTCAATATATATATAATGAAGTTTAATTAATTAATCAGTTGGGTTAATTTAAATTAATTACCGAGAGATAAATAGCCGAAGCAATGACAAAAGTCCAGAAGCGACCGAGATAAGCATCAGCAATGTAAGCACCAAAAATGGGTGTCATCCAGACAGTTCCAACCCAGTTGGTGACATTGTTTGATGATTTCACAGTGCCTTCATGCATTTTTTCAGTCAGATACAGCACCAAGTTTGATGCTATCCCATAATATGCCATCCTCTCAAACACCTCATACCCTACAACAACACCACCAACAACATAGATAAATATATGTTCAATTTAGAATGAGCAATTGTCACAGTGAAACTACTTCAATATATACATATTCCATAAACTTGTACTGGCTCTCTGCTTGGTTTTTTCAAATTCTTTGTATATAGAATTGAATTCTATATAGAGAAAATCCAAAAAGACAAAAGTGTGATAATTTTGAACCATGCACCTGAGAATTTATTACATATTTATACTCACTGTAGAAACTCTTTTGTGTGTGTGTGTATCAAACTGTTAAGACAGATTATTAGAGGTTTCATGAAAGAATGGTGCATAAATATGTATCTCTACTTACCAACAATGAAGGAACAAGCTCTCCATCTGCCAGTTTTTGATCTAAGAATAGGTCTACCTTTGAGATCAACAGTCCCATCTTCTGTGTAATCTTCTCTCCCATCTGCAGGTCCCTTTTCTTCTACTACTACTACTTTTCCCATAATGTTGGAGAAAGAGAGAGAGGAAGAGAGAGAGGTAAAAGGGACTGACTTGATGATCTCTACCTACTTGAATATCATGTGAACATGTATATAGCTTTTTATAAAGTTGTTTAAAGACCTCTCAAAATGTGTTCCCACCTACCCTTTGAAGGTTGATGCTTCTCCCTTTTTTTTTCTTGCGGGTATTTTATCACTGAAATTATACTAATTAATAGAATTATAATTTTTCCAGATACGGTTTTGCCTCAAGATCATCGACCAACTTGGCAGCTGTAGCCTGTGTGATTGACGTAGACATGCAGAAAGAAGCCTTAATCTATATCTTAACCAAAACAACTTTTCTTACTAACTCATATGCTTTACATCAAAAACTGCTATAAAAATGTTAATAATTCTTCATTCTTTCTTAGTCACTTCTTCAATTCTGTGCCTATTTGACACGTGTCCTTCTAATTATGGTATGCTGAATTTTTCTTTTTTTCTTTTGTTTTGACCCTTTTGTCCACTGAAAATGAAAATGTAACTTGTGACTTAGTGTTAATCTGATAGTATTCATAAGAGTAAATAATGCCTAGCTCCTTTGAGGTTTACTCAATTATAGACGGAGTCAACTTTTAGATTTATTAACAAAGATCTTCCCTCTCATTAGCCAACTTTTGAGTTTATTGATAAAGGCCTCCCTTCCGTTAGTTAACTTTTAAGTTTTTTAATAAAGACCTTCCCAGGTCAACTGTTATATTTGACTAAATTTTACTAAGGAAGGGAAAGTGTTTATCAATAAACGATAAAGTTAACTCCGTTTATATTTAATAAAACCTCAGGGGAGGTCGATGCGATTAGCTCTGTTAATTATACTGTAGAGAACAAGTTGGAAATTGGAATTACTCTAGGCCAAACAACAACAAGACATCAATCCAAAATGGTATCTTCAGTTTGCTATAGGAATATAATTCATTTTGTACAATTTTGTGATGCGTATTTGTGGACTATTTTAATATATTCTCCAAATAGTACTTACATGTATAATCTTGTTTAATATGCTATATGAATGGTTCAATTTTTTTCCTGAATTAAAAAACTTGCAATAATTACCCAAAGTTTCTAGACAGTGTTATATCCAGGGTTCATTCAGGAGACAAAAGGTTAAAACAAGTTGGAATTTGGAAATTAATAAAGGGTGTGACTAAGACAAGGCCTCCATAAGAGGACAAGTAGCTAGAAATTAAAACAAATACACAATTTGACCTTGTTAAATACAAACCAATATTGTAATCAAATGAAAATATACAAGGGAATTTAGCAAAATTGCCCAAACAGTAATCAATAATTGCAAAACTATCCAGGGTCCACTAATTTTTGCAACCGCTACCCAAAGATTTTGTTTGGACAAATTTGCCCTTACTTTCACATTTGACCCAGACTCCACGTTTTCACTTTATAGCTTTTGACCTGCTTGTTTTTACTGCTGTTCATCTCAACTGCTGTTCATTGCCAGTGCTGTTCGTCTTCTTCGTTTGTGTTCTCTGCTGCTGTTTGTCTTCTTCGTTTCGTTTGTGTTTGCAGGTTCAGCCGGAGTCGCGTTATTCTTCGAGCACAGTAAGGAAATCGTCTTCTTCTGTTCTTGTTCAAAGTAAGGAAAAATTTCTTCTTGTGATTATTTGTTTACAAATTTGTGTTTTGGGCATCGGGCCACGTCTGGCCGATGATTTTGTTTCATCGGGTCACAGCAATGAAATCGTCTCCTTCTTCCGTGGTAACATTCTACACCGATTGAAATCGTCTCCTCCTTCTGATTTTTTGTGTAGAGGTTTGTGTTTTGGGCATCGGGCCACGGGTGGTCGATGGTTTTGCTTCGTCGGGCCAGTATCTCAGTGGCCCGACGAAAGTAAACCATCGGCCAGCTGAGACCCGATGAGTTTTTCATCGGGTCTTCGCTGGCCGATGGTTTAGTTTCATCGGGCCACTGTGTCCTACGAAACAAAACCATCTGCCAGCGAAGACCCGATGAAAAACTCATCGGGTCTCAGCTGGCCGATGGTTTACTTTCATTGGGCCATTGTGTCTGTAGCACCCCCCGACCCGATCCGGCCGGATCGATCCGGGGCGCGCTACTCGGACTTTCAAAACTTTCGAAATTCATTTCGTAAACAGAAAACCATATAAATTATAGTTTAAAAATCGTTTTCGAGTGAGCCCATTCAATACAAACTTTTTACAAAAATTCGGCAGAGTTTCGTTTGTTTTTCGGACTTTCCAAAACCCTGCTTTTACACAAAACAATTCTCAACAACACTTCTATACATTTTCAAACAGTTGCGCACTCTGCCGTTTAGTGCGACTTATCAAAACAGTTTATAAAATAAAACAAAATAGACTTTACTATTTACATTTAAATAATAAAAGACAGAAATCATACAATAATTAATTACAAAACGTTTTACAAAACGTTTTACAAAACGTATTTACAAATTCCCTGTATATGCATGCTTTCAGAGAATATATATATATACACATAACAAAAATATAGCTACCCAACTGTACAATCTCTGTGACTCGGTCTGCAACTTGCTCTTCCTTCAGTCTCTAGCCTCCTCTGGATTCCTGGTACCTACGCGTTAGAAACAAACTAACGCGCTAAGCATATAGCTTAGTGGGTGTACTAAAAACTCAATTAAATACTCACAATATAATTGTTCTTTAAAGAAGCAATAAACCACAATATGAGTTTCATTTCTAAATCACTTTCAAAACAATTAAATTAATAATAAAATCAACATATAAATTCGATCCATCAAATCATTCAGTTCAGTTTCAATTCAAATCATTTCTGGCCCACTAGAATACTAAACATATACGGACTGGAATATGGGTCAAGCTCCCAACCCCCAGAACGAATTCTGAGGAGGTACGTGTCTCCCAACTCTAGGACCGTGGGTACGGAACCTAGAGAGGTACATAGCTCCCTATCCCAGGAATGAATCCTTGGGAAGGTACATTAACTCCCAACCCCCAGGACGAATCCTGAGGAGGTACGTATCTCCCAGCCTCTGGACGAATCCAAGAGGAGGTACATCAGAATCATCAGTATCAATCAATCAGTATCGGCGCAGTACTGCTCAGTAAAAACCCAGCTGGTATACCAACCTCCTATATCCATTTCTATGTCTACGTATCCTAGGGCCGTTTCAATAAACGATTTTCACAATCAGTTACAAATCAATATTTACTCAGTCAATCTAAAATTTTACACGATATTCTTCAAACACATCAACAATAATCATATAAATATCGAAATCAACTATTTAATACGAAATCGAAACATTCGAACCACAACCAAATACGATCTAGTATAAAATCTTTCCGAAATCAACCATAAGTATATCAATCATCAATTTTTACACATCGAAAATCGAAATCGAAAACATCTAACGAAATCGAAATCGAAAACATTTAACGAATTCGAAATCGAAACGAAAACAAGAAACGGAAACGAAAACAATAACGTAAACGATAACGAAATATTTTTCGTAAAGATTCCGAAAACAAAAGTACACCTACCTCGATACCGTTTTTCGTTCGAGAAATCGCGGTTCCACGATCTCTTTTTCCTTTCCTTTTCCTTTCTCCTTCTTCCTCTTCTTTCTCTTTTTCTTTTCTTTTCTTTCTTCTTTCTCTCCTCTCTTTTCTCTCTTTTTCTTCTCTTTTCTCTCTTTTCTCGGCTCTTTCTCTCTCTTTCTCTTGCTGTTCTGTTTTCTCGCTTCTGCGAGAAACTTCTTCTTTTTTTTTTATATTTTTTCACTGGAGTGCGCGCACCGCCTTCCTCGCGAGCGCGCCTTGATCGCGCGAGTGGTCGCGTTGCTCTCTGCCCGATTTTAACAATTTCATCGCGAGCAGTCCATCGCGACCTGTGGTCGCGGTGGCTGGTCGCGATGCTCACTGCCAGGTTTTGCCATTTTCATCGCGAGCAAGCCATCGCGACCTGTGGTCGCGGTGACTGGTCGCGATGCTCACTGCCCGAAATTGCGTTTTTCACCGCGAGCGAGCCATCGCGACCTGTGGTCGCGGTGACCAGGTCGCGATGCTCTCTGGTTCAGTTTTCCAATTTTTTTTTATTTTTTTTCATTTTTCACAATTCAATCCGGTCCGCTGGAAATCATAAAATATATATCAAATAGTAAAATTCAATCCCTATTCAATCCGGTCGCGATACATTTAATTACATTTACACCCCCTCAAATAGTAAAATTTACTTTCACATATTTCATATATATCAAAAATTCATTACCCGAAATCCGGGATGTTACAGTGTTCTACGAAACAAAACCATCGGCGAGCGAAGACCCGATGAAAAACTCATCGGGTCTCAGCTGGCTGATGGTTTTGTTTCGTCGGGTCACAGTGGCCCGATGAAACAAAACCGTAGGGTCGCGGTGGCCCGATGAAACAAAACCGTAGGGTCGCGGTGGCCCGATGACATTTAATCATCGGGCCACGGCTGGACTATGATTTTGTCTGATCGGCCTGATGAAACAAAACCGTCAGCCAGCCGTGGCCCAATGATTAAATGTCATCGGGCCACCGCGACCCGAAGCTTTTGTTTCATGGTGGCACAGTGGCCCGATGAATCAAAATCGTAGGGTCGCGGTGGCCCGATGACATTTAATCATCGGGCCACGGCTGGACGATGGTTTTGTCTGATCGGCCTGATAAAACAAAACCGTCGGCCAGCCGTAGCCCGATGATTAAATGTCATCGGGCCACCGCGACCCGACGGTTTTGTTTCATCGGGCCACTGTGCCACCAATAAACAAAATCGTCGGGTCGCGGTGGCCCGATGACATTTAATCATCAGGCCACGGCTGGCCGACGGTTTTGTTTCATCAAGCCGATCAGACTAAACCATCGGCCAGCCTGCAAGCATCACCATGAAACAAAACCAGATGAAATCAAAGCATCGGGCCACTGCGACCCGATGAAATTAAATCATCGGGCCGACATGATTTGATGAAATAAAATTTATATTTGTATTGTTTAGTATGTTGATGAATTCGAAATTTTTTTTTTATGCAGGCTAATATTCAATGGCAAGTGAGAAGTTGCTTGACACGATGAAAATTAAGGAAATTTTTTTTTTCCATGCCAAAATGACAACGTATTCTAAATGGGGTTGCATCGGGCTGCTTAAGAGTAAACTCACGGAACGTCAACAACAAAAAATAAGAGCAATGTGCTTTGGGCATTTCTTAGATGTTAATGAAATATGCTTCACGGGTCAATTTTGTCATCACATCTTGTTGCGGGAGTGCCATGTGGACAATGCTGAAAACGAAATGTGGTTTTTGATTGGCGGGAATAGAATACGGTTCAGTGCAAACGAGTTTTGCCTCGTCAGCGGTCTACGTTTTGGGGATACAGTCGTCCCTACTGTACAGGAAGATGATATGTGTAGAATTTGGCAGAAATATTTTAAGGGAGCGAAAAAGGTGACTGGAACAAAATTGCAAAGTTTGTTCGAACGTATAGAGGAAGAACATGATGCTGATAATGACATGATTAAAGTAGCTTTGTTGCTGATCTTGGAGATGACATTGCTTGGAAAGGACCTGAGGACTAAGGTCGAATATTGGGCAATGAAGTTGGTTGATAACTTAGAAGAATTCAATCGGTTCCCATGGGGTTCATTTGTCTATTCAAGGACATTCAACTCTTTATCGACCTGTTGCAAAGGTCGAGATCAGAAGTTTATGGAGAAGGCTAAAAAGGATCCGAGCCATACAGCAGAGAAGATCAACTTGTATGGATTTGTCTATGCTTTTCAGGTAATTTTAAGTGTTTAACTTTTTTTACCCTTAACTTCTTTAAAACTCTTATTGAAACATGGTTTTGTTTTATTTGGTAGGTGTGGGCAATTGAAGCGATTCCGCTGTACTCAAAGAAGAAGTATGCTACCAGGGTGTCTCGTACAGCCCCTCGTATTCTGAACTGGGAAGTGAAAACCAGTCCTGGGTATGAGGCTTTGAGAACTCACATTTTCAGTAGGCGAACGGTATGAACTACATTCAAAGACTTTTGTTAGGTATTTAAATTGTTATTATAACACTATGTGGGCTGTTTTTTTTTTTTTTGGGTTAGATTTCAATGTTTCAAACTTTGAAACCAACGGAGGAAGAATTGAAGTTGTCCTATTTTATGGGGTTGGAGACGGCTGCCATCTCAAATGATCCGTCTGCCCCATATATAGAGATTGGTGATCAGGAAGATGACGAGTATTGTCATGAGACTTATAGTGATGATGTTGCTGAAGAAGAGCAACCACAACCGAAAGATAAGCAAGCTGAAATACAAGAAGAGCGGCCTATTGGACGGAGGCCATCGGTATGTTGCCAATATTGTCCCTTAATTGTATTGTTCATACAGGTTGATGTAAATGTTAATTTAACTTTTTCTTGGACATTATGCTAGGACTCAGAAGATTTGAATAGAAAATTGGATGGCCTCCACACAGAAGTAGCCTGTCTAAAGACTTCTATGACCGCACTGAATGATAAAGTTGACAAAAGGTTTGCAACCCTACAAACAGAACTTGATGAGATGCGGAAAGGAGTTGAGAAATTGATTGAAGTTGTCTGCAAGACAGGAGGCAGTGATGAAAAATTTGCAGCTGGAACTGAGGTGCCACAGGTAATTTATTTTTTATTTAATCACGTCGAAATTTGTCATTTCCTTTTTGACATTGTATTAACCGTATATTGTTCTATTCACTGCATCAGAGTGACGACATCTTTGATACAACCTATAATGTGGACGATACAACTGATCTTAGAAATGATAAAGCAAAGGAGGAGGGTGTTGAACCCGATCAATGCCTACAGCTGACTATTTACCGTCCTCCCTCTCCCTTACCGAATATCGTGAGTGCCATAGGTAATCAGAGTGTCGAACCTCTTGAAAAACAAGCATTCGGCGTAAGATATGGTATGAGGGCGCGAAAGCGTTCTGCATTTATATCTAGCCCGTACATTGACCCGACTAAGCCAAAGAAGCAAAAGACACGGTCTGCAAATCCAATTCAGTTCGAGCCATTAAAACCGGTTCATAAGGAAGTACAGTCGGAGTACGAGGCTTTCAAAAAAAATAAGAAAGCTAGGTAAGCATACATAATTTAAGTGCATAACCTATTTTCAGACTTATTTTTTTATTGTGATGTTTAATGTAAATTGCTCTGAATATTATACCGTATATGCAGGTGCTACGTTGGGGCACCAATGGATGTGACCCCTGAATTTTTCAAGACGTTTGAGAGTGCGACCGACTGGTTGGACAGCTGGGTTAGTAAATATTTTTAACTTATTTTGTTACTTTCATGCTAATGTCATTAACTTGCAATGTTCCTTATGATGAGTTTGAAATGGCAATATTTTTTTCATGATGTAACCACAAAACAACACCTTGAGGCTTATTTTTCAGTACTACGGAGGCGCCAGCTTTCGCATCCGACCATTTTTTCCCAAAATTACAACTTGATTGATCCAACATTCTTTGTAAGTTGTGATTGAAATATAAATTATTTAATTGTTTTCCATGACTTAATTATAAAGAACATACTGATATTTTAAATATTTGTAGACAACCCTTCGCTACATGTGGAAAAAACTTCCGAAGGACGAGGATGGAACCATACCGCAGGAGGCATACGATCCCCTTACCTTTCCATGGGAGGATTTTTACCTTGGCTATGTTCGCGGAGAACGACCCGAAGGGTCTCGTCCCTGGTGGGAGATCGATAATGTAAGTGTAATCATGCATCTATTTTACAGTTCAATATCTTTATAAGTTAAATGCTAATTATGTGTTCAATGTAGTTGTTGATGCCTGTGAATGTGGATGGTTATCATTGGGTGTTGGCGGCTGTCAATCTTGTTGAAAGAAAAGTACGGATCTATGATTCTTTATGTAAGGAAACTGATCCGTCTTTTCGGGAGCAATATGTCGCCCCACTAGCACTTCTTCTGCCGTCCCTTATGTATAGCGGAGGCTATTTTGAACACAAGGGGAGACAAGTACAGGTCACTCCATTTGCATGCAAAAGACTAGGTCCCGATACTGTTCCACAACAACGGGGGGCGTAAGTGAAATTGAACTCAATATTTTTAAATTGATTGTTATTATAATTGATTCAATAATTGACAGTGGTATTATATTGAAATTATTGCAGTGGTCACTGTGGTGCATTTACCCTTCTGTTTGCTGAGTACATTGTTGCACACAGACAGAAGTTTGATTTCAATGCAAAGCAAATCAAAGCTCTGAGGAAGAAAATGTCCATTGACATATTTGCAAACTCTGCACGGCTAGAAGATGACGATGAAGAATGAGCTGTACTTTTTTTGGAATTTTCATTTATGTGAATATTATTGGTTTTTGGGAATGATTGTAAATTTTGGTATATGTTCATATTATTGGTTATTGGGAAATTATTGGTTGTGGGTATATCATTGGTTATTAATAAAATTATGATAAATTTTTTAAACGTTAATTTTTACGCTTTGATAAAATGATTGGAAAAGTCGCATCGAACGGAAGGATGCGTAAATGATTGAACATTGTGCTATGAAGTGTATACACCTTGAGGTAAATGCATTGATTTCGAAAATCAGGTTTTGGGTAGTTAGACAAACAGAGGAAACTCTGGCAAAATTTTCATAAGTTATTTGATTACAAACTCTTCAAAAAAACCAAATAAAATTGTTAATTGCATACAACAAAATAGCTAACTAAAATTGTACAATAATAAAACTGTTAATTGCATACATACAACAAAACATTGATTTGGAAATAGTACAATAATGTCTTCCAAATTGTACAATAATGTGAATTATATTGTTCATTTCCTGCAATTCTCCGAATCAAAATGCAATTAAATACAACAAAATAGGATGTCATAAATAAATCAACATCATATATTGCATATCCTAATCACCCGGATGGTTCAGCTACTTTAGGGTTCTTGCATGTTTAGCTGTTGTGGCCGTGGCGCCAACAATTTCTACACCTTCTGCGTACAACCTCTTCTCCAATCGAAGGTATACGTTGTTTCTTTGGTCGACCTGGTGGGCGTCGGGCAACTGGTGGAAGAACAATTGTATTTGCAACGTTCGCTGGGACCAACCAGTCACCTTGATGGCCTACTGGATGAATCTCACCACTGTATGCGGAAAGCAGATAAGCAGTCGAGTAGTAGGGTGAGGTGAATGTTGTGTAATGCAATCCTCTATATTTTATGGCAGCTAAAGCATGTGCACATGGAATCTGATCAAGATCGAATTCCCTACAACTGCATGTACGGTTTTCTAAATCAACAATGCCATTCTGTTTTCCATCGTGCACCTCAAACTGGTACAATGCAATTGGGGACACCTTCATATGTTGCGCAGATTCATCACTAACCCCAATAAGTGCCTCAACCCTTTCTGTCAACTGTGTATCATAAGAAGCAGCCACTGTACGACGATCATGAAACCAACGTTGCATCATATCTCGAATACGGTCAATCATAGCAACAATGGGTAACTCTCGAAAATCTTTCACTGCATTATTCATCGACTCAGTGATATTAGTAGTCATAATGTTGTACATTTTTCTCGGACAAAATGCTCGGGACCACCTCTCTTCTCCAGCATCAACGACATACTGATGAGCTCCAACACTAATACTGGACAACTGTAGCATGTAAAATGAGTGATCATTAACTCTGTAGGCCTTGTCTGCCTTCCGAAACGGTATGGAAAGATCTTTGTTCTTATAAATGGAAATCATATTTCGTTCTAAATGCATGAAACAAGCACCGTGGTATGCATTTGGAAAAACCGTTGCAATAGCTTTGACAATACTGTTTTTCCTATCAGATACAAAAACAAGATTTTCAACATCTCCAATGGTATCATGCAGACAAGATAGAAACCAACTCCATGAAGCATCATTCTCGGAATCCACAACACCAAATGCCAAAGGAAATATTTGGTCGTTCCCATCCTGACATACATCGACAAACAATATGCCCCCATATGAACCCTTCAGAAACGTGGCATCAATTGCAATAACCGGTCTAATGGCAGCATTAAAACCATCTATGCACGCTTTAATGGAGAAGAACACATACATGAACCTATTTTCATCATCAGTCTTAATGTTCGTGATCGTCCCTGGGTTTGTTTCCTCTAACATGTGACAATAATAAGGTAACATACTGAAAGAAACTTCAAATGATCCGTGTACCTCCTCCATAGCAATATGTTTAGCCCGATATCCTTTGTGGTAATTTACTGTAATGCCCAATTCATTTTAGATATCTCTTATGATTTGCTTTGGTCTGTAGATACGACCATCACGAAATTTCTCCTTGATATGTTGGCCAATAAACTGTGCACTAGCCTTTCTATTCCATGAAAACCTTTTCTCCATTGAGCAACTGTGTTTGTCGTCAAATCTGGTAATCCGAAAAAAATCAGTGTTTGTAACCTTGAATGTATGTAGCCGCCATTTGTATTCTCCAACAGCACAGCGTACCTCAAAACGTGAAGTATCAGACTTCCACACTTTCAAATTGAAACGATTTGCAGCAGCGTACCTTCTTAGTTGGGAGTGCAACTCTTTCTTACTGTCAAAGACTTCCCCATTTGCAATCAGAATCGGCATAGCTCTCGAAGCTACTTCAACATCATTAATTGAACACATTACAGACGTGGCTCGAACCAACCCTTCATTACTGTTTCCAGCACCCTGAACATCTTGGGACTTCTCATTATCTCTGGCTTCGTTACTGAAATCATCAACAACTTGAAATTCTTCTTCAACCGTCGCATCATTTAAATTTGGTGTGTAGCCTTCCCGAATGTAGTTACTTCCCTTCGATGAAGGAAACTGAAGATTGATGGGATGGTGTTGTTGATTAGATGACTCTGGAAAACATTGCTGCTGCAATTGTCGGTCACTATGCTCAATCTCAGACACGGTTATGCAAACTAAAGGGTCAACATTCTTTTGACGTAATAATATTACAACATCATCATCATCATTTATCTCAACAGGCATGCTTGGGTGGATGGTATGAGCAACCGTCTTTATAATGACTCGAAAGTAGTTTCTGTCAATCCCAGTGATGGCATACACTTTATCTAATAGTTGAGCATAAGTTGCTTCTCTTGGAAATAACACCCATTTTGATCTCTTGCCATCATACCAATAAACCCCTTGTTCACATTCCCAATGTCCATCCCAGTTAATTATCAACTGCACATCATCCATGCTCCTTCCTGCATTCAAATAAAAAATGTAAATAAAACATTGATTCAATTAAAGTATCAAAACTCCCGGCCTGGCATGAACAAAAATCATCGGACCAAGGCCATCGGGCCGACATGATAAAACCATCGGGGCAAGGACATCGGGCCGCCATGTGAAAATACACGATGAAATAAAACCATCGGACCAAGGCCATCGGGCCGCCATGTGAAAATATATGAACAAGGCCATCGGGCCGACATGATAAAACCATCGGGCCAAGGCCATCAGGCCGCCATGTGAAAATACATGATGAAAGAAAACCATCGGGCCAAGGCCATCGGGCCGACATGATAAAACCATCAGGCCAAGGCTATCGGGCCGCCATGTGAAAATACACGATTAAACAAAACCATCGGGCCTAGGCCATCGGGCCGCCATGTGAAAATACATGAACAAGGCCATCGGGCCGACATGATAAAACCATCGGGCCGCCATGTGAAAATACATGATGAAAGAAAACCATCGGGTCGCCATGTGAAAATACATGAATAAGGCCATCGGGCCGACATGATAAAACCATCGGGCCAAGGCCATCGGGCCGCCATGTGAAAATACATGAACAAGTCCATCGGGCCGACATGATAAAACCATCGGGGCAAGGCCATCGGGCCGACATGTGAAAATACACGATGAAAGAAAACCATCGGGCCAAGGCCATCGGGCCGACATGATAAAACCATCGGGGCAAGGCCATCGGGCCGCCATGTGAAAATACACGATGAAAGAAAACCATCGGGCCGCCATGTGAAAATACATGATGAAACAAAACCATCGGGCCGCCATGTGAAAATACATGATGAAACAAAACCATCGGGCCGCCATGTGAAAATACATGATGAAACAAAACCATCGGGCCGCCATGTGAAAATACATGATGAAACAAAACCATCGGGCCGCCATGTTAAAATACATGATGAAACAAAACCATCGGGCCGTCATGTCAAAATACATGATAAAAACCATCGGGCCAAGGCCGTCGGGCCGACATGATAAAACCATCGGGCCAAAAATAATGAAAAAACATGAAGAAAAACCATCGGGCCAAAACCATCGGGTCGGCATGATGAAAAAATTTTTTTTTATAAAAATTCGTTCTTCATTTTTTTTATGGAGGATTAACAAATGTGAAATGCCTACAACTGATTCAAAACCCATAAAGGTCTGCATTGACTAAAAAAAAAAGTTTAACACTAACCTTGGAATTTTTGATGGAGAAAAAGACTTTGTGAGATGGATCGATGGTTTATTTGTAGGAGATAACTTGAGAATTTCTTGGCTTAGGTTGGGTAAGAGATTTATGGAGAAGAGAAGAGAGGAAAAATAAGAAAATGTGAAGAAGAGAAGAGAAGAAGCGACGACGACAGTGCAGGAAAAATAAGAAAGTTGTCTAGATGAAGAAGAAGAAGAAGAAGAAGACAGTGCAGTGGTATAATATAAAAGTAAGGGCAATTTTGTCCAAAAAATGGCTTTGGGTAAATGTTGCAAAAATTAATGGAACTTGAGTAGTGTTGCAACTGTTGAGTACTATTTAGACAATTTTGCTAAATTCCTAATATACAAAAGGATTCATATGGGTCCATGAAACTTGAATGATTGTTTTGAGGAATGGTTCATCTATGACTAAGAACCACTGTTATGTTGTTTTGGATTATGTTGGGGATTGTTATACTATTACTATCCTCCAATCATCGAGTTTATCACCATTTTTGTCTTTAATTGATTTCAGAAATATAGGAAGGAGAAAGAGCTCAATGGGACTGAGGCACATGTTACATGTATCCATCACATCAAAGTATGTGTTCGGCGTGCAAAATTGGATGACTATTATTTAGGATCGGTTAAGATTGAAATTAGATGAAGTTGGCATGGATTAAGTTAGTATTATTGTTTATTTGGTATAATTAAAGAGAAAAATTCAAAAATTGCCTTACAAAATATTGAACAAATTTGATATTTTAAAAAGCTCCTCTTAAACATATCAACTTATAATTCAAGTGGTTAATACACTTTCCACCATGCTTAGTGGTAATAGTTCAATTCCCACCATATTCAGGTGTGAGAGTTCAATTCTCATCATGCTCAATGATGAGGTTTCAATTCCCACCATACGTATTTACCAACATGTATAAATAATTTTCTTCTCTAATTGTAAAAGTAGATATCCGAATTACGTATTTAATAATTAATCTCGGTAAATCCCAACAGTTATATTAATATTGTAATTTATACCCTTCAAAAAAAAAAAAAAAAACACCTCTTAATTCTTATAAGAAAAATCATATTATCATGAATAACTATGTCTTCTATTGAGTATAGTGGTATTACCGTATTAGATGGGATATTGTTGAATAAAAATAAATCTATTTTTAAATGAAATGAATATTTAAAATTATTTTCATGATATGTTTGAATTAACTTATAAATAAAGTAACTAGCTTAATTTATAAAATATACAAAAACAGAACAAGAAAAATAATGTTGAAAAATCCTGGAGGTAGTACGCCCATCCCATGTGGGGTGGCGGGTCCAATCCCACATTTAATTTGTGGTCTCTAAAAGGGAACTTATATATATATATGATTAATTAGACAGCGGCAACATATACAAGTACAATGCTATTAATGAGTATACGGAGATAGGGTATCCTATCCCATTCCCACCTAAGTTTTTCACGTCTTAAATGGTGGGATTTGGAATCGTTTACAATTACTATTTATTGTCAAAATTATATGGGCTCCAACTCTTTGCATATCTACCAACACCATAAAAATAGTCAAATATCTATATGAACAACACCACATTAAAATAAAAAAAATATAAAAAAATCCAGATTCCTCATTTTTATCTTTACCGTGAAAAAGAAAACCAAATCGCAAGCTACATAATGACAGATCATGAACAGCATATAGGCATATAGCTTGTGAAAAAAATACAGATACTCTTCCTGGTTGAAGTTTGAAATTGATCAGTTACCATGCATTGAACCAACGTACAAGCATAAAAACATCATTAGAATGACCAATGATAATGTGTTATAACTCAACCATGGCCTCGTTTCAAGCCCTCCTTCAGTTGAACCATAGAAGCTAAATTTAACCTTCCAAAAGGAATCACCAGCGCCACGGGAATAATTTAAAGCCAAAACAACAAAGGACTGAAAAGCAAATGTGAAAAGACAAAAAACAAACGTAAGAGGCTAAATACCCCACAAAAAATTACACATACCACAACCTGTTCAGAGATTTTGAAGACTCCAGGCACCTCCAGCCCCATTCATCTGCCTGAACCTTCATGAAACAAAGCATTGTCATGCGAAGCCCACTTTAATCCTGTCCACGCCACAAAACCCAAATAATTTTGAGTCCTCAAGTTCCAATTAGAATGCGGTACGTTCTCTCCTGTACAAAAAGTGCAAATAAAGGAGGAAAATAATTATGCCTCTTTATGATATGTCAAATACCACTATGGTTAGTTTTATTCGCTAGGAAGTGATCATGCTAGTGCCATAGAGATCTAACCACATTATCAGGACGCTCCACTACACTTCAAAATCTCTAATCTTCAACCTCTATCACGCCAAATTAACAGCTAACCAAATATTGCTAGTAAAAGCAATAGCTTAAAAAGAAAAGTGTAAACAGCAACACAATTGAATTTATAGCAGACAACCAAACATGAATGCTAGTAAAGTGTTGTTAACCAAACACTAATTTAATCAACACCCATAATAATAATGAAGGCTCATAACACTACAGAAGCCTTGAATATTAATGCAAAAGTAAAAGTAGCTCCAAATAAAAAAGCAGACAAAACAACAAGTAACTTTGAGTTAAACACTACGACTTGAACAAATACTACTGAAAATGAAATCATCACTACTACTTGAAATTACTAGTCATTGTATATGAGTAGAATCAATACTGCAAACTACAACTGAGATTCAAGCAATCCAACCATTCCCACCATATGTTGTCATGTGTTCCACTGAGAAATGAAGTGCAGTGGTAACTTGAAAGCATCTCCAATCACTGCTGTTGCTCCTGTCTGGAATGAGAACCACCATACCCACCACCGTAACCACTAGAAGTCTGAGAAGAATCAGACCTCCAAGATGCATTTGTATATCCTGAATTGCCGTTACTGTCACCATAGCCACTTCCTTGCTCTCCTCTAGCACCACTTCCAGGACGCCCACCAGCAGCCCCATAACCACCGGAATAAGGACCACCGCCTCCAGCATAATTACCATATCCATAACCTTGATTCCCATACCCAGAAGCTCCACCAGGAGATTGACCCATTGGAGCAGAAACGGCACTTCCACTGTCATAACCTGAAGCACCATAATTAGAAGGAGCTTGATTTCCCCAAGAACCTTTTAAGGCACCAGGTGCGGCACTCATATAACCAGCATTTGGATTTCCATATGCTGCAGTGGGACCACCAAAACCAGTGCCTGCACTTCCATAACCACCAATACCATAACTGCCATAACCACCATATCCAACTCCACTACCTGCTGCTCCATAACCATACCCTGGTGCCCCATATCCTGAATAAGATGGAAAACCACCTGCAGTACTTTGGGGCTGCATAAATCTATTTCCATCCATTCGACCATCAAATGTACTGTTATTCACACCAGAGGCACCATAACCTTGGTAGCCTCCGCCACGACTCCCACCACCTGAACTTGCATCTTTAGGGAGGGCTCGTTTTACCTCCACAAGTTTACCATTCAACTCATGGAACGTCTTGTGTAGAACCCTATCAACTGCATCTTCTGCGTCAAAGGTGATAAATCCAAAACCCCGAGGCCTCTGAGTATTCTGATCATACATCACTACAACATCAGTTACATGACCGTAACTTTCAAAGTACTGGCGGAATCCATCTTCAGTCAAGGTAGGTGGCAGTCCTCCAACAAATATCTTTTTAGTTTTAAAATTTCCTCCTCCTTCAGAGCCTCTGCTAGAATGTATATTTCCTGATCTAGAGTTGTGTTGTTCTTCTCTTGATAAAGCCCTTTTTGCCTCCACCTAACGTAGGCAAAGCAAATTAAATTACAGAAAAATATGAACATGTAATGACAATAGATTCACACATGAAACAATGCAAAACAAACCCACATAAACCAAAACAGCGACATTAAACACCAAACCCCATAAAAAAAACAACAACATAGAATTAAATGCAGTGAACTAAAGCATATAAAACAAGTAAATTTCATTGCTATTATAAACTCATGACAGTGTGCTTGTATACTAGGTTATTCTAAGCAACCGAATGGATAGGCAAAGAGACATTATTAGCTAACATCACAAATGAACCTGATACTTAATGCAATAAAACAGTCATTACAGCACTATGACCATCAATTTGATGTACTTACCACTGGCTAGTAAGTTCTTTTTTTTTCACAAAATAACAGAATAAGCCGAAACAAACATTAGAGCTCAAAAATAAATATAAAATTCCCCTAATTTCCCGGAAAAGAAAATTAAGTATAAAAGATATACTGGAAGACGAGCGAAATGAGGAAATAGAGAAAAAGAGAAGGGGATGCTCACGATACGGCCATCAATGGTGTGTTTGTCGTGGAGAACAAGATCGAGAACAGAAGGATCGGAGAATACGACGAAGCCGAAACCGCGGGGACGACCGGTGGTCTTGTCACGCATAATGACAGCCTGTGAAACGTCGCCGTAGTTGTTGAAGTAGTCCCTCAGCTTCTCTTCCGTCGTGTCCCATGCTATTCCTCCTATGAATAGCTTTCCCTCGTCAGACTCCATTTCTCTGCTTCTTCTTCTTTTTATTTAATCTTTTTCTTCTCTCACTACAAAATCACATGTGTGTGTGTGAGAGAGAGTGAGCGAGACAGAGGAGTGAAGTGCTAGGGTTTTGTTTTAATAATCTTTTTAGCTTTTCAGCGTACACGAACCCTGCCTGTGCCTGCCTGGTTATTAAATTTCAATTGAGGACACCTGGGACATTGTTTGGTAGATCATTATATTTTGTTTTCAACCACGCATAAACAGGGGTGGTGGCGCAGTTGGCTAGCGCGTAGGTCTCATAGCTTCTGAGGTATCCTGAGGTCGAGAGTTCGAGCCTCTCTCACCCCATTAAGCCATTTTCTTTTCTGGGAAATAATCAAAATGCCCATGTAGTTTGCATTATTAATTAAAATTTCCTATTAGTTTTTATTTTTCCCTAAAATGTCCGTTAAATTGTTATTAACTTAATAAGCAATAAAATAAAAATGATTGTTCTATTTTTTTTTCTCAGTCTCTGTTCTCCGTCATTATCGTACATAACTATTCATCTTCGACATCAAATCTTAACCTAAATCTCTCTCTCTCTCTCTCTCTCTCTCTCTCTCTCTCTCTCTCTCTTTATCATCAAATCCAAATATTATTAGAGAAAAGTAAAATTAAACATTAGATCTCTCATGTTTTTTTTTTTTTTATTAATCCTATTAACACAACCTAACTTTTTATCTCAACCAATAAACACAGCACCATCACCACCTTCTTCTTCATCTTCCTAACCACCACTCCAAGCCACCGCCTAAGTACCACCCTAAACCAACAACTACACACTATCCAATGTTAAAAAGAGAGAGACATGGGGTGTGATAGAAGAGTGAGAAGACAAATGGGTAGAAAAAAGATTGACGCAAATGTGGGAGAGAATGGGAGAAGAGAGAGAAGATTTACATAAACAAATCATTACTGTTGATGGAGATCCAGATCTACACGGACAAATGAATAATGGAGATCAAATTTGTATATTTTTTAAATGGATCTCAACCTTTCATCATCTCACAGAGATGGATGGATGGAGATCCATTTTACTTTTGTTTTTTATAATTTTAAATTTCTTCTCATTTTTATTTAGTAAAACATTAAAGAAAAAAATGTTGAAATGCTCACAATGTCTTTATACTTGTTAAGTTTGAGTGAGTTTAACTAATAATATAAGAGGTTATTATCAGTTAATAATAAGTCGTTTCTGTTTATTAAAAAGCAGACATCAGGTGCTCATATATTATTTGCTCTTTTAATTTAAATATTTTGTTTAATTTTAGTTTTAGATTTTTAGCATGTTACCTATTTATCCTATATATATTTTTTATATATTTGACCATTTACTAATGGAATATTTAATGACCGAGGAATTTTAGGGGTTTAGTAAACTATAAGAATATTTTGGAAAAAATAAAAATTAAAAGAAAGATTTTGACAAAAAATAAACCTTTTTTTTTTTTGGGAATTATGCAAATTACTGGTAAGATTTTAGTTATTTCCTCTTTCTTTTTTCTCTTAAAATTAATCTATTTCATATTCTTATGAGCACACTGTAATAAAATATTACGGGGAATTGATATATGTGCAATTAGACGTACTTTGACAAAAATATGAAAGTATTATTAACTAACTTATTGACCATTAGAGTTAATAATTGATCGGTCAAATATTATGACATATTTAAAATATCCCTAAGTGTCAACTATTATAATAATTTTATTTTTAATTATATTTTAAAAAATAAAGAATTTTAGAAAAAAAAATTGACAAACATTGGAAGAGATCGTCTAATCTCTTCCATAGGGATCAACGATTTCCATTAATTGAGTGTAGGTTTTCTTTGGAGGAGAACTAGATCTCTTCTATGGAAGTTAAAAGATACTTATTGCACAACTCCAAAAGCTGGGATACTAAACTATTGCCTTACCACACATACCATATTACTTTTTTATTTTTGAAACCAATATTAATTGGGTGAGATTAGAATCATCTCCTAACTTAAATTTTTTCTAAGCTTTTACACAAAATCATAACCATTAAATTGGTTATGTGTTACGTGTTATCAGATCGAATTGAACATAAAATCCTAACTATTAAATCCACATGTCTTTAGATCTATAAAAATTTTGAAAAAATTTAGGTTAGGAGAGGATCCTAATCAAATTGGGTTATGAGCCTATCAGAATCTAATGAGATTTTTTTTTTTTAAAACAAGAATCCAATGAGATTAACCATTATAAATATGGTTCGAAAAATAACTCCTAAAGTTAAGAGATATGTCTACGCATTATTTATTTATTAACAATAATAAAATTTAAACTTATACCACATAGTTGAAAGAGAGATTGCAATATCCACTTTGAGCTATTACATTTTAAAAGTTTAGTACCATTATTATATAATAAAATTTTAGCATAAAATTGGAATTATAAAAGTTTCATTAACAATTTACATGATTTTAGTTTTTCTTGTTTTCATAAAAGCTCTTCTAAGATAAGTGTATAAGGTTAGCTTTTAAACTGTACAATCTGTTTTTCGAAATAATTTAAACTGTCTTGAAGTGGAGATAAATTACTTCGTTTGATCAATCATATTAAGCACATGATACGAGCGTAATATATACTTCTATTTATATATTGTGTCCACACTATGTGATATGTAGTGAGTAGATAAGAGCATAGATGATATAATGCACCTATTCAACGTAAGATGTTTTTAAAAATTTATTTTAACATAAATAGCTGTAATACATATTTGCTAATACATATTTGTCGACGTTACCATTAATGTTCAAATAAAATGCTATAATTGAAATGTATGGATAATAATGAAATAAAAGGTTTTTTTTTTTTTTTATATCATAGTATATTGATAGTATTGCATTTGTGATCAAATAGATCTTAAAAAATTTAATATTATAATAAATTACATAGATATATAAATATATATTTTTATATTTATTAAAATATAATTATGTGAGTAGATTTTTTAATCTACCTGATCCCACAATTCTCTTAACTGATTGAAAAAAAAAAAAAAAAATTTGCAGCCGCCATAACTTTATGAAATGAGTACAGTAGCAAAAATCGATATGGAAATATATGCTTTCTGTTTAGTTTTTTTTTTTTTTTTTTTTTTTTTTGAGGAGAACTTTCTGTTTAGTGTTTAGGTATGCGAAAAATTAGAATAAAACAAAAGTTACCAATTTATCCGATCACAATTCACGAGTTGACAACTCGTCAAAAAAGTTACCCATTGTGGGGCCTGCGCCTACACCAGTAAACGGTCGAATTGCGAAAATGGTCCCACGTTAGGGGTCCGTGTTCAACGATCATGCCTTTGTAACGGTCACTTTCTTTTTTTAATCTTAAAAGAAATCCCTAGAGCCAAAAAAAAAAAAAAAAAACCCTTCAAATTCCTTGACCGTTTTGTCCCTACCGCCATTCTTCTCCGCTCCATCTAAACTAATGAAAACCCACTAACACAGATACTGGTATTTTCTCTTAAGTTAAGAGAGAGAAACCAGCAAGTAAAAATCACTTCGTCAGAGAAGATCGCAGATGGGTTGCTTTCTCGGTTGCTTTGGTTCCTCCAAAGATCGCAAGCGCCGGAAACAGAGACCCAAGCTTCAGCCTCGCCACAATGTATGTCTGCAACCCATCTTTATTATTAATTAGACGTGTTTCTCTATTTGGTTTCCCAGAAACTGGAGATATTTAGATTTTCATATATATATATATATATATATATTTTTACTTTGTTTCTAAATTTGAATGTCCGGTTTTTGTTTCTAAATTTGAATGCCCGGTTTCTTCTAGGAAACCACTATAATCTCCGATTTGTTTTAGGAAACCAAACCCGAGCCCCAATATTAATAGCTTGATTGTGTTTTGATTTTGCAGGAGAGAAACGCAAATTGCATTCCTGTGCAGTCTACTGTTTCTTCAGTTGAGGAATACCCAGAAAAGCCGATTAATATCTCTGTTTCAGAAGTCGGGTGAGTTATCGAAAATTGAAGGGCTTCTCCTGATTTTACTTGCCATTCTGTTTGTTAGTTGCTGTTTCGATTTGTTTTTTTCTGGTTCGTGCCCATGATGTTTCGGGGTTTTGGGTGTAGGGTTAAGACTGAGGAGCAGTCTAGCTCGGGTACTCGGAAGAAAGTAACTTTTGATGCCAATGTCAGAACGTATGAGCATGTTTTTCCGGAAGAAGTTGCCAGTACTTTACCTGAGAAACATGAAGTTGGGAAGATAGAGGAGGCGGTGGAGAGTTTAGTGAAATCGGGACAATCTCAGTCTTCTTCTGAAGCCAGTTCCATCACATCGAGCTCAGGATCTTACCCTTCTAATCACAGGTACCAGAATTGCAGAGAAAGTGATGACGAAGAGGAAGAATTAGACTTTGAAGACAGTGAACTTGATGATGATGATGATGATGAAGATGAGGATGAGGATGGGGTTTTGGACTATGATGATATGTATGAGGATGATGGGATCGTTCAATCGAAAATTGCTGTGGCTAAAGAGGAGATTGATAGGTCTGTGGTGAAGCCAATTAGAGGTAATGGAACTGCAAGAGATAGGAGTGCTTATGTTCATTCTGTTCTGAACCCAGTTGAAAATCTCACTCAATGGAAGGCTTTGAAAACGAAAGGGAAGCCTCAACTGAAGCAGCAAAAGGAGAATTTTGCTTTAGATGAAGAACCCCGAGCTTCGTTTAGCTTGGAGCCAAGTTTCAAGGAACTATCTCTCACTTTCAAATCAAAGTCTGATAACCAATCCATCAAGTCAAACCAAGAAATAGCAGTGGATGCTAGTCTTTCAAACTGGTTGTCTTCATCAGAAGCTACGCCCATAAACAAGAATAACTCGATTTCATTGAACTCCATGCCTGAGAAAACCATGTCGCAGGGATCAAATTCACCGTGGAGCCAAGAAGATAGGCCTATTTTAGGTGCACTAACTCTTGAAGAAATCAAGCAGTTTTCTGCTTCTTCTTCACCAAGGAAGTCACCAACTCATAGTCCTGATGAGATGGCAATAATAGGGACTGTTGGGACCTATTGGACTCACACAGGCAACAACACGGCTAAGGATTCTGGCTCAGCCTCCTCTTATAAAGGAATACCTAACACCACCAGCAAGTACAGAGAGGTACATTATACAAAGTGAGGTTATGATGGGAGTTTTAGCATATAGTGTTTGTGGGTTCTGATTTATTTTCATTGGTATGCAGGATAAGAGAGTGAATTGGCATTCTACACCGTTCGAGACAAGGTTGGAGAGAGCTTTGAATAGAGGTGCAGCTGAAGGTTTCTCTACTCAATACTAATTTATGAGATGGCATTCTACACCGTTCTGAGACAAGGTTGGAGATAGCTTTGAATAGAGGTGCAGCCGAAGGTTTCTCTACTCGTACTAATTTGTGAGATGGTTTGGGGTGTTCTTCTGAATGTCTTGTCTCATAAATTGCTTTTTGTGAATTTTAGTATAGCAGTGTGCAATATTTTGCTTGCCCCTTGTAATTTTTAAGATGGTTTGACTGATACTTAATTCAATTGAATTTGTTAATCTCTTATTCGTGTACATTTCTTTATTTCAATTGGGTTTTTTTTTTTTTTTGGAGTTGATAATTTGAGGAAGGCACGATTAGCTACAAAATTATTTGTCTCTTGATATTGTAATAACAGAGAACTTAGATAACTGCTTCTTGTATTAATAATCAAATTATACGAGATTTCTCATTTTTGTGCTCATTCAAACTATGAACACTTAACACTCAATTATAGTCTCGCTCGAGTTTACACTCTTAGTTGCCAGAAAGTAAGAAGAGTTAGCAACATCATCTAACTGAGATCCAGATCTAAAAGTCTTTGGCGAATTGGGTGCATACCATAGAAAGTTAGAAAGCTAAAGAAGGCTGTGAAAGAGATATTTTGTGTAGTAATGTTGCAGAAAATACCAGTGGAGGCAAGTGTTGATGACTCTCGTCTACATTCATCTTGATGATCATTCCAAGTTGCCCATTCTCTTTTCCCCTAGTACTTCTTCAATATTTTCTTCTTTAGTCAGTGCGACATTTGTGTACCTTCAATTAGGCTTTCATTGCTTGCTATACCTCCTGGGTTGTGATCTTTCTTCGTCATGATCTTTAACCTGAATTGGTTGATCTTCTTCGGGCATTCTATAGTGTATGCACTAGTTCACTAAAGATTTTTAAGTCTCCAACTTTAGTACGAGTAAATAATAGCCAATCCCAAGAAATTTATTATTTTACAAGTGAAAACATTTTTATCTTTTATTGACAATAATTTCTCATGTCATTAGTTAATTTAAGTTAAATCCAAGTGTTCATCAAGTTAAATGTGTAAAATGATCCAATTATCCCTATCGAGGTATTAGAGCATATTTTGACATATTTGACCCTAAAAAAAGATAAAAAAATTATTACAATTCAAAAGTATAAATAAAAATTTTGAGAAAGAAGAGTTAGACTATTCATCTCATGAGATGGATGGTAGGAATCAAATTAAAAGAAAAAAAATTAGGTAAAAAAAAAAAATTAAATCTCTATCGTCACTGTCAATAAAAGATAAAGTTATTTCCGTTTATAAATGAGCAAGATTAAAAGAATTTAACTCTTATTTACTCTTTTTGTATATATAATTTAATTGTTTATACACATATATTGGAACTCGATGTACCAAAAGACTCTTGTGGTGGACAATCCCCTAAATACATCCAAAAAAAAAAAATTTTTATTGAGTTTCGGCCTTCTGTTTTCATGGCAAGTGTGTTTTACTACCCCATCAACAATGTTACTGTATCTTATCCGTTTATGATTTTCGTATGACTAGACTTTATAATAATCAATCTGTAATGTATTCCCATTATACATAATTAAGGTATTTATCTATCATATTTTGAATAATAAATGATATGTAATAATTATATTACTTATTAAAATTTCGAAAAAAGGAAAAAAAAAATCATATTAATTATATAAATAATAGTTAACAATTAGATTATTGATAGAACAATATTAATTAATTTATGCAGTAATAATTATTATAAAAACATTATTTTATTAAAAGATAAAATTCCATATGAATGATTATATATAATACTTCTGGGCAAGAAAAATTAATATAAACCATCAAACAGGTGATTTCATCTGAAAATGGTTGTCATACCTATCTATCTATGCCTAGCATGCATATTGCGTCTTCTACTCGAATCATTAAATGCCACGTGGCAAGATCCAAACATAAGACGCACCATGCATACGATGTACTCAAGCCAACTTTATGTATTATATTATATTAACTAAACTAATAACGGTCGTCTAAAGTATGAAAACGTGGCGGTTGACTCAAGGCGGGAAAAGCTATTAAGATAAAGAAGCAGCCTACAAACCCTCTCTGGCTCTCAAATTGTTGATGGCTTTTGTATGTCTACGTCATACACGTAATCCTCATATTCCTCAGTTTAATCATTTGGTAATTCCTTTATATCTTAATCTATTGAACTACCTGTTCGATAAGTTGCTCGAGAGGAAAATCATGGAATCATCTTACCCACTTTTTTTTTTTTTTGGAAATTTTAATTTTATATCTCGATATGCCTCTAAATTATCATCAAGAATGGAAGCCTATTATCACTTTTCCAACAGTAATATTATTTCATTTTCTTTATTCCTCTAATTTTTATATTGCTTTTCTACCGTTTTCGCATTGATCAGAAAATTAAGGAGGGGAGTTCAGGAACACCTAGGTTTTTTTTTTTTTTTTTAAAAAGGGTACGTACAACATTAATAACTATCGGTACCTGCTGAGATTAATCACTAAACGCGTGACACAGATATCTACTCCCATAATAAGGGGAAGAAAACACCTGGAGTTTTGATATATGATTCATAAACTAAATTTTTATTATTTAATATCAAACTGACTTATGCCTATGGTTGCTTTCCGCAGCTTATATTTTTCGTGAAAAATTTAATAACTAGAAGTCTTTTGGGCAGAGAGAATGTTTGGATCCATCTGCTAATTACTTCTATGAAGATCGTGTTATAGTGATTTTGCTATTTTAATCTTTTATAAAGTGTCAATGCCTATATTCGATCAGACTGGTAATAAATTTATTGCTTTTAGAAAAAATGTACATTCATTTGGGTTTATAAAAGATAACGTTTGAAATTTTTTTAAGCTATGTGTAAGCATGGTTTTGGCCTAAGTACAAATAATATTCTATCCCCTGTTTTTAATTTTTGAAAGACCAAGAATGCAATTCCTTCCTTGGAGCAACCATTACGTTTTCATCTGACATTACCATTTGCCGTTGTTAATGGTGTTGCACTCTCAGGCTGGGAGATTTCTCCCTTGTTTCTTAGTGAAAGAAATTTTCTCTTTATTTCTTGTCAATGAAGGTGTTTTATTTGCCACAGTTTATTGTCATCCTAGGTGAACTTACATAATTAACTGGATTCAAAGAAGTATATGGCAAGAAATAATATACATCAAGGTCTGAATTTGAGCATGTGGGAGTGTAGAAGAAATGTACCTGGACACGTTTCACTAAATCTTACTCCTTGTCGATGGGTTATAACATCAAGTTTTGCAATGTAAGCAAATGAAAAGGTATTAAGAGAGGAAGACGTGCTCCTGCCAGCAGTTCACTGGACACTTGATGCATGGTGGGTCTTGACATCGTATTCTTGTTTATGCATAGCAAGGCAAGTGTTGCTGCTAAAACCAGATCTTGCAGAATGGGACCAGTTGGAGGTGCAACCCTCTTATCCAAAATATTGGCAAGAGGCAGATTATAATCTCCAGATTGCATAGATAAAAGTAGTTCCTGAGGGTTCTTCCCCACAGTAGTTCTAGTGCAACAATACCAAAACTGTACACATCACATTTTTCTGTCACCTTCATTGCAGAAGCTAGCTCTGTTACATATAGAAAGATGTGAAGAAAGTAAGTACAAAAGCATCAAGGCATTAGATAGAGTTTCCTACTTAGGATTTGTTTGTCTATGAGACACACACCCCGTTTGGGAGAACTGAAAACTATTATTCTTATATTTAAACTTCATGACAAAGATGACAAGTTGTTGCTTTGGTTAATGAGTTGTGGATCAAGAATGGAGGGTTGAAAATGCTGTTCGTATTGCATCACATTGTATAAGAAAAACAATGCTCAAATATGCAGATAGCATAGAGAGGTGGCTTTCGAAAGTACCTGGTGCAATATAACCATATGAACCAACTGGAGCTGTGCTGGTATACTCTCCTTCATTCAGCAACCTTGCTGTCCCAAAGTCAGAAATCTTAGGCTCAAAGTCTGTGTCCAGTAAAATGTTATTCCTTGATATGTCTCTGTGCACAACGGTGGATGTACAGTCATGGTGCAGGTAAGATAGTGCATTTGCTATTCCTTTGATGATCCGTAACCTTATATTCCAGTTCAAAATCTTTGCCTCATCGTCCTGTAGTGATTTCCCCAAGCTTCCCCTCTGTATGAACTCGTATACAAAAAACATGCACCCATTAAATGAACTGATTCCATACATTTTTACAATATTCCGATGCCTAATTTTCAGTCAAGGAATGCATTTCTGACTTGAAGTTCTTCATCTAATATTCCTCGGAGAATTCATTTTCTTCTGAAGCATGAAGACGCTTGGCAGCAAATATGTCACCTGTCGGGAGCACTGCTTTGTAAACGCTTCCTTGTCCACCCCTTCCAATGCAAAACTTATCATCAAAGTTCTCTGTTGCGATGACTATATCCTTAAATTCTATTCTTTTTGTGTAATTCCACACCGAAAAAGAGCTTTTGCCTCCTAAATATTTGTCCTTTTCATCTCCATTTGCTCGTGAACAATATTGGAAAATCAAGATTCCAAACACAATTGATAGAATTGCTAAACTAGCAACAGGAATGACAATGGCGATTATCAACTTCATCTGTTGCTTTCATTTTGCTTTTGAGATGAAGTCTCTTTGCTGCAAGGCCTTAAACCTTGTGCCTCTTCACCGCATAGATCAGGATTACCAGCTACTGCTTCAGCTGGAGCTTGCTGAAAGGCTCTACCATTTGGGAGAGGACCTTCAAGATTATTATATGATACATCGACATATTGAAGGCTCACCAGATCCTGTAAGGCAGAAGGTATTAGACCTGAAAGCTGATTGTGGGAGAGATTCAACACTTCCAATCTTGTTAATTTTCCAAGCTGTGGGGATATCTCTCCTCCTGTGATTCTATTTTGACAGAGGTCTAAGACGACTTGTAGTGCCATTAGATTACCGAGCTGGTCAGGCATTGTGCCATTCAATTTGTTTTTATTCAGTTTTAAGAAGATAAGCCCCCGGCAGTCCCCAAGTTCTTCTGGTATGGTCCCATTTAGATTGTTGTCTGATAAATCCAAGTATTGCAGTCTTGAAAGCTTTCCTATCCCTGCTGGTATCCGATCTGAGAGCTGATTTTTGCTCAAATTTAGCCTGTTGAGAATTGAAATTCTGAAAAGCTCGATTGAAATCTTCCCAGTCAATTGGTTGTGAGAAAGGTCCAATTTCTGCAGATATTTCAAATTTTCAAGCTCGGGTGGAATTCTACCCTTTACCATATTACCAGATATCCCAAAGTTAGCGAGATTGGTGCAATTTCCCCAATTTGATGACAACACACCAGTAAGCCGGTTATCTCCCAAGTCAATATACTCCAGGTCTGGGTATATGTCGAATGCATTCGTGATGTCTCCATCCAGAAGGTTCTGCTCAAGCCGGACTCTGTTAAGTTTTGTGCAGTTTCTAAGACTGTCCGGGATAGGTCCTTCTAGTTTATTTCCGTTGGCAGCTAAGTAGACTAGGTTCCCACCTTTACAAATTCCTGGAGGAAGCTTTCCTGAAAAATTACTGTAGGAGAAGCTCGCATTTGTCTAGAAACTGGGTCCAAAATCTTCTGGAATGCTTCCCGAGAAGTTGTTGAATGGAACATAAAAGAGGGTGAGGCTTTGTAAGCTGGTTACTGATGTAGGAAGAGTTCCTTCCAACTCATTTGAGCTTAAGTCTTAACTCTCCTAACCTTTCTATGTTACCTATTTCCAGAGGAAGGGTACCACTTAGTTGGTTATACGAAAGATCTATTTTAATGACACTTGATAAGTTTCCAATGGTTGAAGGGATGGAACCACTGAAAAAGTTGTTGGTCAATTGAAGTTCCAACTAGTTTGACAAATTTCCAATTTCTTGGGGTATTGGACCTGACAATTTGTTATTATATAGAAACAGGTAATTTAGTTTATGGAGCAATCCAATTTCAGGAGGAATTTTTCCCGATAAATCATTTATTTGAAGCTGCAAAGAAATGAGCTCTGATCAATTAGATATGAGATATGGATGAATTTCACCTGATAGATGGTTATCAGAAATTCCTAGCTCCCTGATTTGTTTTAATGTGGACATGGAAAGAGGCAGTGAACCTGTAAGGTTGTTTATTGAAAGTTCAAGACAAGTCAGGTTGGTGCAGAAGCCAAGTTCTTCAGGGATGTCGGAATTAAGCCCTGCAGTTTCGAGGTCCAAACATTGCAGCATCGTCAAGTTTCCTAGTGAAGAGGGTGTTGGCCCTTGAAACAAATTCTCATGCAATTCAAGAATTTCAAGGTTATTACAGCATTTAATCTTCTGTGTTAATATTGTGGTGTGGGTCAAGGCTGTGGCTTCTGCATCATGTTTGATGGAGGACAAAATGCTGTGTTTTTTTTTGTCTGAGTATGATCCTTCATGTTTTCACAGCCATAATGAAAACCGACTTACATAAAACCTATGCGTAAACATGCTTATATATATGACAAGTCAAAGTATGCAAATGGAAGCTCCTGGAAACACTTATTTCAAAGCATGTGTTTTTCTCAGGGACAATGACAGTTTTGATTCTTTTGTCATGTACACAAATGTTAATACCATAATGTAATTGTCATTTTTCTTGGTTGTCTGTATGAAAAAACTAGAAATCATGATTTCTGGTTTCAAATTGAGAGGCAGCTCCTGAGACTGTCGATCTAAAGAGACTATTAAAATGTCTTTACACATATAGCATATCTGTGCTTGTATTAGACATGCATATGTGAATGTCAAGTTGCTTATATGCTCAACTAGTGAACGCTTGAGCTCGTATGCTGATCTCTATATTTTTACCTTTTCAGTAATTTTAATCTGAGTAGGTGTGTTTAAGCAAGCAGAGTATGCCTATTCAAAGAATGTGCAAAAAAAGGATGATGAGTTTGCCAAGATACTATCACAACCCACCGAATCATGAAATTCTTACTCGTTTAATATCTGATTGTTGAACTATCACTATTAGTCTATTTTAAATGTCACCAAATCAAATTAAAATAGGTCAATTGATTTGTTAAACTTTAATGGCTAATGGGACCATGCCTATCTCATTGGTATAGAAACTTCCTAGTTTTGAATGTTCAAATTTTGACTTTGGATGTTCATTAGTTTATTGGAATTTGGAACTGGACTTATCACTGTCCCTGCAAGTGATTTGATTTCATATTTTTTTAAAGACCACTAACGCCCCCAGTTAGAATTCAACTCCAGGTTCACATGGTGGAATCAATCCTCTAAACTCAAAGTGATCTTTGCATAACAATTTATAATTGGCTGAATAAACTATCATCATTTCATCATGCAGCAAGTTTAGGATTATGATTTGGTTATCATATTTGCATCAATACAGATTGAATTTGTACGGGTACAAATTAAGAATTCCGTATAAAAAAACGTGTAAGATTTCACACGAGAAACATACTCACCATTTACTTAAGTTATGCTTTTATTTAAATTATAATCAAAATATGTACTATTTGTTTCACGTTTACCCTTTATTATTGAAGCACCACATTTGGATCACACTACCTGATTTAATTCTTGTGCTTGTAGAGGTTAGGTTGGACTTATGTATATTTAATTTAGCATTAAATTGGTCCGTTGGTTTATTATTAGAGAATCCATGTAGTGAGATTAGTCATAATCACTATCATTCAAAAATATTTTATCATTGATTGTAAAAAAATTTCAAGCTAGGCTACCCATTATTTGTGTTAGTAATCGCAATGGACTTAAACATGTGCTTCAAGTTATTTTAATATAATAATACTATCCTATAATTTTCTCATATACTTAGAGAAAAGTTAAAATAAATAAAATTCCACTAAGAGGAGTATTAGGTGCTCCTAAATATACAGACATAAATGAACTTACTTACCCATTATATTATGTTAATTGTTTCTATGATTTATCAATGTTATAGTTTTATGTTATTCTGATGAATAATTTGTGTAGGCACCTATGCCAAGGAAAAATTATTGCATTTGTTGAAATCTCAATCTTTTATGATGCTACTGTGACAACATACATTAGGATAATTTTGTAAATATTTACTTAAATTAAGCTTAATGTTAATTTTGTGCCGAGATTTCTCTCTCTCTCTCTCTCTCTCTTTTGTAATTTCTTCCTTTTTTTTGACATACTACTTCATGGTAGTGGCGATTCGAACTCAGAACGTTGCAAGATGAATGAATGCCTTTACCACCAAACTACATTGAGGATAGTGAATTTCTTCCGATTACAAACATAATGGTGGAATTAAACATTTAAACTACAGTTGAAAGTTTAATTTAATCCATTTAAAAAATTATTGTATTTGTCTAATTATGATGGTTTGATAAAATCTATCTTTTTCAGTGTTGTAGATTAGAAAACTGATGAGAAGAAAATATCAATTACCGCTCAATATGGTTCAATGATAATGGTGTTTATTTAACCTGATAATATTTCATGTTCGAGTCGTTATTACCCTGGTGGTATGCCAAAAAAAAAAAAAAAACCAATTACTCAATTCATATTTGATATGAGAGAGAACTCGGAGTTAGGGTTAGGGTTTAAACAAATTTATAATTTTTATAGGGGTAATCTTGTACAATTTTTTTTTTTTTAAATTTACAATGGGATTGCTAATAAATTGGAACAGTTATGTGATGGTTAATTCCTAGGAATAGCCATAAATATAAGGGGCTTTTTTAAAAAAAAAAATCAATTTTGTTTTTAACTGAAAAATAGTTAAGATTATTAATAATGGGTTTTCTTCAAACTAGTGAATTTTAACCTCGAAAAGCTAAATTGTGGAACTTGCAACTATTAAGTGGAATTTATTAAAAATAACCTAAAAATTATTAAGAAAATTATTTTTAACCGCAGATGTAAAAATAATCGTTTTTAACAAATGGAGAAAAAAATAATATAAACAACCTTCAACTACCCATTTATTGAATAATTATAAAATAACCCATGATAATGAATATTACAAAAAAATCTATTAAAAATTACAATAAAACTCATTCATTCCTAAAAAAAAAAAAAAAAAAGTTGCTTTGAGGCTTAAGCCGCCGTACAGAAATCATAAATTTTATACCTTTTATTAAAAAAATTTCTTTCTCTTATTATTATATTTTTTCTTAATTTATCTCTCTCATTAAAATCAAAATCAATTTATCTTTTTTATCACCTTTATTTATCTTCAATAATTCAAAACTTAAAGGTAAATTTTATGAAATTATTTATATTTTATTTAGAATGTATTTTATAGATTTTTTTAAGTTTTTTTATTTTTTTATTTTATTTGTATATTGTGTTTGTTTTGTGGTTGAAAGAATTTGGATGATACTAGGGTTTAGTTTTGTGAAATTTTAATGGTTATGGAATATATTAGTGAAACGTTAGTTAGTGAAATGTAGGTTAGTGAAATGTATATTAGTGAAATATATATTAGTAATAGTATGTTAGTGAAATGTAGGTTAGTGAAATATATGTTAGTGAAATGTACGTTAGTGAAATGTTATTTAGTGAAATATTTGTTAGTGAAATGTAGGTTAGTAATACGTAGGTTAGTAAAATGTAGGTTAGTGAAATGTAGGTTAGTGAAATGTACGTCAGTGAAATGTACGTCAGTGAAATGTATGTCAGTGAAATGTATATTAGTGAAATTTAGGTTAGTGAAATGTATATTAGTAAAATGTATGTTAGTGAAATGTAGGTTAGTGAAATATAGGTTAGTGAAATGTAGGCGAGTGAAATGTATGTGAGTGAAATGTAGGTTAGTGAAATGTACATTAGTGAAATGTATATGAGTGAAATGTAGGTTGGTGAAATATACGTTAGTGAAATGTATGTTAGTGAAACGTAAGTCAGTGAAATATAGGTTAGTGAAATGTAGGCTAATGAAATGTTTGTCAGTGAAATGTACGTCAGTGAAATGTAGGTTAGTGAAATGTAGGTTAGTGAAGTGTACGTTAATGAAATGTAGGTTAGTGTAATGTATTTAAGGTGTAATTGTTTTCAGTGAAATGTTACTAAAATGTTGGTGTGTAATGCTAATTTATTTTCAGTGAAATGCGGTGCTTGCAAGTAGTTAGGAAATAACCGCGTGACATGCCAATTTGTTGATCATTCTCAAACCAGCAACAACACGAATACTGGTACAGGTGGAAGTGCACAATAGAGATGAACTTTGGTGATTTACTAAAACATTTTGCGAAATTATTCTGACTATTTTACAAGTTTATTTAATCGAACACTCTTACAATATTTAACTCTGTTTCTGCTTATAAACAGTTATGTGTTGCATATTTTCGTGTTATGAGTTTATTTAACTTTTAATTTTCTTCTGAGTTATGGATTACATAATATGTTTGTAATTTTTGTTTTTCTAATATTTGGATTATTTTCCAGGTTAATTGTCTTACCAAAACTGAACAACAACACAACTGATTATTGTAGCAATATCTACTGGGCTAAATATGAATTGTTGAGTCAAAATTTTTCACAATATGTGATGTTTATAAGAAAAATTCCTGTTAATAAAATGAACAAAATCTACCACTATCACTACTAGTGCATACACCAACAAAATGAATAAAATGAACAAATTGCTGAACTTATAAATTAAAATGAAATTTACAAAATCTAGCTTTGTCAACAAAAAAAAAAAAACACCAAAAAATTCATATTGTTCCCACAAAATCTACCACTACCACCATTAGTGTATATACCAACAAAATCTACCACCATTTATCTTTCACCTAAAAATTGTTCATTTCTCACATCACTCCACGGGTATACTATATGCAAATATTTCCGTAGCAATCTCCTCCCGAATTTTTTTTACATCTTCTTGAACAAAATCCCAATTAAATTCTTTAAATATCATGATGTTCTCCAGGTACTTCATCACGAAAGCCTCACAGTTGGTCCTGTAATATTAATAAGCTTAGAAAATGTATACAGATATGAATGAAATAATAAATCATGAATATATATACTCTATTACCCGTCTGGTTGCTGTGGCAGTTTGTCGGGCAGAAGGACATCAACCTTTATACCGTCCGTCCAAGGAGCGATAACTGTATTTTCAAAGAATCCTCCACACCTCAACATTGACAGTAAATTTTTTATCAATGGCTCTATTTGTGAAATGCGGTGTTTTGGATCTTTATGCTTTTGGAGGGAGTCATAAATGACAATCACTTTCTTCCTCAAATTTATTTTGCATAAAATCCAATGGTAATTGTCAATATAACAAGGGAGAAGGACTTGCAATGTTGACAACTAGGGAAGTAAAATAACAATTTTACAATGACAACTGGGGCCGTGGCAATTAAACATTATTCAAATTTTAATACAAAACCACGATTGATTAAGGCAAAATGTTAAATGAGAAGTATAAATTTGAGAAAAAGTATTATGAGGTTTTTTATTTATGAAAGCACACCAGTTATTCAATAAACCAGATAACTTGATTTTTTAATAGCTAGTTTACACCAATCAATCTAGCTTTAATTTTATCGGCATAGTAGTAACCACAATTCTTAAATGAAGTTGAGATCCCGAATTTAAATATCTCATTTTCCAAGTAAAAAAAAATCCAAATTAAATTTCTATTAAATATACAGTTATGCTTTGATACCCTACCACACGCTTAGCCTTATAATTTCAAGCACCTACTCAACTATGTATTATATATGTAATTCCCCTTACAAGCACTCTAAAGTCTATGGAGAGAGTCTTCAATACATCCAGGCCATCACAAGGTAAGATGTTAATTTAAAACAAAATTTAAAAAATTATCAATTCTAAACCTCTGAAAAGCTACTTCGTTTTTGAGGCTTGAATGATACATGAAACTTTGAAAGTAAAGAAATTCTTTATACAGGAGATATTGAATAGTAAATTAGAATAATAAGGAAAAAAAATAGTAAAATAAAAAACTTTGAATAATTATGTTTTTTTTATTGACTTGGTATCTTATTTAATATATGAATACCAGAGTGGGACCTAAAGCATATAAGTCCGTTTGAAATTTTGATGCAACATTCTTGTCAAGGAAATTACATAGCTAGCTACTTTTTCAAATTCCAAACATACTAGATGGGTAATTTTAAATTTCACTCTAAAATATAGGGTCGTCTTTTAAGTCTTTTCTTGTTGTATGAATTAGATGGAGAAATATTTCAGTGTATTTGGCTTATAGTCTAAAGCCACTAAATCATGTCACATTGTGAGACAAGGTCCTCAAACTGAAAATACAATATACAATATATAAGATTATTTTTTTCATATTGAGAGATATCAAATTGCTGCTTTATTTATTCTGATTAAACACATGGAAATAACAAAGCAATTTCTTTAAAGTGTTTTGATAAGCAATTTAACTTTTCAAAAACATAGCATGTCTTTTTTCTTTTGGTCTTTTGCATTAACTTAGAGTCTTCTCTAGATTCCAATCCCATAGTGGGATCTAATAGCAATTTCTTTAAAGTCATGATCAAAGGGAGAAATTTAGATGCAATAAAGTGATGAATTTCCACAACTCTAGTCCCTTTCCAATTAGCTTAGCTACTTTTTCAAATTGGATTTCTCCAAAAGACGTATACACCAAGACTAATAATATTACATGAATATGATATATGAAACCTAGAGTGTGACAAAGACTATTTTACTTGCTGTAAGAATTGACACATCTATTATTAATAACTCAATGCAATCTCAGTAAATCTGAGATTTTATTTATTTTTTAGTTTCAATTTCCTAAAATGATATATATATTCTCTAGTATTTCACTGGCTTGAATTTCTCATATAATAAATGACATTTTGAATTTTGTTACAAAGAATTGAATAATAAAATTATGTTGTAATTGAGATTGTATTCAAATTACTTGTATAGTTTTCCAAATTGTATTATTCTAAGATTGCTAGATTTATATATAACAAGCTACATGTTCAAATGAAATTACTCCCACCTCACTAGATCAATTCATGAGGAGTCTTTATAAAAAACGACTTTGAAATTTCGATGTAACAAAGTGATGATTTTCCACAACTCTAGTCCCTTTCCAATTATCTTAGCTACTATTCCAAATTGGATTATTACAAGACGTATATATATACAACAAAGTGCAACAAAATGTCTTTGGAATGCAACAAAGTCATGACATTGATTTAGAGTTTTCTCTAGATTCCAAAACATAGCATTAGAGTCTTCTCTAGATTCCAAAATGTCAATCCATAAGCAATTTAACTTTTCAAAAACATAGCATGGCATCAGAATCAACATATTTTATTTTTATAGTAAGAAAAACAAACACTTCATACTTACGGCAAAGATTGATTTTCACTGAGGTTATTCAAAGCGTTGAACATCTCAACAACAACAAGTACAGTCATCGATACGGTTGAGGGATGTCGATCCTCAAATATACTGCATGGGTAAGTTGTCTGTCTCTTTGAGCAAAAGTCAAAGTTCATCTGTAATAAACTAAGTAACAAGAGATCCAAGTTTAAATGGCTGAGTGTTAGTCATATAAATAAAACTAAAAAATTAGATCCAAAAGAGACACATTTTATGCCAACTTGAGAAACTCAATATTCTATTTATGCAGTGAATACAAACTTTAAAAAATTACTTAACAAACACATTACCAGCTCAGAATAAGGTAGCTTGGGACCACTATCAGAATAGAGAAACCACCATATGAACCCTGCAACGGTTGCAAGGCCAACATAAGCTGCATCAAATAATAACAACTGATAAACCTATCAGAATTTTGACAATTCTACAACATTAAGCTAACAATGATGCCTAAATTGATGCCCAATGCGTTCAAAATATCTTTTTAATAATGCAGAGCAAAACATGTTAAGCAAATATAAGATACCCCTTTTTTGGAACATAAGACTGATAATAATACTGAAGTTGTAACCATTACTCGGCACATTATCATTCTAAATGCCAAAAGATGAAATTTTTCAATAATTATAATCTCCAACTCTCTAGTTTCCAATATATGCTTCCTAATATAAACCAACAATAATGAACTGGTGCAATAAGTGTGACACAAAATCCCAAGAGCAATTTATTCAAAGACAAAAGTGTCCTTGAATTGCTTTACTCTTCATTAACATTGAGCAGAATAAAATATTAATTAGGCAGGAGAATGGAATTATAGTAAGGCTAGACAAGCCAGTTGACTAAATCTTATAATAAAAGGGTTAAATTTATAATACAATATATATATATATATATATATATATATATATATATATATATAAATTCATTGTTATCCACAGACTACGACTAGGGAAAAAGAGTTCATGTTGTCAGCAATAGCCAATAAGATCAAACTTTGGGAATTCGTTAGTAAACATCTTATCAATAAAGCAAAGCATCCCATATAACTCAGTAAGGTAGAATTATAAGCACTATATAGTGACATTTGTTGGTACCTCCAATTACCAAATAACGAAAAAACAATCATCCACTGACCACTGCTTTGCTAACCTGCACATTTAAATTCAGTGGAAATTGATATAAAATGGGAAAATAAGAATTCTCCTTTTGTACATGCAAACAAAGTCTAACAAAGACAGCTAAATAAAAATCACATCAAGTGGTAAAACTGAACTGAAATCATAAAGAACACAACCGAAACTGAATAAACAAAGAACTAATAAAATGAACAAATTTGAGAAAATCACAAAAATAACCATTACAGAACTTCGAACAATCATATTGAGCGAGTCAGAAACTGAATCCTTTTGAAACCGAAACTGAATCGTTTTCAGACGCAGCATAATCGTTTTGATAACATACCTGAATCGTTTCAACGAAGTTGAACGGAATCGTTTCGAAGATTATACTCCAATAAACTGCAATAGCGGCGGTGACTTTTCGAAGTTAAACGGAATTGTGTCCAAGCAGAAAACAAAACGGCGAGAAGCGACAACGTGTGGGTAATGTTCGGCGAACGAGAGAGAGAGAGGCCAGCGACGTCGGCGAGGGAAACTGAAACTGCGACAGGCGAGAAGTCCGGATAACGGTGAAGGAGAGAAAGGGAGACATCGGCGGCGGGGTGGAAAACGCGAGAGGCGAGAGGTAATGTGCAGCGAAGGAGAGCGAGTGAGAAGCCGGCGGCGGCAACGGAAACGGAACAGCGAGATGGACGGAAACGAAACGACGGCGAGAGGGTGAGGGTACGGCCGAGAGAGAGGGAGGAGAAAAATTAGTAACTGGGTTTGACTTTAGGGTATTTTTTAATTAGGATTTTTTTTTAAACAATTAGGATTTTTAATTAATAAATAAAATCTGAAAAAAAGATTTTGGGTTGAAGTGAGATTTTACCAACCTATATATATTATGACTAAATTATAATTTGCCAATTTCAAAATGGCTAAAAACGATTATTTCATTTTTTCAGATTAAAAAAAATTCTTTCCATAATTATTTGACCACTTTTAATTTTGTCCCAACTATTAATTCAAAGTTAAATATAAAGTGTTGAAGCATATCTTTATTGTCTCAAACAATGCAAAGTTAATAAAATCTTGGAAACGATAATCTATAGTATTTGTTTGGGGAGAAATTAGTAATTACAAAATATTAATATTAGAAAGATGGTAACAAGGCACAAGAACAATAAAATGATGACATGTGACAAAATCATGACTAAAGGGAATAAATAAAAAAATCTAGGAAGCTTTGAACCAAAGGGGTAGCCCTCGGGTCCCTAGGTCCCTTCCCAAACCCAAATGATAACCTTAGCACGAAACACGTCAAAGGTAATGACCTTGGTACGAAACACACCAAAGACAACTGAGGTTTAATAATTTTCTTAGCTGCCAAATCATTCCTACTGATGAAGGAATGAAGGATCTGGAAACAACCAAGGGCGGGTTAGAACCCATGAAAGTATAAAGCAAGTTGCAACTGTAAAAGTCTGTCGAGACAGCGACTTGACATGTCTGACCAAGGTCAGAACAGGTTGCAATCTATTTCTTTGGACTACAAAGCTGAGCAGATAGCGACCATATATCATTTGGTCACAGGTTTGCATATAAAACAACCTTTCACCTCAGGATACAAACTTACTGACCTGGTTGTACGAAGCAATCAAAATGCGCCCTTGGAGGGAGCATCGGACGAAATCCCTCATCACCAAAGGAGAATTTGACATGTGTCACGAAGGTGATAAGATTGCAGAGAGAAGATCAATGAACCAGGCTAAGCAATCTGAAAAGGTGCATTGACTAAGAGAAATGACATGGAGCCATAAGAACTAAGGGTTGAAAGTCTATATAAAGTACACCAGGCTTCATCAAAGGTAACTAATTTCTGGTCTGGAAAGCCCTAGTATGCACAGGAAAACCCTGGTGGTAGTCTTTTAAAAATATTAGGATCTAAGCCTTTCATTGACCATTTTTAAATCTATTTCACCTCAATATTACTGTATTATACTTTAGAACTCTCTTTTAACTTGAGCGTCGGAGGGTTTTCGCCGGGGACCCCTGACCCTTAATTTTTTATTTTCCCTTAGAAAAATGTGTTAAACGAGCCAGCGAAAATCCATACACTCTGGTGAGCCTACTGTCTTCGAAGATTAGCACATTTGCAAGATCTTTGCTACTGATCTTAAGGTCCATACATACTGAAAAAAGGTGTCAAACGAGCCAACTAAGGTCCATACACACTGATCTGCCTACTGTCTTCGAAGGTTAGCACATTCGCAAGACCTTTGCTACTGATCCTAAGGTCCATACAGACTGGTAAGCCTACAGTATCTTTGCAAGACCTTCGCTACTGATTATAAGGTCTCTACATTCTGGCAAACCTGCTGTCTTCGAAGGTCAAACACCTTCGCAAGACCTTTGCTCGTGATCTATTTTAAGGATATTTCGAAACAACTTTACTTGTTGGTGGTAAACCATTTTCTTACATCAACATTATTGAACAAAGTTTTTACATTAATATACATACCAAACTTAATTCCAATAATTATTTGACATTGATAATAATACACCTGTATGGCTTTTTTATTTTTATTTTTTTCAACATAACAGTTGTTTATTAAGATGCCTCATCATACAATTTTACTCATATAAATCGATGTCTTTGTTAAATGAGCTAATTGCACCCACATTCCTGAGGTTTGGTCAACTACAGGTAGAATTAACTTTATCATTTATTGACAATGACCTCCCCTGCTGTTAGTTGACTTTAGTCAAACTTAACAGTGTCAGAGGTATTTTCGTCTTTTCAGATTTTTTATTTTATTTTATTAAATAACAAATTAAAAAATTAAAATAAAATAATAAAATTATTTAAAAATTAAAATAATAATAATAATAAAGTTAATAAAAAATAAAAATTAATTATAATTAATTTAGATCCATTTTCCAGATTGAATCTCAACCGTCCATCAAGATTGATGGACGGTTGAGATTCAATCTAGAA
Source organism: Xanthoceras sorbifolium (assembly GCA_003430845.1). Taxonomy (NCBI): domain Eukaryota; kingdom Viridiplantae; phylum Streptophyta; class Magnoliopsida; order Sapindales; family Sapindaceae; genus Xanthoceras; species Xanthoceras sorbifolium. Next base: position 9,508,593 of record CM010608.1, on the reverse strand, counting down.
AATGGATCTAAAATATATATATATATATATATATATATATATATATATATATATATATTTTGGGAAGAGTTTTGGGTTTTGGGTTCTTCGAAGAACCCAATCTGGGTTATTCGTTCAAACCCAGAAGAGTTCGATCGAAGAACCAAGAAGAACCCTTCTGGGTTTTCGATCGAACCCATCTGGGTTTGAACGAAGAACCCAGATCTGGGTTCTTCAAAGTACCCAGATCTGGGTTCTTCGTTCGAACTCAGAAGGATTCTTCGATTTTTTTTTTTTTATAGCTAGATCTGGGTTCGTCGTCAACGGCGAACCCAGATCGTTGACGAACCAAGATGGGTTCATCGCGCTAGAGATCCAGCTATGGCTGGATCTTCACCATTCAAACTTTAATTTTTTATTTTTTAAAAAAAATTAAAAAATTTATAATAATTTTTTTTATTTAATAAAAAGAAAATATTGTTTTAGGGGTATTTTGGTCATTTTAAGGGTAACAGTTAGTTAATCATTAAATCTAACGGAAGTCAACTAACGGCAGGGGGGTCATTGTCAATAAACGATAAATTTTATTCTACATGTAATTGGCCAAACCTCAAGGGTGTAGGTTCAATTAGCTCTTGTTAAATTGAGGAAGAGCTGTGTTAAGAACAGTCGCTTGGGCGACTGTTTTTGCACAGTCGCTGGTTTACAGCCAGCCATGTGCTTTTCTCGATTTTTTAAACCATTTTATTTCAAACTTTAGTTTAATTAAATTTTACCAACTTTCCTTTAATTACAATTTTACCAATTTTTAAATTAAAAACAAATTCAGAATTTTTTCATTATTTACATTATTTCCATTATCTTCTCAATTCTAATACTTTTCGTTGTAAACTTTTTTCTTTTTTTTTTGTTTTTCTGAAACTAAATATAAAATTAATTAATTTATAAAAATTTTTATGTCAACATATTAAATTAATTATATTGAACATAAACTTATGTTTAATTTGTTCATCTCATTTTTACCAAAATAAACTTCTTTTCACCAACAAATTTATTATTTACTAATAATTTTCAACCAAATTATTTAAGATTCGAAAAAAATATATATATCCAATCATAAATCTTATTGTCACCTAACTTAATTCTTATAATTTAAAAAAGATAGTAATTAAAAAAAATTAAGTTATGTTTTAAGATTGTTATTAATATAATAATTAAATATAATAATCAACCAGATACTAAATAATAATAATAATAATAATAATTGAATATAAATATAATTATAACAACAATATTTAAATTTGAAGTCGAGGTTCATATTTCACACGGTATCCGTAAAATATATTCGTCCCCTACCGTGGGTGTATATATTTTTTAGGATCTAACTGTGTCAATTGATTGTCTATAGACAACTCCGGTGAACTTATTATTGTATCCCATATTTTGGTAAACAAATGAGATAATAAAAATCAAATATAAGCTTATGTTCAACATAATTAATTTAATACGTTGACGTAAAAAAAAAATTATCAATTGATTAATTTTATATTTAGTTTCAGAAAAAAAATCTCTAACTCTTAAAAAAAAAAAAAATAGAGTTTAGAATGAAAAGTATTTAAATTGAAAAGATAATGGAAATAATGTAAATAAAGGAAAAATTCTGAATTTGTTTTTAATTTAAAAATTAGTAAAATTGTAATTAAAGAAAAGTTTGAAATTAAATGGTTTAAAAAAGGGTTAATTGCAATAAAGTGCCCTGACGTTTGGCTATATTGCAATGAAATCGTGAGTTTAGCCTTAATTACATGTTAGTACCTTTGACCACGTTGACCAGTATGTTGACTTTGACTTTTTGGTAAAAAGACAAAATTGCCCCTGGTTTAAAAAAAATAAATTAAATAAAAATTTAAAAAAATTAAAAAAATTAAAAATTTTAAAAATGGATCTCCACCGTCCATCAATCTTGATGGACGGTGGAGATCTATTTTTAAAAATTTTAATTTTAAAATTTTTTTTAAAATTTTTATTTAATTTTTTTTTAACCAGGGGCAATTTTGTCTTTTTACCAAAAAAGTCAAAGTCAACATACTGGTCAACTTGGTCAAGGGTACTAATATGCAATTAATCAGTTAGTTAAGGGTATTAACATACAATTAAGGCTAAACTCACGATTTCATTGCAATATAGCCAAACGTCAGGGTACTTTAGTGCAATTATCCCTTTAAAAAATCAACAAAGACGTGCCTGGTTGTAAACCGGCGACTTTGCAAGAACAGTCGCTTTACTACAGTTCATTGAGGAAAGCAAAAGGTCTTAGCGGCACGAAGTGAAGTTCACTTAACATATGGATAAAAAGTCAACTGGACAACCAATGCAGATTGCTGGACTCTCCTGGCTGGCCGCAGCACTTGTGGACTAGTCAACCTTCGTGAAATTTAGCAAAAAACAAAAAAAAAAAAATGAACTATACCAATTTCAACCTATATAAAGACCTCTTTCCCATCCCAGTGGACTTGAAAACAACCCAAGTTGTAATTGTTTGTTTTGCACCTTCCACAATTCACAGACCAATTTATTCTCTTTTTGAATAACAACATGGTCATAACTGCTAAATTACCAGTCTACTTCTGTTTGTTTCTGTCAAGTCTCAATTTTATCAATCTTCTTATTATCATTTATGCTTAACATTTACGTAGACACTCTAGTCAATCACTAATTAATGTTTTCTAATTACACTCATAGCAATTCTCTCTCTCTCTTTTCTCTGAGTTATAAGAGAGTAACCCATATGCATATGCAGAACATATTCAAGTCAAACAACTAAACATGACACCAACTAGAAGGACTTCTCTGATTCTCTTCTACCTTCTCCTCATCTCATTACTTCCATTGAAGATCACATCATCTCCAAGAACACAAGCAGAAGCTCTCATCAGATGGAAGAACAGCTTCACTTCTTCATCATCACCAACTTCTCTGGCTTCATGGTCACTCACCAACCTCAGCAATCTCTGCAACTGGACTTCCATTGCTTGCGACTCCTCCGGAACTGTTTCCCAAATAAACCTCTCCAATGCAAACATCAGTGGCTCACTCACAGACTTCAACTTCACTGCATTCTCAACTCTCACTCGCTTTGACCTCAGCAACAACAATCTTGAAGGACCGATACTGTCCACCATTGGTGGCCTCTCCAAGCTTACTTTCTTAGACTTGAGCACCAACTTTTTCGAAGACAATATCCCGCCAGAGGTAGCACAGTTGACAGAGCTTCAGTATCTTAATCTGAACAACAACAATCTAAACGGTACCATCCCTTACCAACTTAGCAATCTTCAGAAGATAAGGTACTTAGACCTTGGATCAAACTACTTAGAAACCCCTGACTGGTCTAAATTTTCAAGTATGCCTTTGTTGACACACCTTGGCCTTTACTACAATGACATTACTTTTGAATTCCCTTCTTTCATATTAAACTGCCGGAACTTGACGTTCCTTGACTTGTCATTAAACCAGTTGAGTGGTCAAATACCAGAATTTGTTTTTACCAATCTGGGGAAGCTTGAATATCTTAATCTTACAGACAATCTGTTCCAAGGAGTGTTTCCATCGAGTGTTTCCAAGCTTTCCAATCTCATAGAAATTCGTGTGGCAAATAACAAGTTTAGTGGTTCAATTCCTGAGGATATAGGTTTGTTGTCTGATCTTCAAATTGTTGAATTGTCTAACAATTCGTTTGTAGGACACATTCCATCTTCAATAGGCCAACTCAAGAAGCTTCAGTCACTTGATCTTCGAATGAACGCTTTAAATTCCACAATACCTCCAGAACTTGGCCTTTGTACTAACCTTACCTATTTGGCCTTAGCTATGAACCTACTCAGCGGGGAGTTGCCTTTGTCCTTGTCGAATTTGATCAAAATAACTGAGTTGGGTTTGTCTGATAATTTTTTCTCTGGTGAGATATCATCTAATCTCGTTGCCAATTGGACTGAATTGGTCTCATTGCAACTCCAAAACAACTCCTTCGCAGGAAAGATTCCACCAGAAATAGGCCTATTGACAAAGCTCAATTATCTTTTTCTGTACAAGAATAAGCTTTCTGGCCCGATTCCCTCAGAGATTGGAAACTTAAATGATTTGATAAGTCTAGACCTTTCAGGAAACCAGCTTTCAGGTCCAATTCCTAGGACAGTGTGGAATCTCCCAAATCTCAACGGCCTACAGCTTTTCTCCAATAATCTCACTGGAACAATTCCTCCAGAGGTTGAAAACATGGCTTCATTGGTTACTCTTGATCTCAATACGAACCAACTGTATGGAGAGTTGCCAGAGAACATTTCTCGGCTCAGTAATTTGAATTCAATCTCTTTGTTCACCAATAACTTTTCAGGTATCATTCCAGGGGATTTTGGGAAGTATAGTCCTTTTCTCAGCTATGTCAGCTTTTCTAACAACAGCTTCTCTGGAGAATTGCCACCTGAGTTGTGTAGTGGTCTCGCTCTTGAAGATTTTACGGTGAATGGCAACAACTTTACAGGGTCATTGCCAGCTTGCTTGCGGAACTGTTCTAAACTAAATAGAGTTCGGCTTGATGAAAACCATTTCACTGGTAATATCTCAGATGCATTTGGAGTTCATCCGGATCTTGATTTCATTGCTCTAAGTGGCAATCAATTTGTTGGTCAAATCTCACCTGAATGGGGAGAATGCAAGAATCTCAGTAACCTGCAGTTGGACAGAAATAGAATTTCTGGAGAAATCCCTGCTGAGCTTGGGAATTTGACACGTCTAGCTGTTCTAAGCCTGGACTCCAACGAACTCACTGGGAAAATTCCATCCGAACTTGGAAAGCTAGGTATGTTGTTCAAGCTCAATTTGAGCAATAATCACTTGACAGGAGAGATCCCTCAGAGTCTAGGCAATTTAACTAAGCTCAACTATCTTGAACTCTCGAATAACAACTTGATTGGAGATATACCTGAAGACCTTGGGAATTGTGATAAATTATTGAGCTTGGGCTTGAGCCACAATGATTTATCAGGTGAAATACCATCTGAGCTTGGAAATTTGTTTGCATTGCAGTACATGTTAGACCTCAGTAGCAATTCATTCTCTGGAACAATCCCGCAAAACCTGGGGAAGCTTACAGCACTGGAGAATCTCAATTTATCACATAACAATCTCTCAGGGAGAATTCCAGAATCATTGTCCAGCATGATTAGTCTACGCTTTATAGACTTCTCCTACAATGAGCTAACAGGTCAAATTCCAAGCGGCAGAATATTTCGAAATGCATCTGAAAATGCTTTTGTTGGAAACTCAGGTTTATGTGGAAGTGCAGCAGGATTACTTCCTTGTAATCTAGCATCAGCCCCAGGAAAGTCAACATCGCATACAAAGAAGGTACTTATCAGTGTCATTGCTCCTCTCTGTGGCCTATTACTTCTTGCAGGCATTATTGCTGGGTTTTTTATACATCGTAGAAAAACCAAACTCCATGATGAGGAGATTAAAATTAGTAGAAGGCATGATAGCTCCGAATCACTGATATGGGAGAGAGAAGGAAAATTCACTTTTGGGGATATTGTAAAGGCCACAGATGATTTCAGTGAGAAGTATTGCATTGGAAAAGGAGGATTTGGAAGTGTTTACAAGGCAGTATTGCAAACAGGCCAAGTTGTCGCAGTTAAAAAGCTTAATATGTCAGACACCAGCGACATTTCCTTGACAAATCGCCAGAGTTTTGAGAATGAGATACGTACGCTGACAGATGTGAGGCACCGCAACATTATCAAGCTACATGGGTTTTGTTCAAGGAGAGGATGCATGTTCTTGATTTATGAATACGTAGAGAAAGGTAGTTTGGGAAAAGTATTGTATGGTTTGGAAGAGGAAGTGGATTGGGCTGTAAGGGTGAAAATTGTACAGGGAGTGGCTCATGCCATTGCTTATTTGCACCATGACTGCACGCCACCAATTGCACACAGGGACATATCCTTGAATAACATCTTGCTTGAGTCAGAGTTTGAGCCAAGGCTCTCAGATTTTGGCATTGCAAGACTGTTGAATCCAGATTCTTCAAACTGGACAACAGTTGCTGGATCTTATGGCTATATGGCTCCAGGTAAGTTAACAATTAATTTTCTGCATTTTGATTACTCGGTCCCAGGAAAGAAAAGGGGATTAAATTGTTAAATTTCTCTTAATGTGCAGAGCTTGCATTCACAATGCGGGTCACAGATAAATGTGATGTTTACAGTTTTGGAATAGTGACATTAGAAGTAATGATGGGACGGCACCCGGGTGAACTTCTGAATTCCTTATCTTTATCAGAAACTTCAGTGTCAGAGAATCCAGACTTGCTTCTAAAGGATGTGCTAGACCAGCAGCTCCTGCCTCCCACAGGCCAACTAGCAGAAGAGGTGGTGTTCATTGTCAAAGTAGCCTTAGCATGCACATGTAACAATCCAGAGGCACGGCCTAATATGCGTTTTGTGGCACAAAAATTAGCTGCAAGATCCCAGGGATATCTCTCTGAGCCACTAGGCAAGATAACCATTAGCAAGCTAACAAGCCTTTAGAAATAGAGCATGATTGAACTACTGGCCGCAATGGTTAGTAAACTTTTGTGTTTCAGTAATGCCTATACAATAAGAATTTGCTCTAAAAATCTTAGCTTTTACATCAGGAACGTATACCATTCATGTATATCTACTAACTTGTACTAGATTTAAAATTTAGAAGGATATTGTGTAATCTTTAGCTAATTTCAATAAGATTATGGTAGGCAAGAAGGATCATCTGACCACTGATGTCCTCTTTATTATTTATTATTTTTTGGATGGGCAAAAGTTATTTGACTCCTAGGCAGAGTTGGCTTTTGAATTATTCTTAACCACACTTTCTCATGAATGTAATTACTTGTGCACCAGCACCATGCCGGTGGGACTGAGTAAACAGCTCATGCTGATTACGACCAGCAAAAGCTATTAAATAAATTGAATGTTGAAACCCATATCTGTTAAACATACATTGAATGACTTCTTGCAGATATGGAAACGTAAATTGGGATTTCTTCAATTTCAAGTTCTCCACTGTAGTTTTCTTCAAAGAAGTTTCATGGTTACTACATTTTATAACTCCTATAAGACAATTGAGGGTCTTGGAGATATGCCAAGAATGTCATTCACAATGTTTTGTAAGGGAAAAGGACGCTTAGGGGAAGTTCAAAGCGGAAAATATCTATTTCGTGACTTAAGATTTAAGATTCTTGAGACAAACTAATGTCATAATGGATAAAATTACTAGATTATTAGTAAACCTTGTTGATAGGATAAGGTTTTTGGGTTAGAACTTTTCTTTTGGCCTCTGTTTCTTGCTTTCAAGTGAAGAAATGAAAAAGAATAGTGGAGTGTTAGACTGAATGAGCATTTTGAACAGGAAAGAAAGTAGTTTACTAATGATGTTTTGACATAGTTCTTCAAATCACAGAAAATTGTTCTTGTATCTACCCGAAGTATGCAGGGTTGCAGTGGCACCTCTTTTACAAAACATTGACAGAACAAAATGCCTATATACACTAATCAATCTCTTCAAAAGCTTCGAAACATTGGAGAGAAACAAACAAGGAAATGTGGTGTAAGACTGAACAAAGAATATTGTAACAGAGAAAGGCAAGGACCCCCAAGAGCAAGACTAGCATTCCACTCCACATTGTTTGAGAAGTGGACCTGTTTGCTTAGGCAAGAAAGGATCAATTCGAACCCAAAGCAGTGAGAAAATTGATGCCAGAAGTATTGACCAAAGGACTACAATGGTAGGAGTCCTGTTTTGCTTTCCCATCAGACCTTTGAGGAAAGGATAGAGATGGACAATAACCCAGAAAGAAAAAAACAGCTTTCCGAACAAGGGACCCCATGACCCATAGCCATTGTTAATTGCATCAGAAACTCCAGCCACAACTCCCACCATGTTCAAGATTATAAGAGTGGTTGGTGGGATAAGAAGTGTGGTCCACTTGAAGAGGTAGAGTTCTCCAAACTCTTCATCTTCTGCTGTCTTTGATGTGACAGTGAAGTTGGTATCAACTCCAGCAAGGACTTTGAGGAGGCCTTGGAAGACGGCAAAAAGATGTGCAGAGACACCACCAATCACCCAGAATTGCTCGTTACGCCACCAGTCCTCAATGCTGACACCACTCCATCGAAGCTCGAGCACACCCGTTACTATGATGGAAAGGAAAAGTGCCAAGAACCACAAGCTAGCAAGACTATTCAGCTGCACAAACCAAAAGTTTTGGTAAGAAAAATTCCAAGGTTTTGAAATTAATGATTTGACTATTAATAGTAATTTCTAAACAAATTTGGATTTAACTTACAGTGGGGATGATGAATTTTCCAGTCAAAAGGCAGATAGCAGGAATGGTACAATAGGCAAGTAAAGGAATGGAAGTGAGAGGATAAACAATGGTGTTGGTATAAGCAAGCCTCTCCAGCCATTTAAGCTTTCCTCCATAGCCATACCATAAGGGGCAGTGACGACTAAGGAAAATTTCAACAGATCCAAGAGCCCATCTCAGAACTTGGTGCAATCTATCTGATAGATTGATTGGAGCTGATCCCTTGAATGCTGGTCTCTTTGGCATGCAGTACACTGACTTCCATCCTCTACAATGCATCTTGAATCCAGTCAAAATATCCTCTGTAATTGAACCATAAATCCATCCAATCTGCAAAGAAACAAATTTATTATTCAAATATTTCTGATTAGCCATAAAGGTATTGTAAATCAAAGTTTTCAATCAAAGTAATACCTCTTTGCCCCACTCAGTCTTCTCTTCATAGCCAATACTTATAACATGAATGGCTTCCTTAATAAGCGATGTGCTATTAGTCCCTTCAGGGTGGCCACCATCTTCCTTGAGAGTGGAAGCAATGAAAACCGGTGACTGTCCGAATCGTTTCTCGAAATTTTTCTGAGACATTAGTGATGCTTTCTCTAACTCATCATATCCTTCAAGCCCTTCTTCAATCTCTTCGAGGTCAAAGACATGTCCGGATCCTTTCCTCACGTAATTCTTCCCCATCATTTTCTTCTTCTTGGTGTATAGTCCCCCAAAGAAGCTTCGCTTTTCACCTTTCTTCTTAGACTTTGATGACTTCCTAGAACCACCACAGCAACAGCAGCACCATGAAGGCCAGCAGTCACACGTCATCTTGGGGCGCTTCTCGGACACAGGTGGATCATAGCCATACAATGCCTGCCTGTTGAAGACACATCCTGTGCCAACATATACTGGCCCTTGGATTCCATCCAGACCTTTCATGTTAATCTACAACCAAAACAATATGAGAGAAATTAGTACCCAGCTCGGCAATGTTAATCTGTTTGAAACAGAGGAATGTTAATCAAATTAACATGACTTACATCGAAGAAGACAATATTGCGGTTAGCATATCTGTCGTGCCTGTCAATACCATCGAATCTCTGAGGAAACTGGACATAACAGAGCTTTTTGCCGAGCTGGGGGTCCATTAAAAAGCACATAGCTTCCCTAACAGCCTTGCTGTTGTTGATGTAGTGATCACAATCAAGATTCAACATGAAGGGTGCATTGGTGAGGACTGCAGAGACTCGAACCTAGTAATCGATCACATACAACAACTGAGTTATTTCCATCTCATTCGAATTACCAAACATGAGACAGGAATTGAAGTTTAATAGCTACTCACCATAGCATTCATGGCACCGGCTTTCTTATGGTGCTGATAACCAGGCCGTTTCTCACGGGAAACATAAACAAGACGGGGCAGCTCCTTACCGTCTACATCAAGTGCACCCTCACTTCCCAAATATACCTGCACAGAAAGTAGTTAAAATGAAATCTGATATCGAATACATTTTTAACAACAAAATGGGAATCAAATTAAACACAAGAGCGTGGTTGTAAAACCTGAATCATGCCAGGATGATCGCGAGTGTTGTTGCCAGGCCACGGGGTACCATCCTGCATCACCCATCCTTCCTCTGGTTTCTTCTGAGCCTTTGCAACCAATGCATTGATTCTCACTTTGAATTCCTCGTACTCTCTCTACAATACAAAACGGCTTTCCATAAGTACTTGCATAACAAGGCATTGGTTCATTGATTGAGTGAGTGATTGAGAGTTTTTGTTTGCTTTTACCTTCATGGCTCTGCGCTCTTTAACAAAAGTAGGCTCCACTTTATCTTTCAAGTAATCAATCTTCTGATTGAAATAGAACTCAGGAGCCCTCGGCTCAATACTATACTTCTTGCAAAAAGGCACCCATCTTCTCGCGAACTCAGCTGTCTCCGATAAAGCATCGAAAAGCAGCATCGAAGCACCATCGTCGGACACATAGCAGCTCACCTTCTCAACTGGATAATCAACGGACAAGATCGACAGAACCGTGTTGGCCGTGATGATGGGCGGTTCCTTAAGGGGGTCGACAGAACTGACAAACACATCAACCGGGGCCAGGCGGTTGGACTCGCCTTCCCGCTCGAACCTCGCCGAGAGCCGGTCCAGGTAAGTTTCGCGAGTGATGGGGCACCATTTCGGGAACTGATCGAGAATCCAAGAGAAAGCGAACCATACCTCGCAAATGACGGAGATGAGCCAGAGTGGGAAGGCGTCGTAGGCCGGAGTTAGAATGCGGAAGCGGAGGAAGAAGCAGAGGATGATGAAGCGGAGGACGATGACAATGCGATACGGGCTGATTTTGCTGGAGGGGATGGGGACTTTGCGCCACAGAGGCTGTCGAGCTTCGGCCATGCTGCCAAAACCAAAGATGCAAGTTTATCAGAACTCAAAAGGCTTGAGCTATATAAATAACTGGTGTTTGTTGGTAAGCAGGGAGTGATCCAATGTTAGTTATCGAGCTTACATGAAGTCATCTTCTTGATCAGCAGGTGGATCGTTGGCAGCGTCGTCTTTGGTGACGAGACCTCTCTTTTCTTGCCTTATTTTCCACTTCTCGACTCTTTCTTGCCACTCTCCGCTGCTGTATGCTTCTTTCTGATGATCTCCTTCGAAATCCTTTCCAGTGACTACACAAATTATCCAAAAAGGAGAAAATTAGAAACGAATCACCAAATGTAAAATGTTTAGACGAAGAAGAAGAAAAAACTGTGATTTGCATTGCATGCTTACCGCTTCCTGCAACGGAACCATTGGGATGCCATTGCTGTTGATTATGCTCACCGTTTTCCTGCAAAATCCACCGCCCTTCAACTTTTAAATTTGTATTCTCTATTTATATATTGTATTGTCTATTTTCACTGCTTGAATACTCTATTATGTTTTGCTAGGGTCATGCTCCTATATATTTCACTGTACTTTATAAGGTAATTAAAGCTAATTTTAATTTTAGTACGAGATTTCAAAAAAAGTTAATATTTTAAAAATTTTAAAAAAATTGTGAACTTTTTCAACACTCTACATTTAACTATATAATACTTGTATTTAACTAATAATTTTTTCTAAAGTGCAGCAGGATCTCTGAGTTGTTTAAAATTTTAGATTTATTTCCTTTTCATCTAAAAATTTCTTATCTTTCTGGCTTGTTTTGTGTCAACAAGTGGAATAAACAAAAAAATCCCAGAGATCCCAGATTCTCTACATCAGAAAATGACTCTATTAATTAAAAATTATATTTTTATATAAGAAATACATTTATTTTTAGATTGACAAATCAATTTGGAATCATTTGTGAAGAAACACTGAATAGATATTTTTTATAATAAAATTATACTAGGTAAGAAACATATTTCAAATGTATTTTTTTATATAAAAAAGGAAAAGAACATGATAAATATTTTTTCTTTTTTGGAATACTTTATATATAGAATTTTTAAACATTTTTATTTGTTAAAGGCAGCCAAACATGTGAAAATATAAATAAATTTGGATAGCTGACATGTTGATGATCATAGGGATTCTTAATATGAAACTCATCCTCAAAATCATCCGCATCATCCTCGTCTCCTGCAACTCTAGGGCAACCTGCATGCACAAACAATATAACAGGATCATATTCATGCATTAATTGCATATTATCAACACCTTATAAATATTAATGAAAAACCACTCCAGGCAGCCACGTACCTTTGTGACGCTTGTAGCGAGTGTTGCAACCAGGGCAACACTGGTTCCCTTCGCTCCTCTCATATTCATAGCAAGGCCTGCAAACTGGGAACCCACATTCATAACATGCCACGAACAACTCCCCGTTTTCTTTGAATCCCATCTCATCTCCACAAACCCGACATGTCTTTGACGCTGATGACTGCCTGCTCGGAGGCCGATTCTGCACCCACATAAAAAGATACTCATAAGAAACACCAAACCCAGATACCCAAACATATGGAAACAGAAAACAAAATTGAAGAAGAAGGTATACCTCTTCGTTGCCATGCATAACGTGAAGCTCGTTACGTGTATGTGAACCAGCAATGAAGCCACCAGCCATGGGGTTTGAGGCCATGGCAGAGAAAAGTGAAAGATAAGAGCAAGTGTGAGAGAAGAGAAGGAGAAGAAGGGTATTAATAAAAGGAAGGACTACCAAACTGTGAGTTGAGAAGTCGTAGGTTTGATTCTAAGAGAAGTCAGGTATGTATCAGTTAGTTTGCTTGAAACAGGCAAATGCCCATCTGGCTAACTTAGACTCAAAGGCAAAGGCTCTTTCCAATGCCTGCTCGATGTTGTGATGCTAACCCCTTGCAATTTCACAAACAAATTAAACCCATGTTGTTTTTGTATATTTTTTAAGTTATTGCTTGCATGTATCACGTACCCCACTCCACCATCTTCACAACCTAACTCTGTGTCAACTGTTTGATTATACGTGTACTTATGGCATCAAAAGAAAGAAATTGCATCACATATAAATTTACCAAAATTCACCTCTTATTTCTACCATTAGTTTCAACATTGATCTCTCATCAGCTACATATAGACTAATTGCAAACATTGTCACTGTCTGAATTTTATTTATTTATTTTCTTAGGTATTTTCTTTGCTTGGAAATTATTGACAAATCTAAGAAAATGGGTTTTAAAAAATAATAATAATTAGAGGAGGTTTTAATTGATTTTGAAATCATCAATCATAATAAGATAAATAAAATAATTTATTCTAATATATATAATATACCATTTAGGTAAGTCGAGTAGTGTTAAGAGAATCGGCAATTCTTTTGTAATAAGCAATAATAAATTTTGTATGATTATTAACTTTTTCATCTAATAATTAATTAATGACAACCAGTTTTATAAACAAAGCTTTAAAAAATATGGTGATTGAAGTTGGTTTCTAGATATCGAAAAAGGAGGCACATCCACACCGGACGCTAACTCGCCAAAGGAAAAATGAAGAATTAAGCCGGAAGTTACATCAGTAGGATTTTCGCCTCTCAACCATAAAATAAAATAAAATAAAAAACTGAGGAGAAAAAAACATTAACATCATCAAACAACTACCAACCAGCAATAATGTAGCTTCATCTATATTCTTTTTGTTTTCCTCTTTTTTAATTGTTTCATTTCATTTCATTTTAATTATTTTTTCCAATATTTACTACTACTTTTACAAGTAGATGAAAATTGAATTTCTGTCAATAGCCGAACATTTGTCATAGATGTCAGCAAATTAAAAGGAAAGAAAAGGAAGGCTGTTTCTGCAAAATCTTCTTGTTTTCTGAATTAGATACTTTAAATATATTTACAAACTAACTAAAACTACAATAACAAGCATAATGATATGCAAATATATATTTTTCTTTTTATTTTTCCGATCATTTTAATCACCTGAGATAGTGACCCAGGTTTTCATCCTCACTTCAACAAGGTACACAATTAGGGGTTGATGACTATTATAATCCAACCCAGCTCTCTTCTCAAGGTTTGTTTATAGACTAAATAAAAGAGTATATAAGCAATTGCCCATGCTCACACATGGTAAAATTGAAGACTTCCAAACTTCAAATACCTCTATCCATCAGAGATAAGTTAGCTAACTCTTATCTTAACTCAAAACAAATATCTCCCCAGAACAAGTATCGCCTTTTTACTTTATCCTGCTATAACTTACTTGTCGGTTCTTGAACGCTTTGTAGGCTGCAAACTTGACTCGCTAACATTTGGCTCCGAACCCTCAGGTGCTTCTGTTTCTGGTGCCTTTTGGTTATTGTTGCCCAACTCCTGTGAGCTTCCTTCCAACATAGAGTTTACACTAACTGTGTCACTCCTTTTTTTCCCTTGGTCAACCTGGGAGCCTTCCCGTTCACTTTTTGCAAGGGAATCTTGGATTGCATCTGAAGATGGAGTCGAGGGATTCTCTAGATTTGAAGAAGATGACTTCAGCTTGTCAAGGCCCGACTTCTGTTTCTCAAACATCATTTGCAAGTACCTCCCTTGTTCTTCTATTCGCAACTGTAAATTTCTTTGAATCTAAAGTGAAGAGAGAGCCATTAATATTACACCACATACTGTCCACAAAGTTTATATATGGATTTACATGTATTCATGCAGATAAATAAATTCCAAAACAATGAAACGGGCATTAAAGATGGTATGCACACAATCAAAAACTAACACAACAAGTTTGAAAAGGAACAGTAGAAAATGCAACTAGGTTGTCAAGGATTTTTTTTTTTTTTTTCCATAGGAAACTAGAATGATTTTATTGAATAAAGTTGAAGCAGAAGGTGAACATGATGTCCACAACTCAAAACCTTTTGTGGAACAAGTACGGCAGAAACCTGTATGATCTTTACCCCAAACCCGAAAAATGTCTATAAGAAGAGTATCTCTTTTAAAAGTATTGAATACAAAGCTACCCTAAAACCGTTTCCCAATAAGTTAATCTCTACATATATAGAAGCAGCCACACAATCCTTAAGGTCATTCAAATCAGAAGTACCCCAGGGAAAACTCTAAAACCAAAGATCTCCCCAGATGAGAGTGCTGCTGGTTTTATGGTTAAGGTGACTGTTTAATCTCATATACGAAAAGGCAAAAATAGTTTCAGAAGCTTTAAGGGCCCTTTAGGACATATCATGGAGATTAGCTTGTTTCATTTCTGAATCCTATGTTTCCTCTTTTATCGAACTGTCTACTCATGACTAATAAAAAGCTTTGTTGAGCCAATTACTTTACAAATGAACCAATCTCAAGCTCAAAAATCGTAACTAGATAAGAATATTAATACACACACAACAGGCAGATAATATATATTTATATGTGAGCGCCTTTTTAATTATAAAATATAATTAAATTATTAAAAGTATTATTCAGACTTGATAAGAAGCTTGAATCTGGAGTATAGTCTGAGCTTATGTAGTAGATCAATTCAAAAGATATAAATATCAAACCCAATTTAACTGGGCAGTCTGGGCTAGAGTTTTTCTCAAAATCTTTGCAAAATTAAGCTTGAGCCTGAATTTTGAACTTTGATTTGGCTCAAATTTGCATAGTTTATTATAATTAAGTATTCAGCTCAGACTATACTCCAAGCTCTATCTTTCAAAATGAGTAAGTATACTCCATATTGTCTTGACCTGTTTTTACCCCTCAACAAATACTCCGTTACAAAGGACAGAATAACATTAAGAAAAAAGAATTTCATTCACATCTACAGATTTTGTGATGGCTTCTACTTATTATTTAATTTTCTCAAGATTTAGATAGCCCATCAAGTTCAACGTGTACACATGGACATCAATCCAAATGCACCTTATATTGGTAAAAGATTATATGCTTGATGAGGCATGAGCTAATAGCCATATCATGATGGATCCCATGGCCCTACTCAAATTGAGCAAAGCCAAAATTATGGGACCAATAAGATTTTGGTACGCTCTTATTCCATTATGCAATGTTTGATATGAGGGAGCAACTACAGGATTAAAACTAACTATACAAGCCTCTACACCCAATTTTTAATTTTGACCCCAAACCACAAATCAAACTAAATATAAGAATCCCTTTCAAGGGAACAGATTTATACCTCAAGCTGTTCATGCAGCCGCTTCTGAACTTCCATCTGTAATCGCAGCGCTTCAGTGATCTCAATACCCCTGTTATCAGAATCAAAAGAAAATAATAAGAAATTTAACATTATCACCAAACATATATAAGGAAGCAACATGAGACAGAAAATTTGCAAAGACCTGAACCTTAGAAATTGTAGACCTGGCAGACCCTAATCTGAACTCTTTAAACCAATTCCCTTGTTTACTTCTGTCCTTGTCAGGTGTATTAAAAGGTCCTTACAGGCTCTTTTTTTAACCAACGGTAACAGGCCATTTTACCCTTTCAGCCCATTTTAAAGAATCTCCAATGCTATTATGCATTTTTAACTTTATCGTCGACACATCAGCATTTCTATTGAATATGAGTCTACTTTGGAAAAAAAAGTAAATTTATACATCCATTTCTAATGTAATTACCTAAAAAAAAATATGGATCCACTTTATGACCAATCACCATTAATGTCAGTGTATCCATTTATCAATTGACATATCATGAGTTGGGATCAAGTTGTAATACAAAGGTGGGATGTCTAGCATAACTCATAGTGAAAATGCTAACTAGGATTTCTAGAAGAGTTTTTCAATTTAGAAATCCATCTCCAATCTCTAAAAAAAAAAAAAAAAATTCCACATCAGCTCCATATTTAGGTATCATAATTGCATTAGAGAGCTTTTTTTTTTTTTTTTTTTTTCCCTAATTAGTTATCCATCCTATGTGGCAAGAAATTTCACCCAAATGTATAATAGCATTTGAAATCCTCTTAAAGCCATCCTTTAGGGCTGCTTGACTCTTTTGGGCAGTCAGACTGACCTGCCTAATCTCAAATGAGAGTGATCGACATAAAGTCCTCATTAGTAAATGGCTACCAACTAAACACACACAACGGAACAAGCAAGGGAAAATACACGACTAACTAATTGGCCCTTCAACTTAAAGCTAATTATGAGATTCCAAATCACCGTAGGGGTCGGAAAATATCTCAGGTCATCATCCCCATTAACAAACCTTTTTCATGTTTTTAGGACAACATCTACTCATAGAATTGGATTATCACATAGCATTCACAGTATTTCAAATGTAATGATAACCCGTAATATGAAATCAAAGTTTGCAACAAACTTTCAGAACAAGTATCACATGACATCATTAAAAAACCAAACCAATAACAAATGACAGTATCACATCCAGTACCAACTAGCTTAGCTAGTGAGATCTTTTATAATGAAAGCCGTTTTGGGGACTAGATTCTGTTCACACCAGCATTTGGGAGAGATTTAGTTTATGTTTGAGTTGAGTTAAAAAAAAAATCACTATATCAGATTATATAATTAAAATTCTTTCATATATTAGTAAATAACTATATACACATACGTTTTCAAGTCTAGAGAAGATATTTCTTCAAGAGGAGTTAATCTTTTCTCCTCGGATCCTGCAACAACAGAGAACAACACCTTATTTTAACTAAATTTATGAATACTTCCATACGTCATTGAACACACCAAGAAAAAGTACTCAGAATATCTGTGCAAAAGAAAAAATGGCACTGTTTGGCATAAAACCCAGGGTGGAAGGAAAAGAATTTGAGCAAATGATAACTGAAGCCCTTTGTGGAACGGTATGTTGAGCTTCCAAGCAGGTATAGGTTCGAATCGTGATGGAGATTAATAGGAAAACAGAACCATCAAAATCAATGAGTAGCCTCACACATATAATCTATAAGTTAATTAAAGAAGTAGAAACAAAACTCAAAAATAAGGACACTGAAAGTTGGAAGCCATTGCTATATACCTTCTAAAGAATCTGGCCTGTACCTGGCTGTCCTATATTTCTGCAGTTTAAGGGGAGCAATATCTTCAATTAGAAAAATGTTCCAAACCAACATGCATGCACAAAAATAGATACACATGCACAAGCATGTGCTGGCATGCATGCACAACATGAACCCCGAGAAAAATTATTAATTGTCTAGGAAAGTAAACTCCTGAAAACAAAATTGGTTCTTGTACCTGCAAGTGGCTTTTCACATGGTAAATAGTCAAGCCTTCAACTTTCATGAGTTTCAGCACACCCTTAGGAGTAGCCCCTTTTAGTGTAAAAGGAAAAAAAATCAATTAAAATCAAGCCTTACAATATAAGGAAAACAATGAAGACCAGGGGAAGGACACACTTTCACCACCACCGAGTTGGTTTACAGCCTCCACAAAGGCCTCATGAAGTTCGGGTGTCCAACGCATGCGTGGCTTGGCTGGGGCACTATTTGCAGAAGAAGATGGGGTAACAACATTGCGAATTTCTCCAGATGAAGCAGGAAGCTGCTGCTGAACTTGCGGTTGATGTACCAGAATACTAGCAGGTGTATTTGGAACCGGGTATGCCATCTGATGCAACAAAATGAGAACATGAAACACATAAAACAATACCTGAAAGTACTCATTTATATTTAACAAAGATATCTCAATCACCACATTTAATAGAGGGCCCGAACCTTCGGTTCAAGGTCAGTCATATTGTTGTCGCTGAGAAGCTCATTCCAATTAGTAGCCAAAGCATCATCGTCGGTGATTAGCTGGTCAGCCCAGTCCTGCCAATCATTTCGTTTACTAAAGTCCTCTGATGACATCACTCCACTGCAACTACTGCTTTCTAATTGACTATTGTGGAGAGTGGTGTTTGTAGGAAAATCAATAATCCCCGGCAGTGATTCTGGACACCAAGAAGAACTGCTTTCCTTGGTATAATGACTAGATGTTGTTGATTGAGGCTTGTTTGAATGGGAGGATTGTGGTAATGGCAAGGCAGCATTAGTTGATGACTGAGAAATGTAAGGAGTTTTTCCGGAATGCTTTTCATGGGGTGACACAGATGAATACTGAAGATCACTCGAAAATCCAGAGGATGATGAGAAAATGTGACCAACTACTCCACTGTTTGATGGTACAAGAGTTGTATGGGCTGCAGGCCTTGCCCTAACTTCCCTTTCCATAGAGATCTGTCGAGAATCTGGCAACTTGGGATATGTCTCTTCCAGAGGGGTTGGAAGGACTGGTAAAGATGAAGACATTGCTCCAGACACACCCAGGTTATTGAGCTGCCTTGCACCTGATCTCTGAATGGATAAAGGACGTGCCTCCATTTTTGTCCTTGAATCCAAAAAAAGGTCATCCGTTATTCAGACATTTGATAGTATCTCAGTTCATGCACTTTGCATATCATGGCAATACCTACCAAGAAAAAGGCTCCTGAAAGTACCCTTCTGACTGGTTTCCAATACAATACTACAAGAAAGATCATCAACTTATAACTGTGACATAAAAGTAAATATATTAATAACATCAATGCCATAAACAAGCAAAAGAGACCAAAAAGGGAACATGATGAGAACTCACCTAGAAGAAGTACTAGAACTAGAAGGAGGAAAGGAGAAGTGAAGAGGATAGAAGAAGAAAAAGAGAGAAAATGAGGCAGTGAGCCTCGCGACCGCGGTCGCGACCAACTGCCTCGCGATCGCGGTCGCGGTGCTCACTGGAGCACAAGGCTGGAAACCGTCGCGACCAAGGTCGCGACCAACCCAGGTCGCGACCTAGGTCGCGATACTCACTGGAGAAAAATGGTGATTTAGCGCGAAGAAGAGAAAAATGAGGCAGTGAGCCTCGCGACCTAGGTCGCGACCAACCCAGGTCGCGACCAAGGTCGCGATGCTCACTGGTCGGCAAAATCTTGAATTTTCCTGCACATTTTTAAATTGTTTAGTTAGGGGCATTTTAGTCTTTTCGCCCTAATTTTCAGAACTTGTATAAATAGAACACTTAAACTAGGGTTGTAACTATTCATTATCATCATCAATCAAAATTACAAATTGAGAGCATTTCTCTCATCCTCTTGGATCATCACCAAGAACAATCGGTTCTTCTTGCAATTTCGCTTGTGAGATCAACTTGGGCTAGGGTTTGGGCTAATAACCTAAGCACTAGAGAGCAAGGGATTCCCTAAAAAGGTAACTAAGCTCACAATCTATCTACATTGTTTTAATTTGTATTGGGTTTTGTTTATTTGATTATTAGTGAAGTTAGGGTTGTGGATTTGTATTGATTTCGGGATTAATTGAAGATTGGGTGTGTTATTGTGTTGATTGGGGAAATTAGGGTTCATAGGTGTTTGTAATTTGGGGCTAAATTGAAGTTAGGGTTGAATTGGGTTATTGATTGTTAGAGAAGTTAGGTTTGTTGTTGGATTTTGAATTAGGTCCTCAACAATTTGGTGCTTTCATTGAGAGATTTCGTAGGAGGTGTTTGATAAAAAAAAAAAAAAAAAAAAAAAAAAAAGAGTAAAAATTTTAAAAATTTTCAAGTTGACAAAATTAGTTTCAAGATGTCTAACGAAGAGATTGAACAATCCCAAACCGTTACTCCATCCAACCGAGTCCGATTTGAAACCTTAGAAGCCGGTCAACTCACCTTAGAAGCCGGTCAACTCACCTTAGAAGCCGGTCAACGTGAATTGAGGGCGGATATGGCTAGGGTATTGAGGGCGTTGGAAGGGTTGTCGGGCCGGAGAGGAAAATCACCGGTAGAGGGGGAGGTTCCGGGGGTAGTCACGGAGGCGGAGGTAGATCAAAACACCGGGAGAACTCATGGGGTTAGAACACCACCGGTGAATCCTTTACAAGATGTCAATGAAGGGTTCATGAGGCAAGAAAGGGCTCCGACTCACATGAGACATGGAGGGAGAGTAGAAAGGGGAGACCGGGTTGCCGAGAGATGGGTTGAACCACGTCATGAGAGGAGAAGGAGAGAGACCGGTAGGGCAATCAATGATTACGGGTCTAGTAGTGAGGAGGAAGACCGAAGGGAAGACCGAAGAGGTTACCGAGGTGGACAACAATTTGATAGACCGAGACATCAACATTATGATGAATCGGACTATGAAAGGGATCGGCGGGGTAATCGAGGCTTGAGGAAGCCGAAGGTAGACTTTCCGCGTTTTAACGGAGGAGATCCGTATGATTGGCTAGACAAGGCTAACCGCTATTTCAGAATTTGTGAAGTGACTAGGGCCGACAAGGTTGACATTGCAAGTATGTACTTGGAGGGTGAGGCCAGCAGTTGGTGGAGATGGATTAGTGCTCAATACGACCGTGACCAAAGGCGTATGGGATGGACGGCATTTGAGCAAGAAATAGTGTCTCAATTTGGACCATCACCGGTCACGAATCACCATGGTCAACTTGCCAAGCTTCGTCAAGAAGGTAAACTCCAAACCTACATTAAGGAGTTCCGGCAAATACAAACCATGACTAGGGGATGGCCGGAGGAGCTATTGTTAGGGACATTCACGGAGGGCCTCAAACCATGGTTGGCAAGGGAAGTTAAATTGAAGCAACCAACTAGCTTGCGGGAGGCAATGAGGATTGCGGAGATCCTTGATGGAAGCTATGGTGAAAAGAAACCATTCAAAGATTATTCGGGAAGCAAAACTACAAAACCATTGCAACCCGAAAACTCTTGGAAGGGTAAAACCATAGATGAAGGCAACTCGAGGGGAAAGGCCAAAGAGGTGAGGAGGTTGTCAAGAGAAGAGGTACAAGACTACATAAAGAAGGGCTTGTGCTTTAAATGTGGGGAAAAATGGGCAAGGGGCCACCAATGCCCAAAGGGTAAGGTACTCATGATTCTTCAATCCGATGAGTCCGATTCGGATACCGCCACGGAAGAAGAGTTCTCTAGTGATGAAGGGGAACTACGGGTAGCGAAATCCGGGGTTGATGCGGGAATGGCCGAGTTATCCCTTAATGCCATTTCGGGGACACCTAGGCCATCCACCATGAGACTTATGGCTTGGATAGGGAGCTCCGAGGTATCCTTGCTAGTGGATTCCGGTTCATCACATAACTTCATTAATGTGAATACCGTGAAGAAACTAGGCATGAAAGGGGTTGCCATAGAACCATTTGATGTGAAGGTAGCCAACGGAGAGAGGTTGAAATGTGATGAAGTGCACAAAAATGTCAAGATGAATGTGCAAGGGGTACGGATAACGGCCGAGCTACATGTTTTGGCATTGGCGGGATTGGATGTGGTTCTTGGGAGTGCTTGGTTAAAAAGCATAGGCGAGGTAGTCACCAATTATGAAACCATGACCATGAGGTTCAAGTTAGGCGGCAAGAAGAGGTCTTGGACCGCAATCTCATCTAAGGAGATCAAACCTTGCGAAGCACATGTGATGGAGCGTTTGTGCAAGGGAGGTGCCCAATGCTTTGCTATCATCAACACTAGTGATAGACAAGCAAAGGGAACCAACGAGGAGTCGGTCGAGGGGTTGGAGGATGAAATGTTAGGGCTGCCCGGGGAAGTAAGAGAGTTATTGGCCCGACATTTGAAGGTTTTGGAGGTGCCAACCTCACTACCACCAATTAGGGACTTTGATCATCGCATCACCTTGAAGGATGAATCAAAGCCCGTTAATGTACCACCATACCGCTATGCCTACTTTCAAAAGACAGAAATTGAGAAGCAAGTGGGAGAGATGATAAACAATGGGTTAATTCGACAAAGTACTAGCCCATTCTCTTCTCCGGTTTTATTGGTGCGGAAGAAGGATGGCACATGGAGATTTTGCACCGACTATAGAGCATTGAATGAAGCAACTGTGAAGGACAGGTTTCCGATCCCTACGGTTGATGAGATGTTGGATGAACTACACGGTGCAAGTGTATTCACCAAGCTTGATCTTCGAGCGGGTTACCATCAAATCCGCATGAAGGAGCAAGATGTGCATAAAACAGCCTTCCGAACTCATTCGGGGTTATATGAGTATTTGGTGATGCCATTTGGGTTATGCAATGCGCCATCAACTTTTCAAGCCACCATGAATGAGATTTTTCGACCGCATTTGAGGAAGTTTGTGTTGGTGTTCTTTGATGACATCCTAGTCTATTCTCGGACTATGGAGGAACACTTATCTCACCTAGAAGTAGTGTTGGAGATACTTGGGCACCATCAATTTTACATCAAAATGTCAAAGTGTGAATTTGTCAAGGAAGAGTTGGAATACTTGGGGCACTTCATTTCTATGAATGGAGTAAGGGTAGATCCTCGGAAGATAGAAGCTATGGTGGATTGGCCACTACCGAAGGATGTGTCCGCTTTGAGAGGTTTCTTGGGGTTGACAGGGTACTACCGGAGGTTTGTCAAGCACTATGGGTTGATTGCAAAGCCATTGACCGGTATGTTGAAGAAGGATAACTTCGAGTGGACCGAGGAGGCCCGACTTGCTTTTGAAGACCTTAAACGGGCTATGACACAAACCCCCGTTTTAGCCTTACCAAATTTTGACAAGACTTTTGAGGTTTACACGGATGCTAGTGGCGAGGGCATAGGGGCTGTTTTGGTCCAAGAAAAGAGACCATTAGCATTTATCTCCAAGGCCTTGGGGCCAATGAAGAAGGCTTGGAGTACCTATGCACGGGAGATGTTAGCCGTGATACATGCGGTTAAGATATGGAGACCGTACTTGTTGGGCAGGAAATTCACCATTGTGACTGACCAACAAGCCTTGAGGCATCTCCTACAGCAGAAAATAGTCACTCCAGAGCAACAGAAATTTATGGTAAAGTTGCTTGGGTTCGAATATGACATCATCTACCAACCCGGAAAAGAAAACAAGGTGGCCGATGCACTTTCCAGAAAAGAGGGTAGTCCGATGATGTGGACCGTGTATGGAGAGGAAGACTCAGGGCTATTAGCCTTGAGTGGTGCGGAGTGGAAGATTTGGGACAAAATCCGGGAAGCCGTAAAGTTAAATGCCAAGACTCAAGAAATTTGTCAAAAGTTAGAGAGCCATGGAGAGGGGGTAGAGAGGTATACAATGAAGAATGGGCTCATATACTACAAAACATGTGTATATGTGCCTAATGTGCCCGGATTAAGGGAAGAGATTCTTGCTCACTTCCACGAGAGCAAAGAAGGTGGTCATTCCGGATGGCTCAGAACTTATGTGAAGGTAAAACACTTCTTCTATTGGGAGGGGCTCAAAGTTGAGGTGAAGAAGAAGGTGGCCGAGTGTGACACATGCCAAAAGGTCAAATATGACTCACGGAGGCCAATAGGGCTGCTGCAACCACTACCAATTCCGGGACAGATTTGGGAGGATTTGACCATGGATTTTGTGGAAGGGCTACCAAGTAGCCAAGGGTTTGAGGCTATACTAGTGGTGGTAGACCGATTGAGTAAGGGTGCTCATTTCATACCATTAAAGCATCCCTTTACTGCTAGTAGTGTAGCTAAGGCATTTGTGGAGAACGTGGTGAAATTGCATGGATTTCCCCGTAGCATTGTGACGGATAGGGGCAAATTGTTTATGAGCTCTTTTTGGCAGGAATTGTTTAAATTGCAGGGCAGCAAGCTTAAGGCTAGCTCATCCTACCACCCCCAAACTGACGGCCAGACGGAAGTGGTGAACCGCACCTTGGAGCAATACTTGAGGTGTTATTGCCATAGTGAGCAAGGAAGATGGAAGGAGTACATCCCATGGGCTGAGTATTGGTATAATACCACTCACCACGCAGCCATCAACATGAGTCCATTTGAGGTAATATACGGCCGCACACCACCCGGTTTGAGCACATATGAGGTGGGTACCGCAGCCAATGATGAGGTGGAGAAAGAGTTGATGACTAGAGACGAGATTTTAGCTAAGGTGAAGAAAGAGCTTGAGAAAGCTCAAGGCCGAATGAAGAAATACTACGATCAAAGTCGAAGAGAAGTTTCCTTTGAAGCGGGGGATTTTGTCTACCTTAAGTTACAACCGTATAGGCAGAAGTCACTGAAGAAGAAGTTCAATGTGAAACTATCTCAGAGGTATTATGGGCCTTTCAAGGTGCTTGAGCGCATAGGAGAGGTCGCCTACCGGTTAGACTTACCGCCCACATCACGTTTACATCCGGTATTCCATGTATCGGTGTTAAAACAGAGAGTTGGAAGTCCAAATTTGATTGCGGATGATTTACCATCTTTTGATGAAGAGGGAAGGATAGTGCTTATACCGAAAGAGGCACTTCAATATAGGAGTTGGCAACGGAATAGGCCGAAAGAGAGAGTTTGGCAAGTTTTAGTGCATTGGAGGGGTCTTCCTAAAGATGAAGCTACTTGGGAGGATTATGAAGAGATGATTTCACGATTCCCAGAATTTTCCCTTGAGGGCAAGGGCAGTCTTGAAGAGAGGGGGAATGATGAGAACTCACCTAGAAGATGTACTAGAACTAGAAGGAGGAAAGGAGAAGTGAAGAGGATAGAAGAAGAAAAAGAGAGAAAATGAGGCAGTGAGCCTCGCGACCGCGGTCGCGACCAACTGCCTCGCGATCGCGGTCGCGGTGCTCACTGGAGCACAAGGCTGGAAACCGTCGCGACCAAGGTCGCGACCAACCCAGGTCGCGACCTAGGTCGCGATACTCACTGGAGAAAAATGGTGATTTAGCGCGAAGAAGAGAAAAATGAGGCAGTGAGCCTCGCGACCTAGGTCGCGACCAAGGTCGCGATGCTCACTGGTCGGCAAAATCTTGAATTTTCCTGCACATTTTTAAATTGTTTAGTTAGGGGCATTTTAGTCTTTTCGCCCTAATTTTCAGAACTTGTATAAATAGAACACTTAAACTAGGGTTGTAACTATTCATTATCATCATCAATCAAAATTACAAATTGAGAGCATTTCTCTCATCCTCTTGGATCATCACCAAGAACAATCGGTTCTTCTTGCAATTTCGCTTGTGAGATCAACTTGGGCTAGGGTTTGGGCTAATAACCTAAGCACTAGAGAGCAAGGGATTCCCTAAAAAGGTAACTAAGCTCACAATCTATCTACATTGTTTTAATTTGTATTGGGTTTTGTTTATTTGATTATTAGTGAAGTTAGGGTTGTGGATTTGTATTGATTTCGGGATTAATTGAAGATTGGGTGTGTTATTGTGTTGATTGGGGAAATTAGGGTTCATAGGTGTTTGTAATTTGGGGCTAAATTGAAGTTAGGGTTGAATTGGGTTATTGATTGTTAGAGAAGTTAGGTTTGTTGTTGGATTTTGAATTAGGTCCTCAACAGAACACCTATATAAAAACTGTTTATGTAATAACTGTTTCTTGGGGAAGAAGACAACAAGAAGCATCCAAACTCAGAAAAAAAAACATATTGGATGCACAGAAGTCCAAGGATAAGTGCGATGAACAACAATACATATTAATAGATGACAATCCTGACTTAAGCCAACGCTTTCACTTTTCCCAACACAAAACAACAGGCAAAGGCAGAGACTCTACAATTTGAATCAACCCCTTAAACTTAAGCCATATATTATACAGCTCAAATTCTATGTAAACTTATAATTTAGGTGCAGGTCTGAATTGGATCTCTGTGCTCCAGAAAATCCATATGACTGCCTTTATCATGGTCCATGTATGCAAATCAATTCCTAATCTACTCAAGACATCCCACTTATACTTTTTCTATCCAGTGCAAAGATATCACTTTTACTTCCACAAATCATTACAAACATGTATAGAAAGTGAGAAGCAAGGATTCACAATCAGAGAACAGAAGATACACCTAGCATATCACAATGTGTAGCAGATTAATGATTGGTTTATACTTCATGAAGTTGCACCAACTCGGAGTAATAATGGTGGAAGAAAAGAGATTGTCAATTGTCAAAAATCTGTACAATACTATGACTTAGATTAAGGCCTTAAACCATGGAGGTGCTGGTGATCCCATAAATCACATAAACAATAACACCCAACTCAGAAGGCTGAATCATCATAAGAAGACAATCAAAAGATCATATATTATGTCATGCTCAAAACAATCATGGTTTCCAGTTTCCTAAAACCTTCAATTACAAGAATAAAAAAAGAAAATACAAAATTATGATTAAGAATACTCAAGCAGTAAATTATAGCAATAAAAACCATCTAGTCCTCAGAAAAGTCTGCAAGTGCTAATACTATCACAAATACACCAAGCAGTGACTGCATCGAGCCCAACATCCCACTACTATAATAAACTATCCTTACAGCTACTTCCTGATTTCTAGAATTTCAAGGTTCTAACTTGTTTGATTTGTTCCTATAACCATGCAAAATGAAGAAATAACGCGTGTTCTGCTTTCTAGGAGGCCTTCTATCATGCACTAGCAGCGTCTTTAAGTAAATAAAGTGTTGTTAATTCAACTGATAAAGACGCTGCACATCAGAAACTTGATTATCCATTGCCATTTCAAGAGCACACTTTTCTCAACACACCAGAGGGGGGGCCATAAAAGCAGGATCCTTCAGATACCACAGCTTTGTATTCATGATCAAATTCAATGCCAACCTTAGTCTGACAGTAATACATCCCTACAATACTCGTATTAAGTGCAGAAAAACAAAAATTATCACCATGTTCACTAATTTAAACCCATATGTGTAACACAGCTCTTAGGTGCCCATTACAGTTTCTTCCACACACTTCAACAATTCATCACAACCAATAACATATAACACCAAAAGGCAAAAATATATAAATAAATAATCATAGAAATGAACAAAAAATAAGCTCAGAGATTAAATTTACTGGTACCCATTAGTCCAAACAGATAAATTCAGACAAAAGGAATGCCGAGGACCTCAACATGCAAAGTAATAGAAAAAAGGAAAAATCAATCCTTTCAACAAACCAGAGATGGGTCGAATTCTGTTTGAACCCAGAAAAACTATAAAGCAGCAAAATAATTATATAAATAAATAATAATAAGACTGAAGGAGTATCTGAGAAAAGCAATACAATTGAGTATCCACCTAAAAAGAATGAGAAATTTCTGTAAAAATAATCACATGGACATATGAAATTGTTACCTAAAAAGTTCACAGAAACCTAACGAGATATTGAAAAATGAAAAGAGAATCGAATCGAAACGACGGAGAGTATCTGGAGAGACAAGCGTGTGATTGAAATTCGGTCACCGGCGGTGTCTAAACTGTAACGAGTGCGCTTTGCTCTCTCTCTCTCTCTCTCTCTCTTTCTCTCTGCCCTTCGGGTCTCTGGCTTATTGATGAACAGTGTGATTGGTCCGTGCGCCTTTTGGAGCGCGTGTCTCAGTCTCTGCAGGACATGCAAGGAACGAAGCTTGTCTCAGGCGTCTGGGCTTACTTGCGGGGCCCACTTTGGGGCTTATGATTGGCGAGTGATGTAAGTCTGATGGGGTGCACGTGGAGTTTGTTTTCTGTTTTATTGTTTAGAGATGTTCTTTCAGTTGCTTTAAAAGCCAAAGGGGCCATCTCATTTTCTTATTTTTAATATTTTGTTTTTGTTTTTGGTTTTACTTATTAAATTATTAATTGTTCTTTTTAGAGTCGCTCTCGTTATGAGTCCAATGCTAAAAGGACACGTCTGATGCATGTATATTTATTAAATTAATAATTAACCTAAATGATTACATAAACTAGAAATCACGTTAATTGTTTGAGGTTTACTTAAAATTGTGTCACATATCATCTTTCAAAGAACTTGATAATAAGAAACAAATCAATTTGGTCTAAACACGTGTATATTTGACATTTGATTATAAGAAATAGAAAATGTCTTTTTTTTTTCTTCCCTTTTTTAATTTGTTCTATATTCTTAATTGATGTAAGCTTTTAGGTTTGATGGGAAAGAAAACGAGAGTGGAATTTGTACGGATTGTTTTTGAGAAATCTGTACTACTACTGGTACTACACTATCTATAAAGATTAGATTAATTATTTTGGTAAGATTCGCTCTAATTTTAGAAGTTAATTTATTGAATTTCTATTTATAAATTATAACCAAAGTTACCAAACCTCCAATTTCTTTCTCTCAGTGTAAATATATGTACATGTGAAGTTCCAATTATTAACTTAAGACATTTGAATTTGTATAATTAATGTTAAAATTTTTAAACGGGAATTTTTTTAAATTTAAAAAAGAGAAATTTAAACTTAAAACTTCAATTTTATCAAAATATATAATTCACACTAGACTATGTGTGTAACCGCCAGAAAAAAAAAATGTTGGATTCAAGCTACAACAATTCAACAAAGCTAGAGTTGAACTTGATAATGAGATCCCCGTATGAAAATATATTGGCTTTTAGCAGCTGGTCCAGCTACTTGCTAGTATGAATATTTATTAATATAAAATTTTAAAAACTGATATATGAAGGGTTAGAGGACTACCGGAATCAATTGAAATTAAATTATATAAGTACGGTCCGGACAACTACCGGGACCAAAGGCCCGGACAACTACTCCCAGACGGGGGAGAGGTCTATCCACACAATTGCGGTGTTATAAGCAATGGTGAAAAATAATTATTTACAAATCTACATCACCAAAGCAATTGTATTGTGTGTATTTTAATTTTAATTTTTACTTTTATATTTTTTTTAAATAGTTGGATTCAATATGTCAAAACGTTCATATACTTAACACAGTTGTTAAATACTGATTTATAGGTAAAAATTTTTCTTTTAGTTTGATAATATTTATATATATATATATATATATACAAAGACATAGGTGACAAATCGTGATCTATAATGTCACACCAAGGTATCCAATTAATTACAATGAAGCACTGATGTTATATGGTTGTTGTGTAGGTAAAAGACCAGATGGAGACTCTGCTCTTAAAATAGACATAGCTCAACAGAAGAAAATATCCTGTGAAATTAATGACTCTTGTCTCCCACGAGAGTTAACAGTTTTAAATATTTTGTCACTTACTGCATTACTATTTCATGGATGATGAATCAGCAAGTTGGGATAATCTATGGGTACACACAACACAATGTCCCACTTCATTAATGTTAATGTGAGATTAACTATACAAATTTTAGAATCATCGCTGTATTTTTATTGTTTTAAATACGAATATGCTACATTTTATTTGTCATATCTAACATTTTAGACGCATTTTGAGCTCGTGACTCTGCCGGGACACAACAGTTGCATGTAATCTGTTGTTCCGAGCACACCCGCGAGGGTGAAAGAACCAGGTTCGTTGCATATTACTAGTACTAGAAGCTTCTGCTCTAACAAGAAGTTTATGCTTACTGAGTATTGAATAAAGAATAATCTCCATATTCCTTGTAAAGGCATATTTACTTTCGACATGTACTCAGCGCTGCGCTGGAATCTTAAGCTTAATTGTGGCCAGAAAAGTTTGGATAAGCTAAGTGATTGTACAACTTCAATATGTGGCATCATTCTGCTATGGAAGAAAGACACTTCGTTTTCTTCCACTTGCATACTTGATAAACAAAACACAGTACATGGTGATCTTTAATTGATTCGGATGATAAAACAACAATAACAACAAGGACAAAACAGTGTTAAATTATGCGATAAGCCGGTAGATGGCAAGTTTCAGGGTCCATTGAAAATGGAACAAAGTAACTGCACACGTGTTAGGAAAGGTAGTACATGGAATTTGGTAGCTTGAATGTTCTTTTTGCAGTGGGAAGTCCCTCAATACTGCTCCACTGGTCCCCAATGATGCCCCAGATGCGGTACCCGTTGTTTATCAATCTTTTTCTCACCTGAGACTTGTATTGCTGCACTTTCATGTGTTCATCTTCAAGACCCCTGTATTATATATATATATATATATATAGAGAGAGAGAGAGAGAGAGAGAGAGAGTCAATCATTAAAAATCAGATATTATATAGATTGGATTTCTATCTTCACTGGAAGAAATATACCTCAATTCGAGACCAGTCCATCCGTGGTATCCGGCATTGATGAGATTATCAACAGTGTATGATCTTAGAGTTTCCCTTCTTGAAGAGACCAGGAAGATCTTAAAACCTTTATTTTTGATATCTTTGTAGAGATTGAGTGTGTGCTCAAGAGCTGGTGCCTTGCTTGATTTCATCCATGCTTCCAAAGAGCTTGCATTCAGCTTCTCTCCTCTTTTTATTATAACACATTTACACAAAAGAAAATGAGTGACACTCTTGTGATTTCCAGATTTGAAGTTCCTTTTTAAGACCATATACTAAAACAAACCAAATGCTGCAGAATAGTAAATTAAAAGTAGAATATAAGATGGGAAAATGCAGTTACCCAAAAGCATGTTTCTTGTAATAAGGAATGGTAGAGAGAAGAGTGTCATCAACATCAAAAATCCAAGCATCTTTAGCATCACCTTGCAAAGAGCAGCATGTGGTCAAGTAGAGACTGACCTCTTCAATGGCCCTCTCAGAGTCAGCATTGTACTGAGCAGATGTCATGTACTTCTTGATGTGATCTATGCATTCATGGGGCACAACCTCGAATTCCCTAATGTTGTTGAGCTCAACATTGATCCTCCAACTTTCACAGTAGTTCTTCAAGCTGCTGCTTGTGCTGGAATCAGTCACAGTTTTCCTTTTCAGCTGGTTCAAGATGTTCCAGTCTGCAAGTACTGAGCCAATGCAGAGGCTCAACAATCCCAGTATCAACACTGAATTTCTTGCCATTCTTCTCTTCTTCTCTCTCTCTCTCTCAATCACACACACACTAAGGCTTGATTGTGGGGAAAATAAAGGTTACATGGGATGTGGTGGTGGGGGGGTAATTTTTTGACTTTGAATCCGTGATCAGTGGGCATAGAAAATCACATGGGGTTGGGTTGCATTTTTAATAAAATTGATGGGTTGAATCATGTCAGCATGTCTCTGGATCATTGGATAAAATGATAATTTATAAATAATAATAATGGATATGAGGACAGACCACCCAGTTGTGCTTCACAACTCATAATGTCCTCTAAATGTAGTCTCATGTGTAATGGAATTTAGTAGCAGTGACTTGGTAGCACGTTACTCTTTTTTTACTTTTTCTTTTTTTCTTTTCTTGTCTTATGTTTCATTCCACCACACCTCATAAATCTGATATGACATATGAGCTGACTAAATTGTAACTATTTTTAACATCTTAAATTCTCATATGAGTTTTTAAGGAAAAATATATTTTATAACAATTATAATTAATTTAAAATTTAAAAAGATACTATTCGAACTCATATTCTCAATAGTATAGGTATGAGGGGCAAACCATTAAGTCAATTCTCATCTTGTCCAATTTTATAAAACCTTATGACTGCATTTTTTGAAAAAAAATAAATATTTAATGAAAACTTTTATAAGTTTTTTTTTAAATAATTACAATTAATTTTGAATTCGGAAAAGTGAATACGATTCAAACTCACAACCTCAAGGATATAAATATAAGGAACAAACTATTAAAACAACCTCAACTTCAACTTATCAACTTTTATAAGTTAACATCACTATAAAAATATCTTTAATTATTTAAAAAGAAATAAACTTTGTATAGTAATGTATATTCTTAGCAGCTTCATAAGAGATTTATGTAATGAGTCCCTATGCAGGTTTTGGGCTTGGCCCATCATATGTTTTATTTGAATTGAAATTGGTTTTTTTAGTTCAAAAATATGACTAGATTTGCAATCACATAATCTACACTTGTCACTTTTTAATAGGCATTTTAGTTTTTTTTTTTTTTAAACATAGGCA
This sequence comes from Xanthoceras sorbifolium, assembly GCA_003430845.1. Classification (NCBI taxonomy): domain Eukaryota; kingdom Viridiplantae; phylum Streptophyta; class Magnoliopsida; order Sapindales; family Sapindaceae; genus Xanthoceras; species Xanthoceras sorbifolium. The sequence continues at coordinate 9,475,993 of CM010608.1, read as the reverse complement.
TTTTATTTATTTTGTAATTTAGTGAATATGTGTCACATCAAAGGGTAAAATTAAGACTATATTTAATTTTTTCATAATGAAGAAATATAATAAATAACAACCAAATTATATCCAAAAAAACAAATAACATTAAATTTATATTAAGTTTGTTAAATTATATTTATAATTAAAGTTTATAGAAACTCACATTAAATTTCGTTGGTATTAAGTTTGATCATTAAAAAGTAAACTGGAACCTTCACTGATTTGCGATCCATGATGAATCAACGGTGGTGGATCCACTATAGATCTCTTTTTTTTTTCTTCTACTTTTTCTTTTTTTAACGGTAAATTATATTTTTTAACAATTAAACTCAGAAAAGTTCAATATGAGTTTCTGTAAACTTTAATTTTGAGTGTAATTCAACAAACTATATATAGAGTCAGTGTTACTTGTTTCATCCAAAAATTAAATTTTGCCCCACCACTCTTGCCACTGATCACTGGTTGTACGTTTTTGAAAAATATATTTTCCCACATTTTTACTTTTATTTTTTATTTTTTTAGTAATTCTTTTTTTAAAATTATATCATTTTCAATAAATATTAAAATAGTTATTTTTACTTCAATTTCAATTTAGATTTCAACATCAAACTATTTATCATTCTAATTTAAGAGTCGTAATAATGTCACATCAATTATGAGATAAGGTGGCACAATCCTTAAATTAGAGTAAAGTAATAATCAGATATTAAAATTTTAAATTTAAATAAAAAATAAAGTAAAAAATACCCTTCCATGAAATTGAATAGTAATAGGTGAAACATGAATATGAAATAAATTACGAACTCAATCATCTTTAATTGATTAATTGTAAAACGTACAATTATATGTAAAATTAAATATCTTAAATTTGGTATCTAAAATAATCTTTACCACTCACGCAACCTATCCATATTAATCACACGAATCGATCGATTTTGGGGCTCTTATTCTCAATTTCAGCAGTCAAAAGTGAATAGCGTTATCAATGGCTTTGGAATAATTTTGAATGGTAAAAAAGTTCAATTCTTGTGCTCCAATTAAATTCGGTGGATGTGAATGTCTATGGATTGGATGATTCTGTCGGGGGTTTTCTTGTCGACAAAAAAAAAAAAAGAAAAAAAAAAGTAAAGTAATTGGTAGAGGGACCACAGATGATGCCTGTCTACGAACAAAATTTTTAGAGTATTCAGTCACTCAAAATGTAAAATGTGACATGTCACAATAAATATACATACGTCAATCAATTATCTTATTTTTACTGGTCGAATATATTATCCATTACTTATTGATACGTCCGTACACTGAAAATTTTCTTAAACCTATGCTTTGACAAGGTAGACTACTTTTTCATTTGTGAGACTCTTTACAAGGATTTTAGACGGAATTAGATCGGTATTTTATTGGCTAATTATTACCACAATGTAATTTGCAAGTGTTATTATCTATTTGGGCGAGAAGATTCAAGATTGAATGTTAAAAAAAAAAAACAAAATATACATATTCAAAGTCACCATAAGATATTGATGGTGCTGGGGGGCAAAAGAGGAGCTTGCGATGCACTTGTTGATTTCTTTGGAAGACAGTGAACAAGTAATCAAGAATAAAATAACATGTGCAAACAAAATAGACAAGAATGGGAAGATACCAGTTCTTGCTTCACATGGCTGCTGACAGGACAGAAAAAAACAGAGCCATTGCTTTAATGAAGAAAGCTTTGATATAAGTCGTCTTTTGAAAAGATTACAAATACATTTGCCATATGACTAGAGCTGAATACATGGTTGGTAGCTAATAGATTTCAGTTATTGGTTTCAAGTTCCATGATTAATAAAGTAAAGACAATATAGGATCAAGAAATTCCAGGGAAAAGAAAGACTTTGTCTATATACATGCCTCAAATGGCCATCTGAAGCAACTGAGAAAAATCAGATGATTTATTGCTATATGCGAGGGAAAACTGCTATCTTGGAAAAAGACCATCATCGAAGTTCAGAGAATAACTGTGGATATCGTAGCTGTACTGTAATTTGATCCGTTGGCTCCCCAGTGCTTGCTTCCAAAGCGACTTGAGTTTCCAGACCGGCTGCCTCCACACATGTGATTTACATACACAACCTGTTGGCACTCTTCTTTGAACACTACCAAGTGTGACTGCAGACCTTGTGCTTCTCATTTTCTTACCCCACTTCAAGAACTGAATCCTCTTCAATCTCTGTATTTCAAACATTTTCATAGCTATCTCCCAGTTTAACTCTTAACTGCATAGATAGTCAAGAGAAGACTTTACTTAGCTAGAAGCATAAATATAGTTTAAAAGAAAACAAGAGGACTGTGCTTTATAGTATCAATTCCCACTAGCATGTGTCATTGTCTCTGATATCAGATTCCCACTTTGCTTTTGCAGGAGGTAAAAAATATAATTATTAATGGTCTACTTTCGTGACAAGTTGAAGGGGACTGCAGACTTGCTGCCAGTGATGAAATGTTGTTAGTTGTTAACTTGTTATTGGTTATTGGTGACAAAGCACTTTTTTAGTTTTTACATTGGCTATTCTAGCAAAAAGTTGCTAGTGTTTATCGTTTATGATTCTCCTTGTGTTTTACTCTGAATTGAACTTTCCACGAAAGCATCTGTGACGAAAAAAGTATGGTGAGTAGATAAGGCTTGCTCTATCGTTAAATTTCACGCCGTCCATACCGAAATGAGTGAGTGACAAAATCAATCACAGTCATCTATTTCAGAGCTTTATATCTTTTTACTTTTCAATTCAAAGTTTGATCACACTTTAATCTAAAAAGGCCCACAAAGATATTAAAATTTTGTGGGGCAGATGATCTGAATTTGATCAAATAAATGATAAAACTATACCACCAATGTATCACATGGTATCGAAGCAAAAAAAAATTCCAGTCTAGGAAGAATGACAATGAAATGACAACAAATTCTGCCAGATAAGAGAGTGTTATCCTAATAATCATGTTTCACCTTTATTACTATTTTTCCAGGTTTTCCCATTTTTTGTGTATTCATCTTCTCCAGTCAGTAATTTTGTAGCCCATACTTCTTTTACATAATAATATAGTTGTTTTAGCTCACCGCTATACAAACTCTTTGAACCTAACAAAGAAACTAATGTCAATCAGTATGTGTCAGAGATTGACCGTCATGTGATATAAAAAAAAGTTGTTTTCGAGAAAAATTGACTATTCTGATGAGAACCTTGCTAGAAGGTCAACAAGAGAAAGAATGCGAGAGGAAACAAGTCGGCTGCTGAAGGAGAGCTCGAGAAAAAGCGAGCAAAGCAGTGAGTACCGCGACCCCTCGTTGCAACCCACCGTCGCGCCGAATGGTCGCAGCACTAATTGGTGGAGTTGTGAAAATTGGAATAAAAATTCCAATTCAAAACACTGAGTACCGCAACCTGGGTCGCGGCACTCGTGCGGCAACTGACCCAACCTCTTTTCTGCAAGTTTTCAAATTTTATTTAATTACGTTTTTAGGCCTTTTAGTTCTATTTTTTTAAGGGCAGTTTAATCTTTTTGTTAGGTTTTACTATTAAGTATAAATAGATTATTATCACTAAGGTTGTAATCTATCATCATTATCAATTGGAATATCAGTTTTCTCTGTCTTTTGACTTTTACCAAAGACTACCAAATTCGGCTTTTCTTGGGATTTATACTCGAGAATCGCTTGGGTTAGGGCAATGGCTAAATAACCCGAGTTCTAAAGAGTTGATAAACCCCAAATAAAGTGATCTAACTCAAATATACCGTGTGTAGTTTGTTGTGCAAGTTAGGGTTTGTTGTTAGATTTTGACCTAGGTCCTTAACATATTCTATCGGATATAACAATATTAGCCGCGTTTCTATTTTATTTTCTACTTTTCCGGATTTTCCTCCAGTTGTGTGTAATCATCCTCTGTAGTAAATAATTTTGTATCCTATACATTTTTATTTATACAATAATGTAGCCGTTTTCAGCACACGACTTTTGACCCTAACAATAGAAACTTTATGCAAGTGCTTGTATTTGTGTGTGTACACATGTATGTCAGTCCATATGTGGAACATATATATGTATGCAATCATATAGTTAAGTAATAAACTGACATGTGTGGATAATTTTATCCCCTTATTGTGAGAGTAGTATTCTCCCGCTATGGGAGTAGATATCCGGACCGCATGTTAGTGGTTAATCTCGGCAGGTCCCGGCAGTTGTTGATATTGTAATTGTAACCCTTTAAAAAAAAAGTAATAAACTGATTTCACATTAATACACTTTTTTTTTGTATCTAAACAAGTTCCCATGAGATAAGATGTCTCATTTATCCAGATACATACTTCTGTTCCTGCTTTATCCTAGCAGAACACAAGATGGAGCATTACATTTCTATTATCAATATGTTTTAAAATTGTTTTAGCACTGAATCCAAAAGGCGAGCAATTATAAGCCCCACAAAAGCATTTGCTGACACAACATCAACGCTCAGCTGCACGGATACGGAATTACTTATACAAACAATTAAAGCAAGCAGTCTTCCTTGTCTGAAGATTCACAAAATAAAGAGAAACACTGACTTGGCAATGCACGTAGAAAAGAGATAAGACTAAAGAGATAATGCTCACCTGTCAAGCATTAATAGCACCGTGCATTAGATGAGAGCTACAAATATGAAATATGTAAAGGCACCAAATTCTCTCAGCAAGTTCACCTGAGAAACAATACAGATTGATTTCTTGTAAGCTGACATAAACATGGATAAATAATTCGTACCATTTCAGCACAAGGCATAGTAATTCCGATGCAAAAACTTAATAAACATTGTATAAGAAAATAATGTTTATTTACGTGTTTCTCTATTTGTGATCATACATGCAAAGCTTGTTTGAATGTAGGAATTCAAATCAAGAAGCGCAACTTCTTATGTACGAGGCAGATCATTGCCAAGTTTTTATGTTTTTTACCCAGTTTCTGCATGTTGGAACACATAACGTTTACATATTTATAACATTTATTTATTTGCAAACTACTAATTTATTGTGCCAAGACATCAGCAGACGTACTAGCCCTAATATTAGACTTCATACAGAGAATGCCTTGTGATGTCAGTGATTTCCACTTGTTCATCATACATGATCAAGTAACTAAATATAAATATGATCCTCTACAGCAGCACAGGTTATTGTGACTAACTTGACCATAATTTCATAGATATATGCAACAGATGTGCAGGAAGGGCAATATTAAAGCACGCAGGTAGGAGGTGCAAGAAAGACAATTAAAAGAATTGTCCATTATTTTTCACTTTGGTTGGGAGACAAGTTAAGAAATTTGTATCCCGCAATTAACAATAGATGAGTCTCCAACTCTCCATTCCAACTAAACCTAATGTTGCTGGCATAAAAGTAAATCGAATGATGCTTCAATCATCACATAATCTGCAGGCACATGCACAGGTACACGGGAATGAAGGGAAGGGGTTGAAGATACTCACAATCTTTGTGCTGCTTCCCATCTTGATAACAATTGCAACATCTGCAAATAAGATAAGAGTTGAATGTCAGTAAAAATATGTCCCAAGAAAATAAAATGATTTTATCTATACTACATTGAGGAAGAAAGGTTGTTAATAATAACAAACCTCATAATTGATGACTCTCCTTTGAATTGTGTCTCTATTTCATTCAAATACAATCTAAACAAAGGTGACCTGCAACATCAATCCACCATCTTCAATTGCCAAACATGCAAAACTAGAAGCACTTAATTGGAATGGGGCATTTGAAATCTTGCAAAAACTGAACTTGTCCATCAGACCATCACCCAAGTATTCACTATAAGTTATAAAGAGTATTTTGTTTGTCTTTTTTCTTGTTTTCTTTTGGGGTGGTGGGGGGAGAGAGTTCAGAAGGCAATATCTCATAATTCATGGTACTAATTTCAGTTATTATGCAAATAACATACATTGGTTTGTCTATAGTACATCTACATAAATAGAAGATTCATACACTACCAGGATGGAATGGCAACTGCTATGAGGGCAGGTGATAGTTTCCATAGCTGATGAAGTTGACCACTTAAGAATCCAGTCAAATACTCGAGAATGCAACTTTCCTACTTAACCCATAAAATATGTCATTGGTACTGATATAAACAAGAATAGCATATAAATAGAGCTAGAAGCAACATTCAACACTTTCACTTGAAAATAAATAAACTTAAAGAAACATGCACTGTTCAATCTAATATCTAAGCAACACAAGGTCAATAATACACTCTCCAAAGTTTGGGTATTACCTAGTTTTATAAGCACATGAAAAAATACTCACTAATGATGGTTGATATGGCGGGAAAAAACAAAGCACAAAATCTACCTAGATAGATATCTAATAGGGGGGATGCATTTAACTAAGTCCAAGGTTCATAAATACCAATCAAATAAATGTTGTAGTTTTAGCCAATGAGATAAAAAGATTGAAGGTGTTTGATGTGAAATTTTATTATGTGTATTATATTGTTAAACGAACAAAATTTCTTAACAGTTGAAGTTTGGTATACTTATCAATCAGAGGGATGTTCTAGTTTGGAGGCAGCAAGCTGCGTTAAGTGGTAACTACCAGTGCCTCAGCTTGATACAAGTTAGGAGTGGCCTAGAAGAGAGAATTATGGCAGTTAAGCTAACTCTTAAGGCTTGAAATGAATATTTCACTCCAGGAGAGTCCAGAAATCAGATTCATTCAAATGAGGCAATCAGGACCTGAAAACTATTCTTGCCACAAGCAAAGCTATTGTGGATAGGATACAATGCCAGCAACCAATGATGCTGTAGCATCAATTAGACAACCATAAATGTCAGTCATTATTTGCCCAAGGTAACAGGTGTAACCCTCTTGTCTCTCCCAAGTTGACTAAACAGCTGACAGCAGTCACATCACTATAGAAGAATCAGAATGTCAATAGAATTCTCACTTATGCCATTTAGTTCTCACCTAACATACTGAACTTATAAAACACTATGCAGAATCCTGAGATTCCTCTAATGTTGTTCACCCTCTCAAATAAGATATACCAATAAGAATCAGCAATTTAAAATGCAAGCTCTACATTTTTCTAAAAGAAATATATAAATGTAGTAAAATAACATATGCCCATACACATAAAAATTACCTTCAAATTTATTATCTCCTCTTTCGCATCGAAACATTGTGATTTCCCCTTACATAATTCATGATATTGCTTTGAGATGTTAAGGGAATCATAAGAAACAGACATGAAATGTTCAATTAGACAACTCCATCTGTTCACGATGCATCCAACTAACAACAGCTCCTGTCTCAAAGAAAAAAAAAATCATAGAATTTAAATTTTAAATATTATCTAAAGGAGACACATGAAGGTCAAACAAATTAAAGATTATCATCTATACTCCACCAGTATAGTATAGGACAAAACTCAAATCTTAACAAGCAAGAAACTAACATGCATAATCATCTAGTATATAAACAAAATCAAGCATGATCAAGCAAGATATTACCATTCATTGTTAAAATCCAAACAACTTCTCAAATGAGATTGTGAAATTTGACAAGCTACAATTTGTGAGTTTCCACCCTGCCAGGAGCATCTGAGCTGAAAGCAAAATGGGTTCATCTGTCCTCAACTTTTGTGTATAATCTTATATACAAAGTGGCATTCAAACGTATACAAAATCCTTTGATCAGAAAACATGAATAACCCATACATCTATCAGGTCAATGAACCATCCGAGCAAATTTGTGTTTCATCTCTAATTAGAACTTCTGAATTTTTAGAAATGCAATTAATTACATGAGTGGCCGCTCATAAAATACTCTCTAATGCAAGAACTACATAACATGCATACATATCAGTGTAACTCATCTTTCCTTTGTAACACCCAGCTGGACACATGCATAAGACATATAACTAGACAATACAGAAAATTAAAGCAGAAGAAATCATTGATGGAAGTGATTCAATCCTTCAGAAATTAATATAACAACAGAACACAATATTATATTAGATTCTGATTTCAAACAACTTACAAGAATTTCACTCAAATTGTCATCACTGCCTTGCACTGAAATATGCAGCCGTCGAAATAGTTCTACCCACTGAACCTTAGGGGCAGAAAGTATCATGCTCGCACCTGAGACCAGTCTAACGGTTCTCATATTGAGGAAATATGAAAGATTCCTTGATTTCCATTGGTTCCATGTGACAAAATCAACTGAGTCATCCACAGTCCTGAGCAAAAATTAAAACATTTTAAATTCAGACCTTCCAGTTAAATCCTGCAGGATACCACTGAAACCTTTTAACTTGCATGATCCCAGTAAAATCCTCCAGTGAATGCAGACATGATATTCTTGAAAAATCTCAACAGTCAAGTTTAGTTGCATTCAAACAAACTTAAAAGTTAACAAATTTGTCCATATAAATAGGCAAGTAAACATTTGCTATGAATGGGATGCAAGTGGCTAATTAAGTTAAATCATAAGCACCTAACAACAGGCAATTAGCTTGTTAGAGGAATTATATCCCATCATATAGTTATTGACAAGTTTGACAGTAACTAAAGTCACTGATTATGTATATACTTTTCCTATTTATACATAATTAAACATTTAATGCAACTAAACTTTTTAAATTATATTGCTTGCACACATCGAAGTAATTTATTAAAGGTCTTCCACCAGACTAAGGGTTATCACTATTGCCTTCAGAATACAATTATTTCTTTATAATTATAAGCAGCAAATGTAAAGCAAAAACAATTTTAATGCTTCGATTTTCACTTTACTTTTTCTGTCAACAGAATTACTCCACGAAACAAAATCTTCCCTGTAACAGGTAGTAGTGAAACATCAATAAGTATAGCAGAATTTTATTCCCTCAAGAAAGTATGCTACCTACCCCATCACTGCTGGACTTCCATCTTGCTTCAGATGTTCTTCAATCAAGCTATTCTCAGACTCAGTCAGGTTACTATGCTTGATGACACTAGAGAGGATATCCAAGCCTGTCTTAATCGTTGATATGCATGATACTGCAGACTGCCTCTTGAGGAACCCTTGAACAGCAAACTTTGTAAAATCGTCTCCAGTGCATGTATCACTCTTCATAGTTGGAGCAATGTCTGAATATGGCATAATCGGTTCCTTCACAGAAACCCTCGAATCTGGAACCCAGTCGAGTGAAGAATCCAGAAGCGTCAACTTGTTGAGATACACATTGACGCAATGAAAATCTGTTTCCGAAAGCAAATTGAGATCCATCTCAATTATTGCTCTCAGGAAAGCCCTGAGATGTGAATTACTCAACGGTAAAGCACGTATCAGATGTTCTGATACAAAAGCCCTTGCTCTACTGAGAGTAACAGATGATAGATGTGAAAGACCCTGATTATTTCAAATACAACGTAATGACATAATCATATATTACCTAATTGGTCAAAAATTCAAATTTAAGAATAACCCTTAACATCTAAAAATAAATAAAATGAAAGACAACATATTTTCCACAACCTGAGGAAAGGAAGGATTGGAAGTCATTTCAGCTAGAGTTGCATCAAGTTCCTCAACTGATTCCAGGTAAATATCTGAGTTGCTCAAGTGCTTAAACACCTAAACATTATCATTAATAGATATCTGAATTATGCTGCGCAGACAACAGTAGACCCAAAATACATGAAACTACAATCTAACAAAAAGAGAAAGTCATAAAATGGAATTACAAAATCAGGAAAGAAACAAAACAGAATATGGAGTGACAGAAAGTACACAGACATTCTCAAAGAAGAGACCCCATCGAAGGGCATTCTTGACGTTGTTGACGTCCCAATGGGCATGAAGGCCAGAGGACTGATACCCAGAAGCCAGAATCAGTATATCTACCAAGCCTTTTATAAGTTTCAGCATTTCTTCTAAAGATATATCTGGGTAATTCCAACCCATGTCCTTTTATGCTTTCAAACAAACCCAAATGTAAATGGATCACTCTACTATTGATTCAATTTAGCCACCGTTTAGAATCTGCAGATCAGGTGTTTTCAATTTTGAAAGAACTGAGAATAGGCAGCCGCTGCGGTATCGTCAGGCTTTTTTCTGTTTTCCCGCGTTTAATGTTCTTCTGCTCCAGTAGCTTTTTCTTTGATGGTTTTTGATGCAATACTTCATATAATATAGGGTGAATTGCACTCAAGTACCCTGACTTTTATCATAATTGTATACTTAATGTCAGTTTTGCCATAATTGCACTCTAGTACCCGGTAATCCGTTGACCACCGTTAGGGTAACGGTTGACTAACTGGGTTCAGGGGCAAATTGGTCTTTTACATTTAAATTTATTTTTAAAAAAATTTAAAAATCATCCAACCAATAAGAACATGCCACGTCATATTTTAATTAATTTTAAAAATATTTTTTTAAAAAAAATTTAATTTGAAATCAAAAAAAAAAAAAAATTTAATTTTTTTTTTTAAGAACACGAACCCAGATCTGGATTCGTGCTCTTCAAACACGAACTCAGGTGCTGGGTTCGTGTTCGAACCCATTTCTGGGTTCGAGCACGAACCCAGGTTCTGGGTTCGTGCTCGAAGGTTCGAGCACGAACCCAGTTCTGGGTTCGTGTTCGAACCCAGATTTCTGGGTTCGAGCACGAACCCAGGTTGCTGGGTGGGTTCGAGCACGAACCCAGATTTCTGGGTTCGAGCACGAACCCAGGTTGCTGGGTTCGAGCACGAACCCAGCACCTGGGTTCGTGTTCTTCAAAAAAAAAATTAAATTTTTTTTTTCTCGAACTCAGCACCTGGGTTCGGTTCGTGTTCTTCAAAAAAAAAATTAAATTTTTTTTTTTCCTTTGCAGGGGCAGTTTGGTCATTTTACCTGAATCCGTTTGGTCAACCGTTACCCTAACGGTGGTCAACGGATTACCGGCTACTAGAGTGCAATTATGGCAAAACTGGCATTAAACGTGCAATTATGATAAAAGTCAGGGTACTTGAGTGCAATTCACCCTATAATATATTTCTATTTTCTATTTTTATTTTCATTTTAAAACGAACAAATTAATTTTCAAATCTAAAAAAGCTTCTATTAAAAATAACAGGAAAACAATTTTTTACACACAAAAATTAAGTAATAATATTATAATTTATATTATATTAATTATTTTTAAATATTATAAAAGTAAAGCATATTGTATGTGGTTAAATTACTTTACAACCAGTTACATTATTACATACTTCAAAAAAAGGTAGGGAAAAGCTTAATATTATAAATTTTAATTATTTTTTTTTATGTCACTTACCCAAATAATAAAAATAAAAAGTAAAATTATAAAATAATGAAAACATTAAAATGAAAATTTAAGGTTTTTTTTTTTAAATAAAAGTGAAAAACACGTTTTTAACCCCACAAAATTTGTGAATTTCGTTGAATTTAGGCATCTAACCATTTATGTGTTTTTAATACGATGGTTGACACAATTAGTGAGGTGGCATCCATTTTCAACTTTTTTTCCGAGCCATTAGATTGAACGTCAATGGCCAGGAACAAGCTCAAATATTTCCAATTGAATGAAAAAAGAAAAGAGAATGATGCACTTTATATGGTTCAGTGGAAGAGTTACTTTGGACCAGAATTTGGACGTTGGAAAAGAATATACAAATTGGTCGTTTTTCCTTTATTAATATAATAGAATCCCATTTACGGTTTATACAACTAGTGCAAGAAGAGCTGAGACACCACGACCCAAAAAGATCCCAACAAAAACTTTGCACCAAGAGGAGTATACATTACAATTTACAAGACCCAGTCACACGTTCTTAAGAATACCAAAATTATTCATGTTGAAAAATGCCCATGTCTTATATGAATCGGCCAGTGGATGCTTTACGAAGAGAATATGCAATTATTTGAAATGCCATTTTAGAAAAACTTTTATACTCGTAACTACATCTAAAAATCCAAAGTTACTTCAAGAAGACAAGATTTTCTGCAGAAATACCATCAAGCATTTCAGGACCAACAGTCCAATCTAAGAGGCAAACATCCAACAATAGTATTCCGAAGACCATTGTCCATCCTGAACAACATCGCTAAAACCACAACAAATTTTAGAAACACTACTCTATATTGAAAAGGGCATATAAATGGAAGCAACACTATGACAGAACAAAATCTTGGAAAATTAAAGTCTTGTACAATAATAAACACAGACTATCTGAAAATCTCACTTAGCCATTCAAACAAAAAGAACAACCTCATCAGTAGAAAACGAAAACCCTACTGCTACTGATGAAACTAAAAATACTAATAACTTAAAATTCACTCTTAGACAATAGCATTGGCAGCACTTGCAATTCTTGGCCAGAGATCAGCACACTCCTTACCAATTGGGCCCGTTATAGCAGATCCTACAATAACCAAAACAGTGCAGATTAAAACCCACGAGGAACATATCAAATTTTAAAAACATGATTACCTCAATAATGTAAGCCAGCAATAATATTTAAGAGGTTTCACAAAACTTTGATGTGAAAATATATGGAACTTTTCCAAGCATACAATTTACACATGTTCTAAATTGTTAAAATACAAATAATCATCCACCCAAGAGAGTATTTCTGTTAGCTGTAAGTTTTGAAACATCAAAAGATACAGAAATCTCATTCAAATGGGTAACGTTATAGGGGCTATATTCCCCTGCAAGTATTACAGGCCATTAATTAGAACCCAAGCATCAGAGTTTTAGGTTTTTATCCCACATAACTTGACTTTGGGGAAACATGACTTTTTCCGTCAAAAGACATAACCATCACTAATCCAAGAATCAGTAAAATATCACACACATCACTTTATAACTACTGTGCTGTGCTATAAGAAGTCAAGCTTGGAAGGAATATACCTTTCATTTCTCCCTTAGGATTCACAATGACACCAGCATTATCTGCAAATATATCAAACCCACATTTAGAAACCAAAGATTAGCATTTCAAATACATTTAACCAAAAAAATCAAGTATCCGACATACAAAATATCCGAACATGCATCAACAAATCAAAAAACCCCACATCATCAATAATATATATTTAAAAAAACAATGATTTGATAAGCCCTATTTCTACTATGACCATTCCAATTGCAAATAATGATAATAGAAACTATGTAGCTCTAGTGATTATTAAGGTACATTAGGGATCATTTCGCATCACACAAAAGCGACAACCAACTCAAAATAAGCATAAAAACAATAGACCAAATATCGAATTATATCAAACAAGCAATATGTCAATATCTATATGTTTGGAGTAATTATAATGGAGAGACATATACCAGCAGACAGGTAACACAATGTAATAGATAACAACATCGTGCTGTTTAGAACTGACAGCTCCATTTATGCTTCCTAATTACGAATGACCCATTAAATAAAATGAGGCCATACTATTATCAAAAGAAGCAACTCTCACTCTAGCAACGAATTAAACAAGCCCTAAAATCGAAATACAAAAAGAAAAAAATACCTTCAAAATACATGAAGACGCCGTCCTTTCGACGCCAAGGCTTGCGCTGGCGGACGATGACAGCCGGCATAACCTTCTTCCTCAGATCGGGCTTTCCCTTCTTGACGGTGGCCATGACCATATCGCCGACGCAAGCCGACGGCAGCCGGTTGAGCCGCCCCTTGATTCCTTTCACCGATATTATGTAGAGGTTCTTGGCTCCCGTGTTGTCGGCGCAGTTCACCGTGGCTGCCACTGGCAGACCCAGTGACATCCTGAACTTGTTCCCGGCCGATCCTCCCCTTCCTGACAACAAACCACAACACAGTTATTTATATGTCCATAACAAAACCGAATTACCGGCAGCTGAGAAACTGAAAATCGCACCTCGCTTCGACATTTTTGATCGGCTCTCTGTTCGTGACTCGAAACTGAAGAACAAAACACTTCTTTATATATAAGTGATGGCTGTGTAGGGTTTTCACGGGGAATTCTTGGAGTGTTTGGATACAAGGACCGGAATAATCCTGTCCAGGTTATATTTTGGGCAATTGCACAAACACCCAGCGTTAGCCTAACGTTGGACAAGCTTCCCCACTGTTGGTGGGCTCCGTTATAAATTATCAGTTGAGAGTAAAAAAGTTTTTTTTTTAAAAAAAATAATAATAATAAAATTATTATTAATTATTTATATAATAGTTAATTAAATTTGTTTTCTAAAAAGGAAAATAGATCAATGGAAAAATTAAAAAAATCCACTATTGTTGGAATCATCAATAGCGAAAGATCTCTTTCTCCAAATCGACGAGAGAGATATTTCGCCTTTATTATTAAATAACGAAAGATTTCACATAAAATTGGATGATCAGATAAGATTTTTCTTCCATCAAATTTGACGATTATATCTATATTTTTTTTCTTTTTTAATTATTTATTTTAAATATTAAATTACTAATTTTAAGGTAATAAAAAGATGAAAAATTAATTAGAGATATTTTAATTAAAGATTAATTAGTACAAAAAGAAATGATCAACAATTAAGGTTGATACATAAGAGCATTTCTAATGTTAATATGCATTTTGAGAAAATTAAGTGTCACATAGAATTTTTATGAAAAAGTTAAAAAAACATTTTTCAATGTAATTATCTAACTTTAATATTGATATGATGTAGTAAAAAAAAAGTTAGAGAATATCAAGTAGAGTTTCTAATTGTAGATATCTTCCTTGATATGCTGACTAGGATTTCTAACTTTTTCCACCAATAAAATTTTAGCATTTTGTCAATGCATTTAATTATCATATTGAATGGAGAGAGAATGTAACAAATGACTTGTGGTGATTAGTTTATTCACATTGGAGAAGTGAATATGCATTTCTATAATTTTTTTGACAAGGTAGATCCGTATTATTTAGAAATGCTGATGTGACACTATTTAGATACTCAAAAATATATATTTGCATTGGAGATGCTCTAAGATGAGGTTAGTCCAGTTATTTGATCTTCATACTTACACGCTTGAGGTTATGAGTTCGAATTGTATCCCCCTTTCTGAATACTAAATTAATTATAATTATTTAAAAAAAAAATCAGGGTTGATAGATGCCAACTAGGCAGAGGAGTTTGTGCAAATTTAGGCAAAAATTTTATATTTTTATAAGGGCAAATTACACTAACAACCCTTTATATATCGTTTTTTGCACTCACTGGTAACCTTTGCCTTTATTGCATAAACATTCCCCAAATTTCGTTGACCAAACAGCTGACTAACGGAAAAGTTAACGGCTTAATACTGTAGCAAGGGCAAATTCGTCTTTTTCCCTTAAATTAATTAAAATAATTAAAAAATTATTTTAATTAAAATCAAATTAATTATTCATCATCTTCTTCAATAAAAATTGAAGAACAACTAAAAAAAATTGAAGAACAAAAAAAAAAAAAAATCTTCTTCTTTGGTTGAAGAAGAATTTATTTGGATTTTTTGTTAAAAAAATTTAAATTGGATCTGAGTTTGTTTGGATTTTTTGATTGAAGAATGAATTTGTTTGAACAAAAAAAAAAAAAAAACAATTCTTCTTCTTTGGTTGAAGAAGAATTTGTTTGGATTTTTTGTTAAAAAAATTTAAATTGGATTTGCGTTTGTTTGGATTTTTTTGATTGAAGAATGAATTTGTTTAGTTGAAAAAAAATTTAAAAGATGATGATGATGATAATAATAATGATATAGGTTTGTGATTGGAAAGCAAAAAAAAAAATCTAAATTTGGTTATTATTAGAAATTTAATTGAAAAAGATAATGAATAGTTAAATTGATTTTAATTAAAATAATTTTTTAATGATTTTAATTAATTTAAGGAAAAAAGACGAATTTGCCCTTACTACAGTACCAAGCCGTTAACTTCTCCGTTAGTCAACGGTTTGGTCAACGAAATTCAGGGGATGTTTGTACAATAAAGGTAAAGGTTGTCAGTGAGTGTAAAAAATAATATATAAAGGGGTTAGTGTAATTTGCCCTTTTTATAATTACAGTTACACTCGGAGAAGTTAGTAAAATTTACCCTTTTTTTTTTTTTTTTTGAATATTGAAAGCCGTCGTTATATGCACTTGAGACGCACCGTTTTAATTTATATCGAACAAGAGCAAAAAGATGAAAGAATAGAGGCGAGAGAAATGTCTAGCGCTTCACCACTGACACTAAGCTCTCAGCTCCTGGTATTGTCACCCAAGAAAAACAGAACCAGAACCATCCTCGGACCATGCCGGGTCGGCCCGAGAATGTCCCTTGACCAACAACGATCATCTTCTTCGAACCCAGTCACGCTTCTCACAAACGTCACCAAACTCCTGTGGGGACCATCACTTCCGCCGGGACTCCTCATCTCCACCGTCCGTACAGCATGGAACTCCACGTGGCAGCTAATGATGTCGCAGCTGGCCCCCTCCGATTCCTCCGGCAACTACACCAGACCGGCGTCCAAGTTCCCCCTCCAAAACAACCCAACAGCGAGCGCAACCGCAACCGCCAAACTTCACCTCTACGTGGGGCTGCCCTGCCCCTGGGCCCACCGGACCCTCATAGTGCGGGCCCTCAAAGGCCTCGAGGACGCCGTCTCAGTCTCAATCGCATCACCCGGGCAGGACGGTTCCTGGGAATTCAAAGAAATCCCAAGCCGCAGCCGGGACAAGGATATTCTGGTCCCGGGTTGGGATAGCGTAAATGGGTCAAAGAATTTGAAGGAGGTTTATGGGTTGAGGAAGGGAGGATACAGTGGAAGGGCCTCGGTGCCGATGCTGTGGGACGTGGACAAAAAGGAGGTGGTGTGTAACGAGAGCTATGATATAATTCACTTCTTCAATTCGGGCCTGAACGGAGTGGCCCGTAATCCGGGTATGGATCTAGCACCAGCCGAATTGAAAGCAAAGATTGAGGAATGGAATAAACTCATCTATCCCAATGTCAATAACGGAGTTTACAGGTAATTATTGTGTTTTTTCAGTTTTGAAGATTGTCCATAACTATGTTTACAAATTTGTGTGGTTTTTTTTTTTTAAATGGATATTTATACAGGTGTGGATTTGCTCAAAGTCAAGAGGCGTATGATACTGCGGTGAAAGGATTATTTAGTGCATTGGAGAAAATAGAAGATCACTTGGGTGGTTCACGGTACTTGTGTGGAGATACACTCACTCTTGCTGATGTTTGCCTCTTTACTACCTTGATTCGGTTCGATCTTGTGTATAATGTTTTGTTCAAATGCACCAAGAAGAAGCTTATCGAATATCCAAATCTTCATGGCTACATGTGCGACATTTATCAGGTACTAGCTTATTTTTTTTTCTATCATCTAGCTCTTCTTAGTAATGCACATACATATATGAAAATGTAATTATTTGTATTTGCGCCTCATCTGGAACGTATTATGACTTAATAAGTTGTGTTCTTTGTTAATCATATTGAATACTTACATGATGAAGTATTTGAACAAAACAGATTCCAAAGGTGGCAGAGACGTGCAATTTTACGGAGATTATGGATGGTTATTACAAAATATTATTCCCCCTTAATCCAGGCAGTATTAGGCCAGTTATGCCCTCAGCCTGTGCGCACCAACTTCTCTCAAAACCTCACAACAGGGAATCACTGTTATCATCTGATGGATATTTGCATGTTTAGACTCCTTAAGATGACTTCAGAACAGAAATGTTGTATATATTGTGAATATGTAAACATCAATCTATTTTCTTCGTCTTGATGTATTCAGTTTTGTTCATGATATATTTGCTCAAGGGACAGTGATCAGATATTGTTCCATCTCCTGAGTCCTTCTATCTACTAGCTTATTGTACTTTGATATACCAATCACTTATTGTCTATTAGCATTGACTTGTTACATATGATAATCATAGGTATAGATAATAATTCAATCAACAATTATGGGAGAATATGAGAATGCTTAATCTCCAGCATTGTTGTTCCAGTAACAACTGTATTTAAACGGTTTAAAATAAAATTAAGTACCAGAAGCACACGGGGAAGGTTACTCCAGTGCGCAATTAGAATCATGGAATGGAACTTTAGGTCAAGCCACGACAGCCAAATGCAGTGCATATAATGGCATTTGGGGAACATGCATGAAACGTAATGAAGTGTGACGGGCATTTGCAGAACATGTATGAAATGTAATGAAGTGTGACGGGCACATCGCTATTCAAACAAAACTAGATCACTTTTGGGGAAGACTGGCATAAAACACACCTGTATGAGTATACTTCGCTTGAAGTGTAGATCTAGATCGATATCTACCCATCTAAGATATCAATATGCGAAAAAAACCCTAACCTTAAAGAAAAAAAGGGCTACAATTTGTCAAAATGAGAAGCCTGAGGGGAGTTCGGTGTACCAAAATACAAGCTGTCAGTGCATGCAGTCCAGCCAAAGGGTTCAGCATCATAACAGCCGCTGCATGAATGCACAATCCGGTCCATTGTTGTCATGTAGATGTCTGCACTATCTGCAAGCTACCACTAACAGAGTTGGTCTACACATTTACAGAATCCTATACAAAAAGCATCCAAAAAGAACTCCCCTCAGCTTTACAAATAACCCATTACTAGCAAGTCAATACGATAGTCAATGGCTTTACAAATAACCCATTTCTGGCAAGTCAAAAGATATTCACGGGCACCAACGCAAAATCCACCACTGAATTGCATCATCAAGAGAGACTATCAGTTCATCTAGCAGTGGATAGAGATCTGGATCCTGCACCATAAAAAAAAGGATAGGTGACCGCTGGGGCAAGAACAAATACCAAGTCACTCACAAAAATGTGTTAGATATTGAATTGATCATGTATTTATTCAAACCATATTATAGATAGTATATTTACACCCCCACCTTCTCAGGCTCAAGCAAATTCAGGTATCAATGCCAAGTACAATATCAAGCAAATGCCAAAACCAAAACCAACGTGAAAATATTCAAGTAAAGAAAAGAGGTCACTATTACTGAGGATCATCAAAGATCACTGGTGAGCCAGTAAGAGTATGATCTATGAAAATCAGCAAGCTGGACCTCTCAGAAATATAGTAGTTAAACAAGGAGCACCAAAAGCTACCAAAACCATCCAGCGAGTTTAAACGTCACTCCATGCCCCTCTAATCCTCTCTCATCATCCCTAGGCTAAAGAAGCATCACCCTGGATTCCGCAAACATTGTAAAAAACTTTCTTCTTGGTTTACAAGTGCAATAATGCAAATTATGCAATCTACACCCCTCTTTTATAGCAACTGAATGTTCTCCAATCACAAGGTAATTCAAGAACTCTCAGTGTTACCAGCTAGCTAGCCCAATTTGGTTTCACCTTATCCCTGTGAAAAGCATGCGTATACTTGAATAGCTTCCTTGACATTTCACAATCAATGCCACTACAAAATAAAGAACTTGGTTCATTGTATGGGGGCTACATACTATGAACAAAATACAGCGCCACTTCAAATTCATTTGGTAAAAGAAATGGCACCGATCAAGTAGCAACTAAATCGTGGTTGATTAGTTTTGAGAGAGCTAAAGCTTCAAACCTCAAAACCCACTACCTTTTCAGCATTCAAGGCAACCTTGCAGGAGATGAAAGTGCATCCACATATACAAACCACCTAATTCACATGGATAACAATGCAAACAGAAAAAACCATGTGCCATAATAATACAAGCAAAAACACTTACGACTTGACCGCTTCATGTTCCTGCAAAACTTACTGGCACATCGACATTGGAATGGCTTGACAAGATGATCATGGTCATCAAAGTCAATACCATAATCCTGCAGACACAATTAATATGGCTTCTTAGGAATGATCAAAATTAAAATCTTATGAGACAGATCATGAAAACACAAATATGAGAATGGCATTTAAATCAGAAAAACTGAAAAATTGTGCAGACTTAAAATATAAGCAGCTAGGAAAAGCCACACTTCATGCAGCCACAATGATAGACTCGAAACCATGAAACTAGACAAGCTTCGAATTTATTTTGCAGGACATAAAGGCAGCTGAAAGTCTTGTGTTGATTTAGTGCTCAAGCTTTTTCTGACTATATTACAATAAGGCATTATATATTGTATATCACTTCCCTACATTGTTGTTCAGTACCAAATCAAGTTAAGAGAATGTCAAATAAACTTGAACATTTTTAAGCAGATGATTAGGGAAGAAAGCTCAGACACAATATTTTGGAAATATATTCATCATGTGCTGGATGAGCACAAATTGCATAATAAAGCAAAAGGAAGTGGTTTTATCATATGTAATCACACAGACACTAGCTTTAAGAAAACAATTCTAGTAAAATGATGGTCAGATGCAATCCAAATTCAACACATCAGATAAATGTGGTGAGTACAAGACTACAAAACAAACAACCAAATTATATGCCAAATGAACTACAAGCTATTCAGTGTTGATTTATATGACACGATCTCGAACCCATATCAATTAATTGGTAAAGACATAGATCAGTCTTCCTCATTCATAAACATTACATAAGTTCACATAGCAGCAAATGATAATTAAGATAATATATAGAAGAGGTTTTTCTAAGAGGTCAGCAGCAGGTCAGTCAACTTCTACTTTTAGTTCTGTTTTGGCTGATGCATAAGTTTCTTATTGAACGAGAATAGTAAACAGATTCAACCCAACCCCTTTCTTTTTTTTAAATGTAGAATATTTCAACAAATTAAAACATGACACAAACAAAACAAAAAAATTTCTCATTCATTATTCCATTGTGTTTATAACAATGATACATCATGGCCAAGGTCAATTTACCTCATTCAAGAGTAACAAGAACATTACAGAAAAAGAATAATGATGGAACATGGTTCTACATGAACAACTATATTTTTCTTTCTTTTTAACTTCATAACTGAAAAGCTATCAGCTAAAATCTAATGAAAACAAACCTACTCACCCAAGTTAGCTCTTCTAAAGCATCTACTTCTCTTGTTGTAAAGAAGGCAAGCTGCATAAGAGTAAATATTTTATTAGACTTGCTATGCAATCAGGGAAGCCAGTATCAGCAACAAATAGAAAGATGAATTAGTGAAGCTTTACATGATAGTAATGGAGCTCTGGACCCTCTATTTCAACTGGAATCTCAATCAAGTTTGCATCAAAGCATCTAGGAAGACATAAGAGAGACAAAACATAAGAAATATCAGATACCTTGCAAACTAAAGTCATATTGACATTATTTCGAGTTATTTGGCAAAGCTCATTATTTGCCACCATCTGAAAGCAATTTGGTGTTCTAAGTTAAGTAAACTAACTCATAAAGACATACCAAAGAAAAAATGTCTTAAATGATGCTACAATAAGAATCTCGAGTAGAGCTATAGTAGTACTCCTTTTATCATTTCTTTTTAGCCATTACTTGCTTTTTCACTAAAAACAGTAATGAAATAAGTTTTCCTTACATACTTTAAAGCCCATGCATGTACTTCTGTGTAGCATGCTCTGCATTCCTGAATCTTTCAAACGAACAATAAATACATTTGCAACATACTTATCCCAAATAGTCGGGGTCAGCAATATGGAAACAGAGTGTTCTGTCCTACATAATCGGACCTCATTCATCTCATCACCAACCGTCCCTCAACTTCTTCCTGGGAATCCCTATATACCAATGACCAGCATTCTTTCAAGAAGAAACCATACTTTCAAATAGGGGTGGGCAGAAAACCCGAAACCGAACCGACCCAAACCAGAACTGCAAGTTTGGTCCGGTTTACAAAGGTTATTCAGTTCAGTTCGGGTTCCATCAATGAAAACTGAAAATTTCAGTTCGGTTTTGGGTCAGCCTTCTTGACCCAAAAACCGAACCGAAACCGACATATAAATAGTAAAAACCCTAACTCCCTTGGTCTGCGTTCAGCAGCCTCTCTCATTCCCTTTCTCTCTCTCACACTTTTCTCTTCTCTTTCATATTGCTCAGTACTCCTCTCTCAAAATTCTCTCCATTGTTCAGAATCATCACTAGATAGAGGCCCATCACCTTCCTCCGCTGATCATTGAAGCCATCATAAGCTTAATATTTTTTTCATCATTTTCAACCACCCATTTCTCATTTCCGGCTGTCCACCACGTCATTCTCCCTTAGCTTACCATAGGAACATCTATGTTTGATTTGTAGTTGTTAATGTTATGTACTTACGAGTATTGTAAATAATTTCTCCTTCTCTTTCTTTTCTAAACCTGATTTGGTGACTTGAACTTTTAATTTGGTGGTTTTGATTTGAAGTAAATAATAAATCATATCCATGCCTTTTTTTTTTTTTTTTTTTTTTCTTTTTTGTATTCAAATGCTAATTTGGTAACTAATCATTAATTTGGTAATATATCAAAGGCTGAAAAGGCTGGGATGAGATTACTCCCAGATCTATTCAAAACTCAAAAGGTCAAAACCGATGAACCGAACCGGATTTCAGGGTTACATACTAAAAATTGTTTGGCTCCACCGGGACGGAACCGAAAAGGTAGATGCCCACCCCTACTTTCAAAATGAAAGTGAGTCCCCTTTCCTATGAGACCTCTCCACTCTACTACCTGGTTCCCCAGTTTTCTTCACAGGTTGGGGGCCATCACATATCCCCTTCCTATGTCCATTATACAAAAGTAAATGCCACATGCGACAATTCAGAAGTCCTCAGTCAACAACAATAAAGTCAACAATCCTTCATCTAACTCTTAAAAACAATTACAAAAAACTTCAAAATCAGTTTTAGATTTGCAAAACATTTTTCAAAGCAAAAAACGAAAAATTAAGCCCACGAAAATACATTCAGTGTAAGTAATATTAGGAGAATTACCTATGATTTAAAAACCTAGCAACATTTCCATAACATGTAGCATCCAAACAAAGCGCTTCTTCTTCCTTTGAAACTCCTTTTGGGACCCAATATGCATCCAGTAGAACTGGACAGTTATGTTTCTTAGTATTCCGATCATACAACTCTTTGGTGGTTACTATTTCTCCAACAAACTCACATACAAAAGCACCTTTTTGCAACTTCTCCAGAGTTCTGAGCCCCCACCCTTTTTCTTCAGGTGTAAAAAAGACCTAATATACAGAACAAATCAGTCACAGAAGATACATGTAAACTGAGAGGATGTTACAAAACCCTATGCAAGAGTGTGTTTAAGCACTAATATTAAAATAAGTTGATTATGAACAATTAATTCATGACACCTTTTGGAAGAATTCAGCAGTTACCAGCAGTGGAAATAAAAATATAACTCAAACATCAACTACAGAAAAGACTTTAAAAAGACAGGGCTATTTAAACCTGCAGTTTGGAATTAATGCCACGCTGCACCACTCGGTTGCCACACTGTTTATAACAGCCACATTTGCTCCAACATTCTTTGATAATATTCCTCTCTAAGTGACCCTTGCATGGTTCCAAAATCCCATCATTTTTTGATCTTTCAAGAGGGCAGTCTCTACAATTCAGGAGGCGTTGCTGTTGAGGATCACGAGTCATTGTGACACACTCTGCTAAAAACTCTTCATCAAGCAGGCCTTCTGGTGTGTATACAAACTTCCCAGTTTGGCGTGCACAAACACAAGCTATAGCTGATGTTGATGCCAGACAATTTCCAAAACAATCAGAACAGCAGTGTTCAGCACCAATCTGAGAAAGAGAGAAACTCACAGAAGCATTTTGATAAACTAAATTCTGAGAAATATAGTAAAAGGTTGGCAGACGCTCATTACTAATCTCATTAACCCATGGAATTTCAACTCTCTCTTCTCCTTTGGTTATGTCATTAACATCATTTATGGCCCTTAACTCATCAGAAGTTAGTTGGCACTGAGGAACAAGAACCAAGCTACATGAGCCAGAAAATTCAGGATCTCCCTTATCACTTATGGGAGAACCATTTGCAACCATTTCCTCACAGGTTCCTACAAGGTCGTCCAGACCATTCAAAAATTGTAAAGGCCTAGGAACTTGAGGTGGAGCCACATCAGCAAAGCATTGCTTATCAACTGATCCTCTAAGAATACCAGACGTCGTGTATATATTTCCTTTACTTCCCCCATCAAGCAGAGCATCCCGTGCAGTAGATTTTGTCAATAAATCACAAGGTGTCACAGTCCCTAACCTTTCCTGCGATTCACAGGAAGAATTAGTTGTCAATTCCAAGAAGCACTCACACACATTTTTGAACAAATTCATGAGAGAGAAACTTGGGTCAATGATCTTATATGATCGAAGACACCTCTCCTCCATCAATTCTTTAAGTTCATCTACACTAGGCATATGGAAATTTGATCTTCCAACAGCAGAGTTGCAACTCAAAAAAAGCTTCACCTCTCCCATGGGTGAGGAGGCAATCTCTAAGCTAGAAGGATTTTCCTCAGGGATGGTGGCAAGCTCATGGCTGGACCTCTCACTTGACGAAGCTAGAACACCATCAACTCTATGCTCTCCATCTAAACGTGAGGATGCAGGAGAACCCAGACAAACTCGTTCTTCCAATGAAACATTACCAGATGACGAATCTCCCTTGCCTATTGAATCTGTGAAGTTAAACAAAAACCAAGATCTAACCATAAGATTAGCATGTGTTACACTTTTATTCAAGTTAGTCCTACAACACTATGCCTTCAACTTTAATACATGGCAAAGGAATTTAATGTAGGGTTCAGATGCAGTAGAACATGATCAACCGCAAAATATCTATTGACACGCAAAGACATCATTAAATATATTATGTGTCTCAAGGCATTCAAATATATTACTCAAAGCCTTAAATAACGCAAAGACATCATTAAAAAAAATCATATGTTGTGGGATCTTTTTTTTTTTATAAATTGAAAAAAAAAAAGATCCCACAACCAAAAAATTGTACCACATGGTTTTATTTAAATAATGCCAAACTCCACACTGCTACAAATATGAATAGGAATGTACATTATAAGATAATTCAAGAAGGCCCATGACTTATAAGCTCACATTCTCAAGTCAAGAATACTGATCCATTCAAGTTGAAAAATGTTCATATATGTTGATTGACACATTACTGCTGTACTATTGCATACATGGTCAGGGGCAAAGAAGCCAAGAAAATAAAGGGTTAGCACATATTTTGTTCAATGAGAGGAGATGAAAATATTTCAAATGCCTTCTTATAAAAATTTTATGCCACTTTAGACACTGGAAAGTCCCCCTTGCAACTACCATCCAAAATCTTAACTTACTACTTTCTTAAAGAAGAGAAGATTTTCTGCAGAAGTCTGAATATTTCTGCAAGTAGCAACAACCATTTCAAGATCAAGGCCCTAATCTACAAGGCAAACATCCAACAATAGTCCAAATACCAATTGTTCCTCTTGATTGCAACAAATTTAGAAACATGACCCTCTAATCTCTATAATGAAAAGGGGAGAGATGGAAGCAACACTGTATGAAAGAAACAAAACCTTGGAAAATTAAAGTCAAATATAAATTAGACTATCTGAAAATCTCACTGTATGCCATCCAAGCAAAAAGAACAACCTCATCAGTAGAAAACGAAAACCCTACTGCTACTGATGAAACTAAGAACACTAATCACTTAAAATTCACTCTTAGAGAATTGAATACTAAAAGCTAAAATTAACGTATCAGTCATGGGTTCAGATGCAGTAGAACATGATCAACCACAAAATAACTATTGTCATGCAAAGACATCATTAAATATATTATGTGTCTCAAGGCATCCATTAATCAAAGCCTTAAGATCTTCATTATTGTATTCACTTTTGTAGATATAACCAGCATCTTCAGTTTATTAGAATGTCATCAATACTACTATACTAGCATCAGCATGCATGTATAATGTTGACTTCATGAATAAGCCAGTTCAACTGCATCCTAAAAGCTAAAGTTCTCAATCCAAACAAAACAGAACTTATCAATTAAAAACAAAAAAGTGGCTCACAGGGAAAGAAATGTACAATTGTCAGTTGTACTATAGCAGCTCAACAATATAGAAACTAATGTTTAAGGAAATATAAGGAAAAAGATTAACAGAATTACATGTAGGTGCCAACTGTACCTGGATGGATAACTGCAATAGGAACCTCATACTTTGGCCTATTATCAATAAACATGCCATCTGTAAAAGGCTCATCTTTGGGCTTGATTAATGCTTGAGTACGGGACACCTTAGGCAAAAGAAGGTTGCCTGATTCAACAGCTGGTTCTCTAATGCTCACCGCATGAGAAGATCTCTCAGGAATGCATCTGTTCTCTGTGGAGGCAACATGAACTGAGACAGGTTCCTTTCCTTTGTTTCCAAGACGCTGGATTTCAGCCCTTCCATTTCCACCACTGAATTGGGGAGACTTCACATTGTCCTGCGACTGATGCTGTGAAGATGTGGCAGGCAATTCATCCTCTTCCACTTTTGGCCTTATTAACAAAGCTCCACCCAAGCTAGGGCTGGCGTTGCTAGGAGAAGATGGAACCCGTGGTTCTTGGCCTCTACGTAACCGCTTTAAAGGGCGCAGAGGCTCTTCTTGAGCTTCTTCCTCAAAATTCTCTTCCTGCTGTTAAATAATTAAAAGGCATATCAATAAATAAAATAAACCATTTAAATGCAAACCAAAATGTAAACCACCGGCGCAAGCAAAAAAAAAAAAAAGGGATCACTTACATTAAATTTAGATTTCTTCTGACCTGAAACCTGATAGATTAAAATCAAAAACATAAAGATATATTAGATAAAATGAAACATTGTAACAGGAAAGAGAAAGAAGAGAAGATAAACATACACGATTAGAGTCTTAGAGCAAAGAGGAGACAAAATCACAATCTAAATAATGAGCAACAAAGAAGGCAAAATGAACCTTAGCATCATCCTCTTCATCAAAGATAGCATCAGCAAGAACTCTGTAATTTTCTTCTTCTATGAGTTCCCAGTTCTTCTCATACAACTTCAAAAGTTTCTTCAGCACTGGTTTTACTTTAGTTTCGGTTATTCCAATAGCCTTCATTGCCTTAAAGGCTCTTGCAACTCTGGGATCGGGTGCCATAACAGATTACAAAAACCAAATGCACCTACATTATCTTGTATTAGTAAGTAAAGGGGGCCAACAAGAATCTGTAAATCTGAAAGCATAAGTTTAAGCCCACCCAACTACTTCAGAGGCAGATAAAAAGAATCAAAAATGAAATTTAAGTACTCATGGTTCACGAAATATTGGAAGATAAAACAATAAAGTAACAAAAGAAAGATAATTTCATTTCTCAACTTCAGAGAAACTTCATTGGAAAATACCTAGCATCTGATAAACCACTGGTAATCTCTAAGTAGCACCCAAACAATAAAATTCAGGGAAATAAAATTGTGGGAGTACATTTTGACAAGTTCTTTAATTTAACATGCAGATAAATTGTGAGAAATCCATGGATATTTATAGATACAAATAACTCCCAATAATAAACCACAAGCCTTCATTTACAAAAATGCAAAAATGAGAACCCAATTAATGTTTATCTTACCAAGCCAGATCCTTGCAGACTTATCCAAATTGGGAATAACTGAAATCCACCCAAAAAAATAGAAAAAAAAAAACAACGTAAGAAAGCCAATAATTTATTGAACAAAAGCAAAATAAGGAAAAAAATAAACTTTTTATATAGTAGCACAACAAACTGATTCTGGAGTTTTATAAAAGTTAAAAAGAAAATGAAAGATTTATATTCTTTTTCTTTTAGAGTTCTTTCTTAAAGCAAACAAGCTTACCACAGGTCCGGTCTCTTCTCGGCAACCAAACAGAGCCGGACCGAGAAATTATCACCAAAACAAGTACTAAAAATGTCGAAATAATAGCAAATGTAGCAGTCTATTTAAAACAGCAAAACCTAAAACAAGTGTGATCAAAGCTTACAAACACAAGCAAACACTACTTCAACACTGTAAAGAGAAACGAGCCAGCGCTTTTCAAAAAACGAAACAAAAAGAAAAACAGACATCGCCGTAGAAACAGGTCGATTATTGTGAAACGGATAGCAAAGAATCGGTGTTTTTGAAAGCAAAACTTTGCAAGTACTTACTTGAATTGGAGCGCGGTTTCGATAGAGTGTGTGTGTGTGTGTGAAATGGTAAGACTGAAAAATGAGGGTTTAAAATTGAAAACTTAACCAAACAAAAAAAAAAAAAGCCCTCATTAAGTTGAAACACACAGTGACACAGAGACTCGGACTGGATACTTGGATCCAGCTGGGATGACAATACCCACGCGCGAAAAGGCGCGTGAAATAAATGACATGGGTGCGAATTTAAGCGCGTGTAGGAGCGCTCCACTGAAAAACACGTGGTTTGTGTGTACGGAAAAAAAGTTGGTCACATCATTCGGTTTCTAAATGAGCGTGCAGATAAGCTGATTCGTAAGTAAATTCGTGCGCAAAATTGGATTAAAGTATTTTATGAAATAGAATTAGATTTAATTAAATTAAACTAAATAAATTAATACTGTAATTTATTTAATATAATATAAATTTAATTAAAAATAATATTAACTTTTATTTAGTACGTTATAATGTATGATTAAATTAAATTAGATTAAATTAATTTTTATATAATATTAAATTATTTTAAAATAAATTAAATTTATTTTAACTTAAATAAAATTAAATTAATTTTAAATCAAATAAAATATATATATATAAATTTAATTTAATTAAAAAATATATTTTTAAATAAAATAAATTATATAAATTATTTTTTCAAAATAAATAAAACTATTTTAAATTAATTTTAAATAAATTAAGATGATTTTAAATTAAATAAAAATAAAAATAAAAATATTAAATTATATTTTGTTTAAAATATTTTTTAAATAAAATTAAATATTTAAATTGTCTTTTAAAATAAATAAAACTATTTTAAATTAATTTTAAATAAAATAAAATTTATTTTTATTTATATTAAAAAGGAAAAAAATAGGATTAAATACTAAATTCACCTAAATGGAATAAAGTGGGACATATTGGGAAAACATAGAATTTAACTAAAATTAGTTCAAAATTATTGTTATCTCATACACCAAACATCCCATTAACATGATAATTTAACTTGTTTTAACCAGATTTATTCAATGTATTGATAAAAGAAACAAATAATTCAACATTTAATTAGGGTTCTTTTGAGCGGTTTGCACATTTTTCCATACTTATGGTGACATTCGAATTATTTTCGATCATTTCCATTGTGAGGGTATATATCTATACTTGTAGTCATAGTCCTCAAAAATCGCTCGGGGACACGGGGCACTATAACCTGTATAGATAGAACACACGTGACCTGCAGGACGTCTAGGACACCGGGATGGTGCCGGCCAAAGTCACTCCGACGATCAAGTTAGCGAATGCTAATAAATGTGTAATGCTCGTAAATGGAGATGAGTGAATAATACTTTCTGTGATATTGGCGATTGAGATCTCCTTAGTTGAAGGAGATGTAAGATCGACTGATCGGGGTGCAATCGGAAGGTTATCAGAGAAGATGAACAATGGGCGGAGGGTGTGGTTTTAGTATTGATAGCTTTGGGATCACAGTTTCTCCTCTCCCTTTCTTTGGGAGGTTCATCCTTCATTTATAGGGGAATGATGCTTCTGCCCGTTGAGGGATTTCATCATTACCCCTTCTTGCTGTCCTCCACCAAGAAAGTATCTGGATGTTCCTTTTGATCTGGCCGTTATAGATTGTAATTATGGTTTTGTAGGACCGTCTTTAAAGTAGATCATGATTTGGTCTCCCACATAACTAAAAGAGATTCTATGTCGTACGACATGTGGGTTTGTCAATTGGGACAATCACAATTGTATGTCGTACAATAAGCTGATTGGACGTCGATCTGAGATGAGTATGTCGTGCGACGTAGAAGATCTTCCAAGCGTGGATACAGTTTTTTCCCTTGTTGTGTGGGGCATCGAGTCCATGTCATACTACATGAAGGTCTTATACTAAGCCTGTATCGTACTACATGTAGGTCTTATACTAAGCTTGTGTCATACTACATTAAGGTATTATACTGAGCCTGTGCTGTACTACATGAAGGTCTTATATTGAGCCTATATCGTACTACATAGATGTCTTTCTACTTTGGGCCTCTGGGCTGGATCCTCGCTTATGTTTTGGGCCTGACATATTTTGGCTACTACAGTAGTAATGATCTCGACATGTCTAGATATGCTTCTGATTTGTTCCATATTAAATTTCAAAAAGAATAAAAAAAAAGGATCAATTGTATTAATATAATCCGACTTTCTGTATAATAAAACGGAAAATACAAGTTTAATCATAATTACACGGTAATACCTTATTAATCACGTTAGCCATTGTTAACTTGACGATGCTCTTAACGTTTTAAGTGGAAAATACCACTATGCCCTTACATAATTTTAAACATGAATAAATATTAATTTTAGTTATTTTATTTATTTAATAAATATTAATTATAAAAATTATTTTTCTCTTCAATCAAATTGTATCAAATTTTTTTTTTGTCTATAAAATATATTATCTCTTTTATCTAAAAGAAAATTCCACAAAAAAAAATATATATTTTTTTTCTTCTTCAATTAAATAGTAATCTTCATCCAAAATCTTTAAAAAAAGTGAAGCAGATTTGTCTCGTTAATGGAGCTTCTCTCCATATGCGGTGATGCAGTGGTAGAGAGCATCTTCATCTATGATGAAGCGAAATGGAGCAATGTGCTCAATCTAATTAAGACAAAAGTAGCAAAGAGATTTACCTGCGTAAACCAACAACACAATTTTTTATTGACACGAAGTAACCTCCAATCTTCAAAGTCTCGACATAGTAAACAACCTAACTAAAAGATGCAGAAACACAAATGATGATAAACCCCAAAGGAATCTAGTCCTACTTGTGAAGAATGAATCAGTATTCTTGTGGTTCGCACTTAGGGGCCGGGTTCCCCAAAAAGCAAAATGAGCAAGTCATGCTTAACTGATACGAAAGTAGGGCAAATAGTATACAATTGAGGTGATTTAAAAACCAATGGAAATAAAATATCAAGATGAAGACAACGAGGAAAACAACATAGGAAAATGAGACCAGACGCGCCATCGGAATGTGGTTGTTCTAAGACACATGTGCCAAAATTGTACGGGCGTAGAGGTAGTCTTCAAGGCACGTAAAAACGTGTGGTTGACAAGTTGACTTGGTTTTCGTGTTGGAGAATAAGTTGTTTCAATTTTCCTATTATTTGTGAGTTTCTCGTTACTTTGGGATAGAGAATATTAATCATATAAATATGAGACTTATTTTTTACACGAAAAAAAAAAAAAAAAAAATAGGAGACATAACAGAGAGCAGATAAAGCAAACACATACAAAGAAGAAAAATAAAAATATTTTTTTTTTCATATATGTCTTTGTAATCATTTTTTTTATAGTGGATTGAGTGCATGTACACTCCGTGGATGTAGAAATCACTTGATTTTCGAACCATGTAAAAATCTATTGTCTCTTTATTTTTATTCGTATTTGCTTTTGTGTGTGTTTTGTCTTTGTGTGAGTTTGCATCCATTTATTTTCTGCATTATCCTCTCATAACACCAATAATAGCACAAAAAGCTTTAGATCATGAAATGCATATTGATGAATCCGCTCCCAACATTTTCTTTTTTTTGAAAAAAAAAATTATTTTGTTTTTAATTTTATTTTTTAAAAAATTATTGTTTTTTATGGTAGAGATTGTTTGATGCTAATTGTTGTACCCAAAAATAGCCCAAGCCTAATGAGGCTTAAGGCCCAATCCACAGGCTCTCGCAAGCCCAAAAATCTATTTATAAACACATGTGTCGCTCGACATTGCATAGAAGCGTCGCTCGATATGGGCATATAACGCAACAGGTCGACTGTTGTCTAAACAAAGACACTGTTGCTCAATACACATGAATAATGTCGTTCGACTACCCCACCTACTGCTTGAGCATCTCTCAATGTTCACTAGGCATGGCTCGACACTACCTATGGCTCGCACGATGTCGCTCGACATAGCTCACCGGTCTCAAGACGACTCACCTTAAAGCTTAAACCAAGCCAACAAGACACTCCTATCGTCCGACCTTAAGGCAAAATGATCATTCTCTCGACCATCTAGTGAAGGCTCGAACTTATGGGATAACATCGCTAGACCATACTCATTATCTACATCGAAGATTACTAAGTCAAACCTTGTCAGGATTTTGAACCCCGAAAGACCAAGTCAAGGGAGGGAATCACATCCCCATTGATCCACGTCGTGAAATCAGAGATAGGGTGATTTGCCCACCAACGGGTAGGTGATCTTCTGTATAAACTAACCCACACTAAAAGTGAGGGTTTACGAAATTCACTTATTTCAAGCATTTAGCATCACTTGCAAACTTGACTCTATCAAGCAATCCCTTAGGACCTCCGTCCATAGACAATTTCCAACAACTGGCTAACGCCTTCTACGGCCAACTCCATCGTATCTGTCCGACCTTTGCCGTCCACCATTGACAATTAGGAAGTTATTTTACTCCTCGTTCTTCATTCTTTACATTTTTTTCAACTCTCATACTAACTTGATTGTCGGAGTATCTTTGGCCGGCATTGCCCTGGTGTCCAAGTTCTTCGGTTGACCAGTCGACTCTGTTTTGCAGGTTGTAGTGTCCCGATCATTATCCCACCTCGTTTTGTGGTCTACACTGATCTCCTCCATCCTGTATTTTCAAAAAATAATTAAATTATTATCTCCTAAAAAAAATTTATACCCTTCAAACATTAAGAACTTAAGATCATCATTAAGTTAATGGTAAATCAATAAGTGATGTAGTGCTGACAACTCATATGCCATTTGACTCTCAATACTTGTGGCATATGAGTTGTTAATACTACATTATTTGTGTATAAATTTAAACAATTTTTTAAACAATATAACATTATTCTATTAAATTTATAGTGAGTTGTATGTTAAACAAAAAAAATTTACGATGAGTTGGAAGAAAATACTCCAAATTCAGCTGCTTGTGCATTAGAGGTGTTAGAAGGATCGGGTCGGTTGGCCGGATAGAAAATTGTAGAGGTCATCGGACTTTGGTCTCGGATTCAGGCCTAAACCTATACGCACCGGACTGGACCAGGCTTGAAGTTCCCTTTAAGACTTGCAACATCAAACTGGGGCCCAATTGAATTTGGGCCCTTTCCACTCTTTTTTTTTTTTTTTTTTTGTAAAGCAAGGTTTCGAACTATGAAACTCAAGGTACCCATTTGAGAGATTTACTACCAAAAAATATATGCTGTCAATACGATCTTGATCACATTCAAATTTAGAGGAACATAAAATGTATGCAAAATGAGTTCTTTAACTCAATTGTCTTTGTTATAAGGTAGGAACTAGGAATTGGGTTCAACGGGCTGCGTCAAATGTACCCTTTAAGATTCTGCCATAATGCACTAGTAAACCAACAAAAAAAAATTACGTGAATCACCGTCCAACTATACTTTATCATGTTTTAGTATTTATATTGAGAAAATAAAATGTGATAAAATATCAATACAAGTAATTAGTCCCGCACAAATTTTTCTCTCTCCAGTAAATTACATAGTTTTCTCAAAGTCCTATACTCTTTCTTCTATGCTTTTTAACCAAATAGTTTTGCGCAATAGAAGATGAAAGTCCCCTTTGTGACTGCCACTCCTAATCATGAACATGTTTGGATTCGTAAAAGCTAGAAATGAAAATCACAATTATGATCCCTTCCCCAATCCCCACATCCACAACCTTTTTCCTGATTTCAAGAAGATGATGAGGCTGAAAATTACAGATCAGATACCCTTAAATGTTAGTAGTGACGAAATACTACAAAACTCTGTAGCAGCTGGTGTTAAATCCCAAACCCACAACATATATCAAGCATACTTCTATGATTCCACTTCTTAAGAAATTGATCAATCACCTGACCTGATCGTATTAGAGTTTGAAAAGTTCATTGGACAGACAGAGATGCTCCCTAGAGGCGGTTCACAGCAGTTCATTATTTCATTTACATCTGCAATTCAAGCCACACAATATACATGTGTGACAACAACAATTTCTTGTTTTCCAGTCAAAGCACAAACAGAGATGGTCAAATTACTTAATTTTACTCCTATCGTACAACAGATGAACAGAACCAGATCTGATCATATTCTCTTTTGCCAGTGTTACTGCACAACAGGCCTCTCTGTCTGCCTCAGAGCAACTCAAACTCGATATATTAATCTGATGACTGTTTGATTAGTTACAAGTTTATTCCTCAATTTATTAGTGATATTGTAATTGATGTAGTAATTAAAGTCTGAATTAGTATTGATCTTTATCAAACACTATTAATGATCTTTCACTCAAAATAATTAAAGGCCTGAAAAAAGAAGCAAAAAGAAAACCAAAAGGCAACAGAAAAAAGGTCCAAACCCATTTAAGACACTCAAAAATTTTATTAAAAATACAGCAAAACCCCCAACACTCTTTTCTTGTTTTCAGCCAAACCCAGCTCTAGAAGCTCCTCCTCCAAAAGGCACAAAAACCAACCAACCAACCCATATGATTATATGATGTGAATTCTGAACCAAAAACAAATTTCATTTCACATCCTGAATGGGTTCACTCGCAAAATCCTTATCACTCCTCTTCTCAATACTTGTGTTCACTTGTGGCGCCACCACAGCTGCAGACACCACCACCTTGGTTTTCAAAGGTTGTGCAGACCAGAAATTCCAAAACCCATCTGAGATTTACTCACTAAACCTCAAAACACTCTTGTCATCTTTGGTTTCACAATCATCACAGAAGACTTTTGCCACAACCACCTCTGGTGATGGCCAAAATGCGATCATGGGACTCTACCAATGCAGAGGAGACCTCACTCTCCCTCAGTGCTACACTTGCGTGAGCAAAATCCCAGACATGGCTGACAAACTCTGTGGTAAAGCCGTAGCAGCTCTTGTTCAACTCAGTGGGTGTTACCTTAGGTATGAAGTTATTGGGTTTAAACAAGTTTCAGAGACTGAGTTGTTGTACAAGGTTTGTGGATCAACTCAGGCGAGTGGAACTGGGTTTGAGGAAAGAAGAGACACAGCCTTTGATATGGTAAAAAATGGTGTCAAAAGTAATGGCTTGTTTTACACGGGGACTTATGAGCAAGTTTATGTGTTAGGTCAGTGTGAAGGTGACTTGGCAAGTGATGATTGTGGGGATTGTGTGCAGAGTGCTGTAGAGAGTGCCAAGAATGAGTGTGGTGACTCAATTTCAGGGCAAATTTATCTCCATAAGTGCTTCATCAGCTACAGCTACTACCCAAATGGGGTGCCCAGCAGCACATCTTCATCTGCATCGTCAGGTAAAGTTTGAGAGACAAAAAGAGGCCCCCCCAAAATAAAAAATAAAAAATAAAAAAATTGTCTTTTCTCCATCCTTGTTTTCATAAATTAATCTTTTCTATAAATATGCTTTGAAAGTCTAAACCTTTGCAATTAATCAAGTTTTGTCCTTTTTTTTTTTTTTAACGTAGGTGGGGTCTTCTGTTTGTTTATTTACTCTCTGTAGTTGTATGTTATTAAGACTGATTTAATGGGGTGGATGATATGATGTGATTGGTTTTATAGGTGTAGCGACAAGGGCACACACACAGAGGGCAGTGGCAATTGCAGTTGGAGGAGTGGCGGCTTTGGGGTTTTGCGTTGTTTTATTGATGTTTGCAAGGTCTGCGATGAAGAAACGCAAAATGGATAAGCATCAAGGTTGAGAGATTCACTGCTCATAATTTGCCACCATTTTCTTCATCTTTACCTTCCTAATTGTTTTCTATGGTTTTTTGCAGATTATTGAGAGGATTTCGATGAATTTTGAAAACTGCAACAGTTTCTTAGATGGGATGGTCTAGTTATATGCGAAAGAGCTTCATATGATGAGAGGAAAAGGAAAAGTTAAAAAAAGAAAAAGAAAAAAAAGGTAAAGATAGGGAAAGAATTTTGTAGGGAAGTGCGAAGGGAAATAACATATATTATTTGCCCACTTCAGCTTAAATTTCAATTCGTTTTTGATGTATAGAGATACTCATGCAGATTCCAAATACACTTTTGAGTTTGTATTTTTGCCTCTATATGCTACTGCTTTTATATCCAATTGTTGTCTATGGTTTTGCTTTTGAATATTGAAGTTTGGCAAAGTTTCTCTTTGTTGAAGAAGAGGAAAGCTGTAGAAAAGAAAGGGAATTTAATGTTTCGTGAAGCATCCAATATATTTAATTTTTTTTTTTTTTAAAAAAAGTCTTTAATTATTAATACGACAATGAGTTGGAAAGCATCTAAGCTCTATTTAGTGCCTACTGCCTACCTGGTTGATGATGCTTTCAATTAAAAGAAGGAAAAAAAAACATAGCTTGATTATTATCAAATATTACTAGACATTCCAATTTGTATTTAATATGTTAATTGTCGAATGAATTTATATGTCAACTGAGAAAAATTATTACTAATATGAATTTATTAATCAATTATCGTATCACGGATTTGGATATAAGTGTGATACAAAAAATAAAATATCTAGTATTTCTCGGTTATTATCATGACCCTTTATGATCTACCCTAAAATATGAACTATAAATGCTACGAGTTGATTACTTGCTTGGCAATTTGCAAGTGACATCTTGCAAGAATTCAACAATGGCTAAAAGAAGAATTTGTATGACTTCAGGAGATAATGATACACACCTTTTATTTACCTTCCTTTGATAACAACAGAACATCATTATCGTTATTATTTTATGAGCCACTTTAGTTTCCTTGTATAAGCTATTGTCTGCCAATTTGAATTCAAACAACGAAGTATAAAAAATAAACCGAGTTCACAAATGGTTGATTAAAAGAGACTACCACCCAGATAATAAAAATAAGTGGCAATTAATTAAGCATACGCACATATGTTGTATGTTAATGCAAATCCACTTGCAATCATGAACAAGTGTGTTCACATAGATAAAAGCTAACACGTAAACAAAATGAATTAATTCTATGACTTGTCTTCGTTGTTAAGGTAGTAATGGGTTCAACCAGCTGCATCAAAATGTATCATCATTCACCAATCCATAAAGAGTCTTGCTTAATGCACTAGTAAAAGACATGATTTTCTCCTCTTTTTGGCCCCACTGCACCCTCAAAAGTCCAATATTTTTTGTTCTACTTTCTCTTTCAGTTTCATCGGCAATTTATCAGGATTCTTGACATATTATTATGTGCTTTAACCACATATTTTGGTGATTAGGGTCGGCAAGAAGCCCCGCAAAACTGGGACCTATTGGAACCCATTCCTGATGTAACAGGTTTGAAGTTACACCGGTGGGATGAGAGAGTCAAGCCCTCTGTGGGGGGTTCTCCTTCCCCGTTGTATCCTTCCTGCCCCAATTAACAACAGATAACGTGAAGGGGTTGAAGGATATGACAGCAACCCAAAGCATCCAGAGTAAGCCAAAACACAGATTCTTACCAAAAAGATCACCCAACTTATTCTCATTATATCTACATTCAGGTTACCTTTTTAATATTGCTGTCATACCGGCAAAATGTTTATCAGAGACTGCCAATACTTGTGGAAGATTTAAAAAGATGTACAACAGCATTATTCTATTACAACTCAACAGAAATGTCCCAGTCACACTCTGAAAAGGGAAAATAAAATTCCTCTACAAAATTCAAGAAACTACATGATAAATATTCACTTAAGAGAAAATCCTCTTCCTTCCATAACTTTATAATATAACCAAATTAGATATCATGCGGACCAACTTGAGACATGCACACATTACCAACTATAATAAATGAACAATCATCAAAATCTTAAATACATATAATGGTGATTCCTCAACTGACCCCAGGTTTGATTAATTCCCAACAAAACCTACGTCCTGGAATTCGGAATTTCCTGCCAAAACCTAAAAGCCCTAAGATTTTTTAAATTCCCACAAATCTAACAACCTCCTCAATTTGATTAAAAATATTTGATCCCAACTACTTGAATTATGTTAATTCTCATTTCCATAGTCCATAATTTTCATCATTTTAGATTCTATCAAAAAACAACTCAAAGTCTTCACAGATCTAAAAATGAAGAATCAGTCATAATCCTTCCCCCACGCCCATCCCTTTTTCCTGATTTAAGAAGATAATGAAGCAGTTACATATCACATACCTAAACTGTTCTTACTAACATAACAGATCGTTACAAGTATCTGTATTAGTTGGTGTCGTATGTCATATCCCACAATATATATCAACATACCTAAAATAACTGTATTCATAACAAATCAATAAAACAACAGCACTTATACATAAAGCAAACCGTTATAAGACAAACTTACAGATAATTTGGGTGTGCTGCAAGAAATTCTAAAATTGAAAATCAGATTAATCACTTTATCATGGTACTAAGAACCATATGCACTGGAGATTTGTAATACACTACTAACATTTCAAAGGAAGGAAGCTCAATCTCAAGCTACACAGTAGCAAAAAGGCCAGTGAAACCCGATGAACAATTCAAATTGACAGATGACAAGTTGGTCTCCAAAATCAAGATGGTGCTAGACACTAAGTTTTGAGAGGAGAAAGGATTGCTAACCTCAAAAGTCTTATCAGTTACTCAATAAATACTAGAGACAAGAACAGACCAATTTCGTTCACCCTCTTCTTGAGACACTTTATCACACTATATGAGGATTTATTAGCTTTGTAGCCACAAATCATACTCATGTATTTGGAAATAAAAGGTGTTTGATTAGGGAAAAATTCACAGAATGAGAAAACTACTTCATCAACTTTCTAACAATAATTGATCTGCACCATCTTTCTAGATCATAATTACAATTACCCTCCGAAAAATTATATATTCCAATCTTTGCCAGTTGCAGCAGGGCAAGGGAAAAGGATCCTTTAAGGTTAGTAAAGAGTTAACCATAAAAAAGTATCAATTTTCTTTCAATCCTTTAAGGATCCTGCTTCCTGCACTCATTGTTTCCTTCCTTTAAGGATACTTTGTTAGGTCAAAGGGAAGGAAACAGGATTGAAAGAAAATTGATAGAGCCATAGAGGAAAGATCATTTCTCTTATTTGATCGTAACAAAAAAATGAGTGAAAGGAAGGAAAAGGATGCACCATCCCATCGAACCCGCAAAACTGAATCCTTCCTTGACTAGACGTAACAGAGACAGAAAGACTTGGCAGTTAAGGATAAACGTGATTACTGTAAGGGTGTGGTGGTCAAATTTAACATATAATGATTTCTTTTTCCAATCCTCCTTGGAGAGTGCTAGCCCCATTCTCCATCCTCTTCCCTTCTTATGTTTCTCCTTATACTCCACCCTCTACCCTTCCCTTTCTTCCCTTTTTCCGGCACTACTTTCTAAATACCTCGAAAAGGAAGTTAAAAAGTCAACACTAAACCTTGATGCATCAGAAACTTCAAATCCACATCCAAGAGCTTAAAACAAACCACTTCTACATCATAGCACGGTCCATTCAAATCACAGAACTTGATAAGTAGCCACTTCACAATGCACTAAAGGGTTCTTCGATTAAATATTTTTACAGGAATTCTTGGATGTTATGGAGCACAATTATATCTAATGAGGAATCATAAGACTCAAACATAAGACATAAAGCAAACCATAGAATGGCATAAATCGAGTTTATCACTATAACATCTTGATCATCAAAAATCTTAAAAGTACAATTATAAGTCTACTACTTTAGCTCAAAATACCAAAAAAGTAGACAAATCATCATAACAGAAAACCCTACGTCGACTGAGTAAATCAAATTTCTCTCTCCAGTAATACACCGGAACAATGAGCGCTACTTTTATTCGGTAAATGAATAAATCTACCTTGGAACGGGCTGGGTCGGTTTAACGGGCGGAGCTCCAAGGAGGCTAGCTTGCTGGAGCTCGAGCTCGTTGAGCTGCTGCTCGCGGTCCATCTCGATAATCAAGGGGACAACCAGGATCAGGAAGGTGGTGCCCGCAATCCACGCCGCCTTCCCCGTGCTGCGGAGGAGCCTCTTCGACACGTAAACGGCGTCGCCGGCTGCCTGCTTGCCACGGGACACGATTTCGGAGTTGGAAAGTCTGGCGATTATGCTGCCCTGATCGTTGGTCTTCGGGGCCCGCCTCTCCGGAAGAGAGACTCCGCCTTTTCGGGGCTGAGAGGCCATGGCGTTGCGAGAGACGATAAATGAAGAGTCCGCCTTGGCCAGGGTTTTACGCGGCTCAAGTTGACAATTGGGGCCTGTTGACGCCCGCTAGCTACCTATTGGCATTTATGGATCCTGCAATCATACTTAAGCGGAGTGCATTTATGAAATTATGACGTGGGATATATATTTGAACTGTATGCATACATAATTATTATTAGTATGTATTATAATATATTTTTTTTAATATTTATGTGAATATATATTTAGACTGTTTATATAATGCTATTTATATGAGGGATTTTTCCGTGAGCTGTTTATGTACTATTTAATTTTGATAAATTTTAATAGACTTCAGCAATTTCTAAAAGAAAAAATTTGAATTTTCTGAAAAAGATTTATGAGAGTAAATTTTATAATTATTCATGTAATATTTAATTTTAACAGATCTCGATATAGTCTTAACCTTAAAAGATTTCAAAAAAAAAATAAAAAAATCTGAATTTTTTAACAATATAAGGCCTTCACGGCTACATCTTTAAATTTGTTGGTTTGAATCCCGAATCCCATATGAATTTAAGCCTTAAAACTCTATTATTAGTACTGTGATCTTGGTGAAATTAATCATTGTAAAAACAGTTTGAAATGCAGTTTTGTTACCCGCGTTTACATGATTTAATAATTAAAAGTATTACTCGAACCATATTTTAAATTTGAAAATGCACAATCCGTTAATTAAGAGTGAATATATTATTTTTTTTTAAAAAAAAGGGTGAATATATTATTATTATTTAAATATTTGGGAGTTTTAGAGGAGATAGACACGGAACCCAAAATATTATTATTACGACGGTAAAGAACTAGTACCTCAACTTTTGTCTTCAATCTTAAAACTTTAAATATTATAAAATAATATTTATTATTTTAATATATCAAAGAGCAAATAATATCAAGAAAATTTTTAAAAATTTAATCAAGTGATATGAAATGAGGACAAATATTTAATGTTTAGAAGAATTATCAATTGTACATAGAATCAAATGGTGAGTGCATTTCCTTTATACTTTACTGGTGAGAGTTTAAATCCTATTATCCGTAATAGTATATATTCTTTTCTCCTTATATGTATTTATTAATATATTTTTCTTATTCTAATTGATATAATATTTATATGCTTCAAAAAAAAAAAAAAAGAATTATCAGATTTTCTTCTAGCCTATTTGCATTTTCTTTTTAATTCAAGTTCAAATCTCGACGTGGAATCCGTGGTTTTTATTTTAATAGCTTTTGCATTTCACAAGCTTATATTTCTTTTATTAGATTTTGCATGCATTTCACGAGGCCATATATTACTTGTATGATATAATATTTAACTATTAATTCTGTTGAAATAGGCTAATACCAATTATTAAACTTTGACAACAATTAATATATCAAGCACGAACAGCGAAGACAAACAAAAACGAGGTAAGTACAGTCCCAGCGTCACCCAAAAATATATCAATTCTGCAAGATTTTTCTTATAATTATATAAAAATTGTGTTAACAAGTATACAAAAACATACTTAATATTTCTATCTCTGTTTATGACGAGCCTTGGTTGCCTAGACCCAGTACTTTTAGAGTTTTTTCTCCTCGTTGGCTACCTAATGGAGTTA
Organism: Xanthoceras sorbifolium; assembly: GCA_003430845.1. NCBI lineage: Eukaryota > Viridiplantae > Streptophyta > Magnoliopsida > Sapindales > Sapindaceae > Xanthoceras > Xanthoceras sorbifolium. The sequence continues at coordinate 9,434,004 of CM010608.1, read as the reverse complement.
CAGTTTCAGCTCTCATGGCGGAGCCCGGTAGATGGAGTGAGGAGCTAGTTCGTCAGTATTTTGTTCCTAAGGAGGCAGACCTCATTTTGAGTTTACCATTAAGTTCTTTTTCTAGGCCTGATTATTTCTTGTGGCACTACGATAGAAAAGGGGAGTTTTCGGTTAAGAGTGCCTACAAATTGGCCTTGAATGATAATGGGAATCCTTCGAGTTTTTCAGGTCATTCTCCTTGGTGGAAAAAGCTGTGGGGTTTAAATCTCCCATCCAAGATTAAAATTTTATGCTGGAAAGCTTCTAAGGGGATACTTCCGACGAAGACTTTGCTTTGGAAGAGAGGGATATTCCCTTCTTATTTTTGTGATTGTTGTGGTTTAGAGCCAGAATCCATTGATCATGCTCTTTGGGGCTGTAGTAAGGTGTTGTCTCGTTAGGGTTCTTGTCCTTTTTTTTATGCTCTTTGTAAGGTTAAGGGTAGGGATTTTTTTGATAGGTTGTTGTGGCTAAACTCTGGTAAGGGGTCTGTTCTAGTGGTCCAATTTATTGTGGCTTCTTGGTTTGCTTGGTGTGACAAGAATTTTAAGGTGCATGATGGCAAGTGTTCGGGTAGTCTTTATGATTTTTGGTGCAGGGCTGGTTACTGGTTGGAAGATCTTGATAGGCTTGCTCAATCTAATTCTATTTCTGTTTCAAATGCTTTAGTTTCAAATATTGAGCTTACTGCTATCCCAGGTCCTGCTATGCTTGTTTCTAAGTCTGTTGATGCAGTCCCAGGTGCTTCAGTTTTTGCTGGTGAGGTTGTTGCAGATCCAGTTTTTGCTGGTGGGGCTGTTGCTGTTTCAGTTGATGCTGCAATTGTTGGGATTTATACCCTAAAGTTTGTAATTGTAAATGGTTAAAGACAATAATAAGAATTATTCAGATTATCATTCAAGTTTATAAAAGTTTTATATTCAGTAATACATTTGTATTATGCAAGAACATTATAGATTGCAAGATATAATCTCATAATGAGTATATGATGGTCATATACATAGAGGATTCATTTTGAGACGTGCAATCTAAAGAGTCCGTAGAGAGCGAACAAAGCTGGGTACTTTGTTTGTGATTGATCTACTACTGCGGTCCATTATGTAAAGTACGGTGGTCTTATCCTAGACCGTTCATGTAGTTGACATGAGAATGAAGGCACTTTATATGATGAGATCATATAGGACTGAGCTACGATTTATATGAATTTCTCACCAAGATCCGTTAGCAGATGAGATTCATGTATAATCGATAAACGATGGCTATTTATAGGTGATCTTAATCCTGAGTGTCTTATCGACTCCTTCAGGTTGGATCATGGCTTTTGATTTACCATGAGTGAGGTTGATGTGAATCTTGACCAATACCTCCGTATCTTGGAGTTGCGATTTGGCTTGTGGCTGGGAATGTTTGAACACAATAGGGGAATCCACCCCTTCTTGATTAAAGTAGATAAGTAGTTCCCTTTAGGGTTGATTCGGGGCTTAAACGATTATGAGCGCTCTCCTTTTTCCGTGAGAAAGACAAGATTTAATTGTTCATTAGAGAATCAATGGTACTTAAAGGAAAAGATATTTCTAGAGGGGTATAACGGACTTTATGACCCAGCTCTAGTTATGAACTATTTGTGGAGGATCACACTATATGCAATTAGCTATATTAATGGACATTGAGACTTCATATTGTATAAACACATCAACAGTTTTGAGAGTACAGCCTCGGGTTTTTAGTGGAATAACTCCGAGGTTAATAATCATGAAATATTAATTAAAAAGTTTTAATTAATATTACTAAGTATTATTGGAGCTCAAAACTGTGGGTCCATTAGGTCCCCTTACTAACCCTTATAGTTGTTGGTAACGAAGGTCACAGTAGATTAATTGGATGGTCCAATTAATAGTGTTACGAAAGTAATGCGATTTAAATAATAGAGAATAATTAAATAATGTGATTATTTAATTAATTAAATATTTAATAAAATAATAGAAATTATTAATTATTAATTATTAATTCTATTTATTAAATATGAGGTCATGTGATTAAATAATTACTAGGACAAAAGAATTAAAATAATTAGATTATTTTAATAGTCCAAAAGGTCACAGGTTCAAGTATTTAGAGAGATAAAAAATAAATAGGATTTAGAATGCTATTTTGACTTGGTCAAACTAAAACCCTCAAAGACTACTATATAAGTGTTATATAGCTAGGAAAAACTAACCTAACACACAAGTGAAAAAGAAAGAGAATTCGGCTACCAAAGAGAGAAGAAAAGAAAAAAAAAAGTTTTCTGACTCTCCCTTTTTTTGCAGGATTCGATCGGTGTTCTTTTCACGTGACCTCCATCTGTTGCCGTGACGTGCCCACACACACGTTGTTAGACCGCTGGTCATAGCTCGGAAGATCTGGTGGTAGATCGAGGAATCAGAAAAAGGAAAATCAAGAAAAATGTATGTAGTTTCTAAAGTCTTTTTATGCGTATATACAGGAACTTGTTCCTGGTTGAAAAAGGTTTTCAATATAAGAAAAAATTTTGAAACCCAATTCCGCATGTTATACGATAATCAAAATCTTTTCTAAAACTCCCTTCAGTAGTCCCAGTAGTTGCTGTCTTTAGTGAGCTTGCTGCATCAATACGTGCTGCTGTCCTTGGTGTTTCTGCTGCTGCAAGTGCAGGTGCTGCTGCCCTGGGAGTTGCTGTTTCAACAAGTTCTGTTGTGCTTGTTTCTGAGACTATTGCTGCAGTCCCAATTGATACTGCAGTCCCAGCAGTTGTTGTCCTTGGTAAGGTTGCTGCTTCAGTTGGTGCTGCAGTCCCAGCTGCTGCTGTTCTTGGTGTTCCTGCTATTATAGGTGCAGGTGTTGCTGCCCTGGGAGGTTCAGCTGGAGTAACAAGTGTTGTCCCTCCTTGTGTTGCCTCAGTTTCAGGAGGTTCTGGCCCAGTCTCAGCTGGTTTTGTAGGTCATGTTGTTGTTGACCCTTATGTTGATGGTGCTAAGTTTACTAGTCCAGCTGCCTCAGGCCCTGGTGCTCCTACTGCCATGGCTGGTTCTGTTTTTTTTCCCTTTGTGTGCAGGCCCTTGTGTTGTTGGTCCAGTAAATGCAGGGACAGGCCTGGCCCCTTCTGGTGCTGTGGCCCCTCATGGGGCTGTTCAAGTTGATGCTCTCCTAGTTTCAGCAGATGCAGTTTCAGCTTCTCTAGTTCCTACAGATTTTTTTACAGCTGTTGGTTTTTCCTCTTTTGCTCCTCCTTCAGGTTATGGCTGTGTGAAGTGGCTGGCTCCTAAACTGGGCTTCTTTAAGCTGAATGTGGATGCTGCCATTTGCTCTGCATATGGGTGTTTTGGAGTTGGTGCGGTTGTGAGGAATGGCCTTGATAGTTTGGTTGCTGTGAAAGGCTCCTTTTTTCAGAGGTTAGTGCTGGTTGATGTAGCTGAAGCAAGGGCTGTTCTTGAGGGTTTATGGCTGGCCGCTGAGTTCAACTTGTTCCCTTTGGTGGTTGAGTCTGACTCTCTCACGATGGTGAACCTTTGTGCTGGTGTGTTAGTTTCCATGAGTGATATTGACAACTTAATTTTTGATATTCAAGCTCTCTTGAATAAGCTTAGAATTATATCCTGTTCTTTTGTTCCTAGGGCTTGTAATGTGGTTGCACATTCGGTTTCTAAGAGAACTCTTTATTCTCGTGGTTCTCTTTTTTGGGTTGATTCCTTTCCTCGCTGGCTGACTAAGCTGGCTATGGATGATGTAGTCTGTGTTGTTTCTGTTTAATGAAGTTTTTTTCTTTTCAAAAAAAAAAATGCTTAATATTTTATAAAATAAATTATATATATTTTTATCAATACGTAATTTGATGTTATAATTTTATTGTTCCAGTTTTTTTTTTTTAAAAAAAGTAAAACATGTATATAGTCTGCCATATTAATTAGCCTAAAATTTAGATAAGGATCTTGAAATATTATATTGAAACATCAAGTTTATTTATAATATAAATATTCAAGTCAAACAAATAGATATGTCGGTTTTGAAATTTACACAATTGTTCTTAACTTATAAGTCGAATATGTATTTACTTGAGAGTATTTGATATGATGTTTATACTAATCAAAATAGATATTTATTTTATTTTTTTTCATCTTCGTTTGACAGCAATTCATGAAGAGTCTTATTAATAATAAAAAAGCTTTTTTACATTTATTTGAACTTATTTTTATAAATTATTTTTTAAGTTATTTTTTAAAGAGAAATAAATGATGCTAAATTTTCTCATAGTATTTTAGATTTTCAACCACCTGATATTTTTATATCAAAAGCAGCTTATCAGTATGTGTATGTTATAAATGCTTAGTATTAAATGTAGCAAATAAAACGCCTACGATATGTACCTTAAGGCTGCGTATGGTGCTCCATATTGAACCATTTTATGAGATTTGATAGAAAATTAGTACTATCATGTATTTGGTGTAGTACGAATTGAATTAAAAATAGTATTATCTCTTGTTTAGTATAGAATGAGAATTGAACAAAAAATTTGTTGTGTTTTTATATTTTATATCGTGTGATATTGATTAGTTTAAAATTAGAATAAATTAATTTTAAAATAACATAAAATTATTTTAAATCAATAATAAAAATTAAATTTGGTTAAATTTTTTTAAATAATAATTTTTATATTTTTATTAATATTAAAAAACATAAATTGTATAAACAATTTTTTATAAAATATATTATATTTAGAAAAAAGAAAGTAAAACTGTTCCAGACAAATTATCTCAAGATGTGAGGCGGGAAAGTTTCGTCTCAGCAACTGTATGGAAATCCCATGCCGCTGCCAGTCGTGGGAATGGACTGGGAATAGTTTAATCCCAGTCCAATTCCACTCAACAAATAGGTCATAAGCGATTTAATTTTTAAAGTCAAAATATCTAAACGTCTACTTCCGACGATAGTTACAATCAGCTTTTAAAAAGTTTTTTATTTTTTGAAATAGCTTTTAAAAAGTTAAATAGGTTAATTTAATAATTTTAGTATATATGTATATATATATATATATATGTATGTGTATATATGTATGCCATTGAATTAAATAAAAGTAAGACTTTAAAGATTAAATCACTTAAGGTACATAAAGTAGGCGTTTTATTTGCTAAATTAATACTAGGCATTTGTAACACACATATAACTCCTCTGTATAATACGTTTTCGAAAATGCAAAACCTATATAAAATGGGTGAATGTGAAGTTGGTAATCAGAAAACTAGAATTAATGGCAAGCATGACACCGAGTAATGCAATCTCATGGTTATTGTTAATGGCTATTATAATCAACAGTTTAGCAGTGAGTAATGCGCGAGGAATCAACGTTGGGGTGATTGATCCATGCAAGAGACCAGGTCCTTTACCACCCCATTGCCTCCCTGCAGGCACAGACCCTCACGCTAAGCCGGTTCCAGCTAATCCATGGACCCGCGGTTGCAACCCAATCAATCGTTGTCGTACTGGCGAACCTATTGGTCGGATAATTGTAACGCCAGAGGTTGATTTCTCGGCACCAGCGCCGTTTTAGCCTACTTCATTTCTACATCTCTGCATTGTATTTCCTTTAAACACTAAGACAAATAGGGTATTTCAGACTTACGGCTCTTATTTTGTCATTTATATATTAATAAAGATGGAAAACTATAAACTTGTTACTATGAGAACATAAAATTTTCTTATATACATATATTCATCAGTAAATTTCAATAATATTGTTGCTTGAAAGTTACGTATAGGACGTGTATAGGACGTGTTTGTTGATTATCACGAGAGAAATGAAACTTTATTTTAAAATTTGTCATTATTGTATTTATTAAAATATTTAATTTTAATTGATTAGGTTAAAAATACGATTTTATCCTTTAATTTTTTAAAATTTAACAAATAAAAATCTTAATTTGTACATCTAATAAGAATTCAACATGTATATAAAGTAAAAAAAATGAATTTGTAGTAATTTTTATAAATTAAAATAACTTTTAAAAATATTAATTGATGGATCTCGACTATCTATATCTTATATCAAAAAAGAAAAATATAAAAAATGACGAGATCTCCACCATCATGGAGATCTTGCTTGTAATTGAAACAAGTGTAGGCAGCAAACATGATTGGAAACTGTTAAGTATCTCGGACATATATGGGAGAATATGCACTTCTTTGTTTTCAAGTCAAGAAATGTAAAATTTAATGTCACTTTTCAGGGTCACATGTGACCGTTGCTTGCTTCTACAGGACTCTTCAAACTTGCTCAAACATACTGTACTTTCTAATTTCATATATAATCTTTTGAGAAGTGAAGAGCCAAGCCATTTGAATTCGAAAACACATGACTAAAAGTGAGGTTTGCTCACATTGCCTTTTACTGTTTCTTTCTTTTTCCGTTTTGTTTGTGCCTAACAGGTTTCTTCTGTGGAAGCAAATATCAATTCGTTCTCATCTGGGTTGTGCTTAATCTCCCTTATTTGGCGGTTTCAATTTCGTTAGGTTCTTGGAGTTTGAATTAGCACAAGAAACAGAAAGTTGGTTTACATAACATGCATTTTTATATGAATTCATGTATAAATTTATATGTCATAATATGTTTGTTGAAATTGTGTAAATTTCTAACGTGTGTCTGATTTTTGGATTGTGAAGTGTACCCAAGAGTGAGGGTGAGAGTACAAGAACAACAAGATGGTCAAGTTTCTCCACCAAATGACACAGGATCCTTTCTGTTTCTAAGGCTCCTTGAATCTCTTTCCCTACAAGACTGCTCTTTACCTAGTATGTAATTACTCAGAAGAACTTGGTGGGCAGGTGGGCTCAGTGCTTAATCACACCATGTCATATGGTGGGGGTGTCATATCCTAAACTCATCTTAATGGGGTGGTGTGGTTGGGACAGGCACACCACACAGCCACACGAATTTTTTTTTTTTTTTGTGTGCGCGTTATTCTATAATTATTCTGCACAAATTTTATGTTTATTTATCTCATTACTTAGCTTCCATGTGCGTGTGGTTTCATGTTAATGAGATCATATTCAAGCTTATTTTATAGTATATAGTTGATCCAGTTTTATGTATTATCTGATTGTCAAAAAATTTAACCTTTAATTTTGGTAACAGGGGAAAATCATTGCAATTCCTCACCTGCAAATGCCAAAGTCACTAAGACTTGTGTCCCAAATGTAAAATTAGAATCGGTTTCTGCATCTACAGGTTGGACTTTTACCATGACGTGATTTTTTTATTTATTTTTTCTGCACAGCTGATTTTAAATTGCTTACAACATTCTTGTTTGTGACAGAGAAGAACAACACAGATATCCACAAGGATACCAAACTAAATGCCAGAGTTAGTTCAATTCCTCGTCCTCGTGCTGTCTTATCTAGTCCTGGTAATCTCCTATACTCAGAATCAACTATCGCATTCCTTTCTCAGATGTTGGATGGCTAAAGTTGACAAAGGTAAATTCATTGATTTTGGTATTAGAAAACGATGGCATGATTCGAAACAGAAACAAGTTACAGAAATATACAACATTTTCGTCTCCGAAAAAGCTCAATAGTACTGAACAAAAGATGCCGGCCCAGACTGCAGCCATCCCTAATCCGGTCAAAACCAGAAGTCCTCTGACTGCAAGAAAAGGCTCCAGAGATGCAATGTCTGATAACAAGAGAGCCCTTACACAAACTAAATTGTCCAAATCAGGAATTCAGAGGCGGAAAGCGAGTCTTCAAGAAGGAAAACCAAGCTCCATTGGAGCTTGAGTACTTGATGATTGCTAGTTATGCAACGCAGCTTCATCATAATCACTAATAGGATTTGGGTGCGACGATGTTGAAACATGAGTTAGCTCTATAGTTTTGAAGTTAACTCCAATTACGTATGCATTTACATTGATCAACATTTTTTGTTTTAAGTCCTAAAGTTTTATTTTATTTTATTTTATTTTTTCGATTTAGGGGAGGGGATTCTCGGACCTCGACTTTATTGAAAATTATAGTTAACACAAGCTTATGCTTGCTACCCTTATTTTTATTTTTTGAGGACTTGTATTGTTGTTTATTAATCCAATTTAATTAATGAAATTCCTAATGTTGCAAATTCAATTATTAATTAATGAATGCAATAACAAAATGCCATATGTGGTACGATTCTCCATCATCGTGCAGTTTTATCCAATCTTAGCTAGTAATCTCCCGCACTAGAATCGACTATCTCATTTAAACGCGAAATACTTATTTCACCTTTCATAAAACGTAAAATACTTTTGCAATTGTTATATAGAGTTTTCTGCAATTGTTTGGTAAGAAGTGAAAAGAAAATTTCATATTTGACAATTTTTCACAATTTTCATATATATTTTTCAATGGATCTCAAATGTCCGTCATCATAAATATAGATAATAAAATTCATTGTCAATTTTTTTATTTAATAAAATATTTTTAAAAAGGAAAAATTGTAATAAAGTATCCTAATATATGGGCAAATTGCACTTTTACTTAAATTATAATAAAATACCCTTAACTAACTAGTTGACAGTTAGAGTTAATGGTTAGCCAATAGTCAGAATAGTAATGAGATCATTTTCCTTTAATTTTTTTAAAATAAAAACAAAAAAAGAAAATTAAAAAAGAAAAAGAAAGTGGAGATTCAATCTTTATATTGGATCTCCATTGATGGAGCTTGGAGGAAGAGATTTGATCTTTACCTGCCATGGCCAATTTGCAACACTAAATCAACACCTAACTTCCACCACCAATCTATAACACCAAACAATTACATGAACACCCCACCATCAACCATCATTCACATAAAAAAGAACGAAAAAAAAAAGGTTGAAGTTCGAAATGAGAGCATATCTACTCCATCAATTGAGCGATGCTTCGTCTGAGATTCGCTGCTCCATCGCAATGGAGATGTTCTATTTTATAAAGCTTAGAGGAAGGGATTTCCAGATCTTTTCCTCCAAAAGGGAAAAGATTTGGAAACGTTTTTTAGAGCTCTTCATTTTTAAGAAAAAATAAAAAATAGGAGAAATAGCAAATCTATCTGAGGTTTGTTATTTTACAAGCGGAAACAACTTTATAAAAAATTGACAGCGAACTCCCTTACTGTTACCGTTGACTGTTAAAGATAACCGTTGACCGTTTTAAAGGTTCAAAAAGACCAAAATACCCATAATTACAGCGAACCTACCTGAGATTTGCCATTTTATAGAAGGAAACAACTTTATGAAAAATTGACAGCAAAACCCCCTGCCGTTACCGTTAATTGTTAAAGATAACAGTTGATCATTTTAAAAGTTCAAAAAGGCCAAAATACCCCTAATTAAATAATTAAAAATTTTAAAAATAAAGAATGAATTGCACTAAAGTTTCTATTATTTTTTTAAAAAAAATTAAAAACAATAAAATTAATTAAAAAAGGACAAATTAAATTTAATTTAAACAATAAAATTAAAAACAATGAAACAATAGAATTGCACTAAAATTAAATTCGACCGTCCATCAGAATTGATGGACGGTGGAGATCTAATCTGAAAATTGGATCTTCATCAAGATAAAAAAAATATGAAATAAATTACTCAATAGAACCATAAAGTTGGATCTCCATCAGGGGGTTCGCTGTTAATTTTTTTATAAAGTTGTTTTCGCCTGTAAAATGACAAACTTCAGGTAAGTTAGCTGTAATTTGTCATCTTTTTAATTAGGGGTATTTTAGTCATTTTAAATTTTTAAAACAGTCAACGGTTATTTTTAAAGGTCAACGGTAATGGCAGAAGGGTTCACTATCAATTTTTCATAAATTTGTTTCCGCATGTAAAATGTCAAACCTCATATAAGTTCGCTGTAATTTCTCCTAAAAATTAATTTGTTTTGCAAAAAAAAATCATTTTTTCTTAATTATCTCTTCAATTAAAACATTTAAAAAAGTTTTTTAATTTTTAAGTTTTTTTTTCCATTTTTATTGATTTATTAAAAATAAAATTATAATAATAATTAACTCTTAGGGAGGGTATTTTGTTGTAGTTTTAAGAAAAATACGTTATGATTATAATTTGTCCAAATATAAAGGTACTTCACTGCAATTTATTCTTTAACAAAGTTTAAATGACAAAAATACAGTTTTGACTAATAAGGTCAACTAAGTTTGACTAACGACAGATTAAATATTTATGAATAAAAATAAAAGTCATTTCCGGTTATAGAATAACAAACATTTAGAGGTCTATGTATTATTAGATCTTAACTAAAAAAATAGTATAGATCTATACATATCTACTTAGATCTGCATATATCCCAAATGAGTGTAGAATAAATGAAGAAGAAGAAGAAGAAAATAATGAAAGAAGAAGAATACTACTGATTTGGATACTAAAAAAATAGTAGAAGAAGAAGCCTATACCGATTTAGGTGCAACAAAAAAAGTAAAATAATAAGAAAGGAAGACGAAGAAGATTAAGAAGAAAATACCCCATAGATCTCCAGTTGAGTGTTCTCGTGCGTATTTGCATTTTCTTTTTGTGTTTGGTGTTTTTTTTTTTTTTCAACTTTCAAAAAAACATCTCAATTGTTATAAAATAAAATAAAATGATAATAATAAAAATAAAAAGCAATAACAGAATATTGAAGTAAAGAGGAGCAATAACTGTAGAAGCAGAGGATGACAAAATAGGCGCACGTAAAATAAGAGAGGAGAATTGATTTGTAGAGAGAGAAGCTTTTGTATTTCTAATCTCTTCACAAATGAGAAAGAATGTGGTATATATAGAAGTTTCCACCGTCCCACATACATTAAGTATTAATAAGAGGAATCTTAGTTGTATATCAGTATTTATTGTCTCTCACTTACAGCATACTTTTTAATGGGTGGAAATCCATATATGCAACACTTCCCCTTGGATTTTCACCAATTTACTGTATTTGATTTTGCTAGGAAAATTCCATTGGGATAAAAACCTTAGCAATATATACAATGATCTTCTGGATCACAAGTAGTATTTTATGTGTTCAAACTGCCTCATTAAAAACCTTGCCGGTAAAACCCAGTGGGACAAAATCCGGTCGAAGGGAAAAAGAGTGCAGTACACATGTATTGTTATCTTCAAAAATCTACTCCCCCTGATAAAAATTAATTCTGTAGTTTACAAAATCGACGCATGCCAATGCCATATACTAATTTCTCAAATGTTGACGTCGGTAATGATTTAGTAAACAGATCTGCAAGATTATCTGTAGACCGTATCTGTTTTACATCAATCTGTTGACTTTGTTGAAGTTCATGAGTATAGAAGAATTTTGGAGAAATATGCTTAGTTCTATCCCCTTTGATATATCCTCCTCTTATCTGAGCAATACAAGCTGTATTATCTTCAAATATTGGTGTCTGCATTTCTTTGGATGATGAAAATCCGCATGTACTTCGAATATGATGAATAATAGAATTTAGCCAAACACATTCTCGACTTGTTTCATGAAGTGCAAGGATCTCCGAATGATTAGAGGATGTAGCAACAAGACTCTGCTTTATAGATCGCCAGGAGATTGCTGTGCCATTATAGGTAAAAACATATCCCGTTTGTGAACGAGCTTTATGGGGATCAGATAAATATCCAGCATCAGCATAACCAATTAAACCTGAAAAATTGTTAGACACATAAAATAATCTCAAGTCTATTGTACCACGAAGGTAACGAAAAATATGTTTGATTCCATTCCAATGTCTTCGAGTTGGTGCTGAACTGAATCTTGCTAATAAATTTACTGCAAATGCAATATCAGGTCTAGTACATTGTGCAAGATATAATAGAGCACCAATTGCATTTAGATATGGTACTTCGGGACCAAGTATCTTTTCATCATCTTCTTTAGGCCGGAATGGATCCTTTTTAGGATCAAGAGATCTAACAACCATAGGAGTACCTAATGGATGAGCATTGTCCATATTAAATCTTTTCAGAATCTTTTCAACATATGCCGATTGATGAACAAGTATTCCATTTGGTGTATGCTCGATCTCCAGGCCGAGACAATACTTTGTTTTGCCTAAGTCTTTCATTTCAAATTCCCTTTTTAAATATTCAGCAGTTTTTAGGAGCTCTTCAGGAGTTCCAATTAAATTCATATCATCAAGATATACTGCTACAATAGCAAATCCAGATTCAGATTTCTTTATAAAAACACATGGACATACTAGATCATTAATATACCCTTCCTTGATCAGATATTGACTAAGACGGTTATACCACATCCGTCCAGATTGTTTTAATCCATACAGGGATCTTTGCAACTTTATCGAATATAAATTATGAGATCTCGATTTATATGCTTCTGGCATTTTAAATCCTTCAGGAATTTTCATATAGATATCTGAATCGAGTGACCCATATAAATAAGCAGTCACTACATCCATTAGACGCATTTCAAGCTTTTCTGAAACAGCCATACTTAATAAAAACCGAAATGTGATTGTATCCATCACTGGTGAATACGTTTCATCAAAATCAATACCAGGTCTCTGCGAGAAACCTTGTGCTACGAGTCGTGCCTTATATCTCATGACTTCATTTTTCTCATTTCGTTTTCGTACAAAAACCCATTTATATCCGACGGGTTTGATATCTTCAGGTGTCTGGACTACAGGTCCAAATACTTCACGTTTGGCTAAAGAATTTAATTCTGCTTGAATTGCTTCTTTCCATTTAGGCCAATCATGCCTTTGTCTACAATCATCAATACCATGAGGTTCATAATCATCATTAATAATTTCAGTAGCTACTGTGTAAGAAAATATATCATCGATGATTGTTTCTTCACGATTCCATATTTCTCTTGCATAATTTATGGATATTTCTTCATTTCCATTTTCTTGTCTCTCTTCTGGGATTTCTGCCACTTCAGGGGCTTCTGCCACTACAGGGGCTCCTGTCGCTTCAGGGACATCTAACTCTACTGGAGTTGATTCAGAGAAAGTGGATTTATTTGTAACTCGAGTTTTATCAAAATCCTGATAATTTAATTTCCTCTTCCGGGGAACTGTATCTTTTGATCCAAGTGGTCTACCACGCTTCTGTCGTGCAACAGATGATTCAGTTGCTGCTAATTGTTTATATCGTTCTTCAGGAACAATCACCCAGGCTGGTACATTAGCAGCTGGTATATATGACTTTGTTACCCTATTAGCATCTGTAAATGCATCTGGTAACTGATTAGCAATTGTTTGAAGATGCACTATCTTTCGCACTTCATTCTCACACTAAGATGTGTATGGATCTAAATGGATCAAACTTGGAACCTTCCAAGAAAATTCCTGCTTCTCTTCAGGAGAAGTTTTTCTTTCCCCGAAAGATGGAAAATTTTTCTCATCAAAATGACAATCCGCAAATCGTGCAGTAAAAAGATCACTCGTCAAAGGTTCCAAATATCTAATAATTGACGGTGAATCAAAACCAATATATATCCCCAAACGTCTTTGGGGTCCCATTTTAGTTCTTTGAGTTGGGGCTATTGGGACATATACAGCGCAACCAAAAGTACGTAAATGGGATATATTAGGTTGATGGCCAAACACAAGTTGTAATGGTGAATACTGGTGATAAGCAGTAGGTCGAAGACGGATTAATGCAGCAGCATGTAAAATAGCATGTCCCCATACAGAACTTGGTAATTGTGTTCTTAATAATAAAGTTCTCGCAATTACCTGTAGGCGTTTGATAAATGATTCTGCTAATCCGTTCTGGGTGTGCACATATGGGACTGGATGCTCAACATCAATCCCCACTGCTTTGCAATACTCATAAAAAGTTTTGGATGTAAACTCACCAGCATTATCAAGGCGTATTGATTTTATTGGATAATCTGGAAAATGTGCTCGAAGCCTAATAACCTGTGCAAGTAATCTGGCAAAAGCAACATTACGAGTAGACAATAAACAAACATGTGACCATCTTGCAGATGCATCAATTAGAACCATAAAATAGCGAAATGGTCCACTAGGTGGGTGAATAGGTCCACATATATCCCCCTGAATTCTTTGTAGGAATGATGGGGATTCAAAACCAACTTTAGGATAAGATGGTCTAATTACTAATTTTCCTTGTGAACATGCAGTACATATACTCTCATGTAACAGCTGAATCTTCTGGTTCTTTAATGGATGTCCATGAGAATTTTCAGTGATTCTACGCATCATCGTAGATCCCGGGTGACCTAAGCGGTCATGCCAAAGCATGAATATTTTTGGATTGGAGAACTTCTGGTTCATAACTGCATAAGCCTCAATTGATTTGATTATCGTATAATATAATCCAGATGAGAAAGTACGAATATTTTCCAAAATCAATTTTTGTCCTGAAACAACAGAAGTAATATAGAGATATTCTATATTATTTTCACTTCTTGTTTCAATATGATATCCATTACAACGAATATCTTTAAAGCTAAGTAAATTTCTTTGGGAACTGCTTGAATATAAAGCATCATGGATACATATTTTTGTTCTATTTTCCAATAGAATTGTGGCTCTTCCAGAGCCTTCAATTAGGTCTGCAGGACCTGATATAGTATTCACCTCAGCTTTAAGTGATATCAAATTTGAGAAATACTTCTTATCACGAAGAATAGTATGTGTTGTTGCACTATCAATCAAACATTTATCTTCTCCACTGGAAACAGATGGCATATCCACATCCTTTATTTCATTAAACAAAAATATATATTAGTTATTAACGAAAACAGAGGCACAAAAGATACATCATACTTGATTGCAGAGAAAAAGAAAAGATAAAAACATAACAAAAACACACACACAAAACAAATCGATGATTGACATATTTTAGTTGGTATGGACATTCCCATTACCAGCTACCCAAATATAGTGTAAAAAGCAGTCATAATAAGACCCTAATTGGTGTGGCCAGAGCCACCATTTCCATTCTCATCTCCAAAAAAATCTGGAATATCAAGATGAGTAATATCTTCTGGATCTGAGAGATTCGCAAGATTTGCCTCAATTTCCTTTATCTTTCCTCTTATAGATGCTTGATATAGATCTACCAGATGTTTAGGCGTACGACAGGTACGCGACCAATGTCCGGGTACACCACATCTAAAACAAACATCTTTATTGCTTTTAGTGGTTTTGTCATCTGTAATTTTGTTTTTTCCTTTATCTTGCTTAGCCACATTGGCATTCCACTTCTGGGGCATATTATTGGTGTTACGGTTCCATGAGGATTTGTAACTACCACGAGAACTATATCCACGACCACGAGAACCATTCCATTGTCCGTGTCCTCGTCCACGACCCCGACCACGTCCATGGCTTTTATATCTATTGGCATTCACTTCAGGGAATGTTGATGAACCAGTTGGACGTAGTTCATGATTTTTCATTAGCAACTCATTGTTTTGTTCAGCAACCAACAAACACGAGATTAGTTCTGAATATTTTTGGAATCGACGTTCTCTGTATTACTGCTGCAGGAGCACATTCGAAGCATGAAAAGTAGAGAACGTCTTTTCTAACATATCATGCTCAGTCACTGTTTCACCACACAATTTTAGTTGTGAAGTGATCTTGAATAAAGCAGAATTATATTCAGTAACTGTTTTGAAATCTTGTAATCGTAGGTGGATCCAATCATATCTTGCTTTTGGGAGGAATACATCCCTTTGATGATCATATCGATCTTTTAAATTTTTCCACAATATTAATGGATCTTTCACTGTGAGATATTGGACTTTTAGATTCTCATGTAGATGATGTCTAAGAAAGATTATGGCCTTGGCCTTATCCTGCAGGGATGTCTCATTTTCTTCCTTAACCGTGTCTTGCAAATTCATGGCTTGTAAATGCATTTCAGCATCCAGAATCCAGGAAAGGTAGTTGTTTCCAGAAATATCTAGGGCAAAGAACTGCAGGTTCTTAAGATTTGAAATTTTTCAGCAGATTTCTATTCATACAAAACAATAATAATAATTAGTTTTTAGTAAATATATCAAGAATAGTGCATAATAAGTATAAATCATATCTAATAATTAAATAGGCATATAAACGTAACATATATAGAAATAGCTATAGATAAGTAAATGTTGACTGGATCGTACATATGCAAATTTAATTAAAATAAAGAGTACTGAAGTAAAATGTATTAACAATAAATAAAATGCATAAATAGTATATATTGTTGGCATAACCAACTTTAAGATGCATAATAAATAAATTGCATAAATAATAAATATAGTCGGCATAGCCAACTTGAGATGCATAACAATAAATAAATTGCATAAATATAAACGTGGTCGGCATAGCCGACTTGAGATGCATAACAATAAATAAATTACATAAATATAAATATGGTCGGCATAGCCAACTTAAAATGCATTATATTTATATAAATTACATAAATATAAATATAAATATATATATATATATATATATATATAAACATTAAATTAAAAATAATAATAATAATATTATGTCCAGAACTTCTTATTGGATTAAAGTTTATAATATTTATAGTTTCTAGCTCTTTTATTTATTTTGTAATCTTCATGTTTCAATATAATAAATATAAGTAAAAACTAAACTTATTTTCTGATGTGAAAGATCCAACAGAGTGGCAATCACAGAGCATACTAATAAGCTAGTCGTGCTGATAACGTGTTATAAAATAAAATAAAATGATAATAATAAAAATAAAAGCAATAACAGAATATTGAAGTAAAAAGGAGCAATAACTGTAGAAGCAGAGGATGACAAAATAGGCGCACGTAAAATAAGAGAGGAGAATTGATTTGTAGAGAGAGAAGCTTTTGTATTTCTAATCTATTCACAAATGAGAAAGAATGTGGTATATATAGAAGTTTCCACCGTCCCACATACATTAAATATTAATAAGAGGAATCTTAGTTGTATATCAGTATTTATTGTCTCCCACTTACAACATACTTTTTAATGGGTGGAAATCCATATATGCAACATCAATCGTGTTTTTATGTGATACTGTTTCCTTTGTTTTTTTGTTTTCCTTTTTTAAAAAAAAGGTGTAATGGTTAACAAAAGTGAAATCCAACTCTGATCCAATAAAATAAAAACGATCAAGGCCCTAAAATATAGGTATCAGACATGCTCTTCTATGAAAAAAAAGCCTAATAATGATCATTTAGGTCTTTACTTGTACCAAGCCCAAAACTTAATGATCCTTCAAAAACAAAGCCGAGCCCACGCGCGTTCAAACTTTGAACCAATTTTAAGTTTACAGGCACCCACTTGTCAGATTCTGGAGCCACGACTCACGAGTGTAGCACATGACTCATCCACAGTACCCCAAGTCAAGCACGACATCTCATCATCAGGCCTTCCAATCTCACGGCCCATATTAAATTATCTCCAAATAAAACCGCCATCACCGATGCTTACACCGTATAAATCCACGCACCGGTTTGGATGCCCTACTCTCCGTCTCTCTCTCTCTCGCGTACCAAAAAGAAAAAGTGAAAAACTCAGAAAAACATAAAACACTTGTAATTCAGAAACCAAATCCAGAACTCTCCAGAAACCGCGCCGACATTTAGCTTTCTGGTAAGTCCGCAGCTATTGCTATCCTTTTCTTCTCAGCGTTTAGTGTGCGAGACCTTAGATTAGGGTTTGTGGTTTGTTTTGTCTGCTTCATGTGTATGTAAGAAGCTCTTTTCTTCATTTGAGGATCTGGTGATAGTTACATGTCTGTTTGATACTATAGGCAGTGACTTACTGGCAACAATTACGATTCAAATAACGCTAAATTGAGTTTTTAAAAACTGATTTTGGACATTATGTTAATTTATTTGTTATTTTGATTGCGGAAACGGAATGTTATAGCTAGTCTATTTTTCCTTATTGTTGTTGACAAGTGTTGAATCAAATCGGTGTAATTAATTTATGCAAGTACACAAACGAATTTATGTTAAGGATTATCTTGAAATGATAACATGATTAATTGAAGCAATAACGCGGACCAGGGGAGTTTTGAAGGATATGCATTGAGTTTGTGATGAGAATGATGTTTGTGTACTTGCAGCTTACACAGTTGACGTGGAAGTCTGTTAGTCGATTATGGGAGACAGTGAAACAGTAGTTGCTGAAACATCTAGCGTCATGGGCTATACATCTGCAGGATATGCTGGCACTGGCTATGCTGATCCTAACTCGAATGTTGTTCCCGATGCCAGTGGTTTTGCTCCAGCAGATGGAAATTATATTGTACAAGCCGTCGGTTCTAGTTCAGGAGATGGAAATACCTATAATATGGATCCTAATTCCGCTATGCAAGAGGCTCCAGTTGTTGGGGCCACCGATGGTAATGCTAATGTTGCTGGAACGGAGAATGTAGCTGTGGAGTCATCTCAAGTTGCTGGTTATGGTTCTGTGAATGGAAATGTTGCTAGCGAAGCAGGAAATGTAACGTCAGCTGAAAATGGAAATTCGTTGGGTGTTGTAAGTGGAGCTGCTGCTGGGCAGGAGTTTGTGGACGGTTCTGGTATGTATTCTTTGGCATGCTTGTGATGTGGACATTATATTTTTGAGTTTTCTTTATGACATCTTGTATAGCCATTTGTCGATTTTGGTTCGGTTATATGATTTGCTAACTTTAAATCATGTTTCGATGACAAAACGATTAGAATCCAGAAAAGGAGTCATTAACCCCTCTCCTCAGGCCTCCATTCTTTAAGTTTTGTTGATGTCATCTGAAAAAAAATAATAGAGATCATGTAATTTTGAAGTTGCATTCTCGTTAGTATTTTGTATTACGTTCTTTTTTTGGTGCTTTTTTTTCCTTGATTGGTTTGACAACTCAGGAAATCAATACTAGAGCCTTTAGCCATTATTTCAGTCTTAAAATAGTCCGATTCGCTTGGAGTGAGTATGTTGATACATATTAGTTTTCATGGGATAAATGGGAAAAGAGTTGTGTTAGGGCACACGTTGACACCTCAAAAGTTGTAAAAGATAATTATTATTCGTTTTGGATATTTAACCTTCTTTAAAGTACTCTTATACTTTCAGTCAAAACAAATGACATAATCTTCTTCATGGTAAATTTCTTTACAACCCTTGAGCGATAATAAAACTCACCAGTTGCAGAAGAGACGAGGAACATTCATGAAGTTATTTCTTTTCCTGGACTTTTTTCTTTTCTTATTCTAATATCTTAACATAGCATAAGGTTTTTTATATTATTTTTTCATGTCTTCATATCGTTTGTATATTTTTCTGATGCGATTTGAGTATACAATTACAATTACGATTAGGCAGTGGTTAATATTTCTGGAGGATGGCAGTTCGTGGTGGCCCTAGATGTTTAAGTTTCTTTAATTGCAACAACTTGTACACAAATAATTATTTTACAAAACATGACTTGTAAGTGTAGAGAAGAAGAAGAGGAAAAGATTTTGGCTGTTAGCCGACATGAGGTGGCCGAAATCTTTTGGAAAATGGTGTAGATGTGACTTTTTTTAAGTTTTGATTTGTAAAATTTTAGTGTTAAAGAAGAAATGTGAGTATTTATAGTAAAAAAAAGAGAAAGCAAAAGAAAATGGTATGCAATTTGAATGGAAACTCATCGGAAAATGATCAAAATTGATGGTGAAAATGGTAGCCATGATGGTCAAAGGAGATGGGAGGAGACTGTCTTGCTTTCTTATTTCCATATCCAGCTTTTAGTTGCAAATGACTGGAAGGAAGCAAATGACCGAAATAACCTTTAGTTTTCATGTGAAGGAAAAAGGGTAATTACACGAGTTATCACTTTTGACGGATAAGTAACTGAAGTTATTATCTTTTATTGATATATAGGTGGGCGCATGTTAAGACCACCCTTGCGAAAACTATTTACTTAAAACTAACTTGTTTTACTGAAAGTTTCCTAACCATTGGATTTTACATGTACTCCTTTCTTTTTTGGTTGTTTTCTGTTTGTTATGGGAGGAGAGGGGAGTTGGGTGGTTTTCCTATGTTCAAAAACTGTAATGAATAATTAATTATTAGTTGCATGTCAATTGCCTCTGGCATTGTATTTAGATGGTTAAGGACTGAATTTTATAGCTACTATGTGGAACAAAGTTCGCTGGATTCTATTTTCTTTTAAGCAAGGTGAGAGGAAGTGAAAGGAAACAATTTACGACACGTGGACCTCGCTAAATTGTAATACAAAGATCATGAATTATCATCAATATAACCGTTGAATGATTTTTAAGCAATTTTTTTTTTGGCTCTATAGCATTATTGATAAATGATTGCTGGTTATATTGGGTATATCAAGAATATCATCAATATAACCCTTTATGCTGGGTAAGTTTTTTGGTTTTAGCAAAGAGGTCAAGGTTCAAATTCCCTTGGAGCCACCCATTTTGAGATGATTATATCCTATTGGTTTCGTGGCTATAAAGGTTGTAGGATCTACTAGAAGTCTCTACTTTATAGCTTAATGGTGGAGAACCCATAAAAGGAAGAAAGGTTAGAGAATATGAGGAGAAACGGGAGAAAAATCTAGAAGAAATTAGGGGAGAAATAGTTTGCTTTATTCTTATTCTTTCGAGTCTGCCAATCAAATGCTACATCTCAGTGCAGAGAGTGATACCAAGGATCTTTATTTGTTTATAAACTCTCCCAGCTGATGGGTTCCTCCAAGGCCTGAGGGTGGATTGAATCCAATCCCATCCAGCATAGGCGGGTAGAGTTCACTCATCCGGTAGTGAGGGGAAGATGAACAATGAAGCTGTAGCTGTGTCCGTGTTCGCGCATTCGTTTATTTAAGTAGAGATTAAAACGTATGCCTCTATCTATAATGGCCAAATAAGAATACCAAGGATTCAAAATCAAACTAAAGAAGGTTACAGTTTACCTTCCAAATTTATAAAGATTTCTCTCACGCCTGAAAAAGAAAATCAAAATCAAACTGAAGAGGATAACATTCAAAAACTTTGAAGTCTATCTCAAACAAGGAACTTTTAAAACAATTGTACTCAAAAGTGGAGAACATAAAATGCTAAATCATAATTAATGCATCCATCTATGCCTGACATATGTGCATAGTTCCTAGGATGTTCTGCATCGCTTAATGAAAAAAGAAAGGTTAGGGGACTTTTGGTTATAAAACAATCTAGAATATTATAAATATGCTGATGATACTGTATTACTTGCACTATGAGTATATTTTCTTTGGAAACTTTTATATTTCGTTGTTAGTAGAAACTGGAATGCCATTGACAGTCTGTAGATTAGATTGTTATCTTATTGATTTATAAATATGAGCTTTTATTTGTTTATTGCCCCTTTTTATACGTAGTGCCAGCTATGTCTGGTGAAGAAGATCGATTATGGAGCATTGTGAAGGCTAATTCTTCAGACTTTAATGCGTGGACTGCCCTACTTGAAGAGACAGAGAAGCTGGCAGAGGTATGCGGTTTCTAGATAGACAGATGAGTGATCAAGACTGTTGATCATGTTTAGTTTAAGTTTTGTTTTTTATTTTATAGCTAGAGAAGTTCACACTGGTTACCTGTGTGGTTTGAGTGGACCACACAAATTTACATGTTAATTTTCTGAGTCAACATGTGAGTCAATGAGGTATCTGTGTGTGTGTCAAATAGCTAGCCTCAAAAACAGACAATTTGGTTTTTGTTAGTTACGCGTGTCTACAGCTGTTTAATTGAGCTATACTTGCACGTTACGCATTGAATATCGGTAATACAAATAAAAACACGGTAATACAAATAAAAACAATCTTTTGAAATTCAAAATGCTTTTCATGCGCTTTTGCTGAAGTATTTATCTAATTATTTCCTTTTCTTTTCCCTATCTTCTTCTTCTTCTTCTTTTTTGGTGGAGTTGGGAGGGATTAATAATATCAAGTTGCAAAGGGCCTAGCAGCTACCCTCATAACTCAACATTATAAGATTAGACCCATCATTAAGGCTGAAAATTAAATTTCAACTTCCTTGGAGTGTCTGTACTTTGGTCCATCATATCTGAAAGATAAAAGGTGTCATATTGAAGGATTGAACGCCAAGGTCCTTAAGTCTTCCAACGATATCCTATTGAATATTAGTGGATAGAGTTCTTATAATAAAACAAGTTGGAGGGTAGGGTTACTTTTTCTGAAATTCTTCTAATAGTTGGTGTTATTATAGAATTTAAATGACTACGATGCAACTTAAATGGATGTTTCCTATTGAACTAATATTTTAATTAATGCCTCTTCTGCAGGACAATATAGTGAAAATTCGAAGAGTTTATGATGCGTTTTTAGCTGAATTTCCTTTGTGTTATGGTTATTGGAAGAAGTATGCTGATCATGAGGCACGCGTGGGTTCCATGGACAAAGTCGTGGAGGTTTATGAACGAGCTGTTCAAGGGGTGACATATTCGGTAGACATTTGGTTGCATTACTGCATATTTGCAATAAACACATATGGAGATCCAGATACCATTCGAAGGTAAGAGTTGTTCATTTTATCCAATTATTATTGTCGGTCTGCATGGGGGACTGTGTCATTTTTTCAGTCATAAGGATCTGGTGATCTATTTTTGTTGCTTTCTAACCTTATTTCAGTATGCCTGCAACAGCAATTACTCTGGCGGAGAGGTTTGATGGGGATCCACTTTATAGATTATTTCTTTTTATGTGAAAACTCTTGAATTTGAGGTCTGTGTCATGGTCATCTAGTTATCGATGCTTAAAATGTTTTTGGCCTCTTAATACCCCTTCTCTCTTATTTTGGAGGCCTGTGTCATAGTTGAGTAGTTATTACAAATTCTGTTTGTCTTCAAATGTGACACTGTGAGGTGCATCATTTTGCAAAATGCTGCTGGGAAGATCTCGTCCAGTTAAGGGCTAAGATGGCCTCTTTCACTGCTCCATTTCGGACATAGTATGGTTTTTATCAGGAAGGTAAATGCAGCGTTTGGATGTGTCATATGCTGTTAGAGTGAATTGTTCTCCTTCAAGATTAGTGCTGCTGTCTCCATTTGTGGATGTGTTTGCATCAACCGAGTCAGTGTTTATACTTATGTCATAACCATGTTTTTCATTCTGATGGTGCTTCAGGCTTTTTGAACGAGCGTTGGCTTATGTTGGAACAGATTACTTGTCTTACCCCCTTTGGGAGAAATACATTGAATATGAATACATGCAGCAGGAGTGGAGCCGAGTTGCCATGATCTACACTAGGATGCTAGAGAATCCGATTCAACAATTAGATCGATATTTCAGCAGGTAATTTTTGTATGACATGAGTTTATTATTTTAATTTTGGATAGCATATGAATTTTACAAACTTTAATTTACAAAGTCTAGTTTTAGTTGCCTTGTACTTCTATATAAAATCATTTGTGTGATTGTTCTTACAGTTTTAAAGAGTTTGCTGGAAGTCGACCTTTGTCTGAATTAAGGTCTGCTGAGGAAGCTGCCGCCACTGCTGCAGGGTCACAACAGGAGGCTAGTGGTGAGGTAAAAGTAAATGAGGATGAGGTTCAGGATGCTGCTGAAAAATCTCCCAAACCTGGAAGTGCTGGCTCAACAGAAGCAGAGGAGTTAGAGAAGTATATCGCCATTAGAGAAGAGATGTATAAGAAAGCTAAAGAGTTTGATTCCAAGATTGTTGGTTTTGAAACTGCTATCAGAAGGCCCTATTTTCATGTCAAGCCACTCAGTGTCACTGAGCTTGAAAATTGGCATAACTACCTGGACTTCATAGAAAGAGAAGGAGATTTCAACAAGGTATCCAGGTTTCTTTGCAGTCTGTCCTTTAGAATTTGTGGTTTGTAGTTATTAGTTGTCCTCTTGATTATAAGCTAACTTACAGTTAAGTAATATCTGCTGCATCATATGCTTTATTGGCTATATCGTTGGGTGAAGCAACTTTTTAAACGGGAAATTGAACTGAGACTAAAGCATGGGCCTTCGATTTGATTACTTTAAGGCTAAGTACTTCAATCCCTCATTTGTTAGCGGACATTTTAGGTTTGTGATCTGTTGTATAGTAAATTTTATTCTTTTTAAAGTTCCCATGTTATGCATGCAGGTGTGTTCTTGTCTTCCTAACCATCTGTCTGTCAGGCAAGGAGGGTCCCTCCTCTCGTATTTGAGGGGCCTCTCTATTCCACTAATGGAGTATTTCTTATGCAAATCTCTTTTGTGCTTTGTATTACCTCTTTGTTTCTGTATTGGTGGATTATGATAATTTTTAATCTGTGAGGTGCATTTTTTGCAAATCAGGTGGTCAAGTTGTATGAAAGATGTTTAATAGCATGTGCAAATTATCCTGAGTACTGGATACGCTATGTTTTATCAATGGAAACCAGTGGAAGTATGGACCTTGCAGATAACGCACTTGCTCGTGCAACCCAAGTCTTTGTCAAGGTATGTTATATGCATCTGTGGGCAGTTTTCTCTAAACATTACCAGATTACTTTGGGTGAGTCAGTTGTAGTATAATTGATATTGACTTTGACTTAGCTAAGAATTGAGCAGTTTTGTTTCTTTGAACTACTCTTTTTAATTGTTTGTTGGTAAAGATTGAAAACTGATGTATGCAAACAATAAGAACCGCCTTTTGAGCGTGGGTGGGAAGTGTTGTTTAGACGTTACATCTTGTAAAAACTTATTCAGGATAGTCTTGGACTTATTAGGGAAAAAAGAAACTATGTAACTGAGTTCAACATGGACCATGTTTCTGGATGTGCTATATTCTTGGTTTTGACATAAAAAAGTGTTTTGAGTTTGAGATGGCTAGAGATATTAACTTAAATGCCTTACGTTATCACACATGTACAACTAATAATTGTAATTGTTTTTCAAAAAAAGATATTTGTAATTAATTTGTAAATCTCAATTAAATTTATGCTTTAATTTCTCTTTATGATTTTGTGATATTGTTTTGTAGAAAAATGACTTCTGAAGAGTTAATGACTTGTTAAGTAAATAGTAAGATGCAATTGGTAAACTTAGGGGACAGATTGGTTAAATATTTCTGGATTTTAAGTATTTGAGCTATTATGTTGGTAAGGAAATGTGGAATAGGATAGGGCAGCAGTTACCAGAAGAAAGGTTTAGCGGTGGATGCAAGGTAGGTGATTAGAAGGACCACTGCACTATGCTGGCTGTGTTGTAGCTTTCCTCTTCTTTAATCCATTTCACAGATAAATCCTGGCATGATAAACTGAAAATTAGGCAACTTTATATGTTATTCATTTCCTACGGAAATTAATATGAACTGATAACCCTCAGTTGGCCCTTAGTAGCCTTTTAGGGAAGGATAGTCGTTCTTACATTATGGATTTGCTGTGCTTGGTCTGATGGCGGCTTGTATTTAAATAAATGAATTATAAAATATACTTTTTAAAATGATTGATGTCGTTGATAATAGAAACGTAATCAAGAGCAATTTCCCATAAGAGATTTGAATGTTGATATTAAAGCATTAAATATTACAGTTACCTCATGTTTTGTTCTGCAATTTCCTTACTATAATTTCTTGTTTGACACCAACATTTGAACAGAGACTACCAGAGATTCACCTATTTGCTGCTCGATTTAAAGAGCAGAATGGGGATATAGAAGGTGCTCATGCTGCATATCAACTTGTACATACTGAAATTTCTCCTGGTCTTCTAGAAGCAATTATTAAGCATGCAAACATGGAACGTCGGCTGGTATGGTTTTGTAAGCAAGCTCTTGATTTTAGGTTTCAATAACGATATTGCATCATATGACTGGGTTGTTTCTCTTATTCTTCCAGGGTAAGCTGGATGATGCTTTTTCTTTATACGAACAGGCCATTGCCATTGAGAAAGGAAAAGAGCATTCACAAACTTTACCAATGTTATATGCTCAGTACTCTCGATTTTTATACTTGGTAGGTTGGTTTACTTATGTGCATTCACAAACATTATAAATGTTGTATATTTTTTTTTTTTCGTTTCTATGAAAAGAAACAAATATATTCCTTTTGTTGTGTAATAGTCCCCTAGCTTATGGTCTACTAATTGCTGTGGTTTTATATTTTGAGTCATTGATTTCTTTGACTATGCAGCATATTGTTATAAAGGAGTTATTGAGAATTCGAGAACAGTTTGATCCTGCTTCTATGGCATAAACCTTCTATATTCTTAGTAATTATTTTAAAGCTGGTTTGGTGTTGTTGAACTGCCTGGCAAATGGCTTCCCTATTTATAAATATATGACCTTGTTAGATTTGGATATTTGTTTGGTTCTTTCATGTCCCATTTATCATAGTTTGGCCCAGACTAGATCGACTATAATTTTATTATATTGTTTGTTTTCATTATTTTCCTTTACACTTTCAAGTCCAATTCTATCAGCAGTACATTTTGTTCTTTGAATCTGGATAATTACATTAGTAGCAGTTATTGTGTGTATTTTATTCTTTCTATACTCTTCATTACAATAAATCTTGGTTTCTTATAAAACAATTTTTTTTTTCTGTATATGTAAGCTTTACTTCTGCAGACTGTTATCACTATTTTTTCTAAACACATGTTATTGTCCCATTTTCCATTTTAAAAGATTTATTCATGCCTTAATTTTTTGGAAAACGAGTTCATTGTGATAACACATCCAAGTAGTGAGTAGCATGTGCAAAGTCATCTACAACAGAGTAGATTGGTTTGAAAATTTCCTCAGGTTAATTGGTCGCCTGTGGGTGCGTCATTTCCTTTTTCTATTACATATCCTTCAGTAACTGCTGGCTTTCTTGCTTATTATTTATTTATTCAATAGGAAACGTATTGTCATAATCATTCTTGAATCATATGCCTGTTAGCCTGTTTAAAAAGATTATTGATGCTTTTTCAACCAAATATTCATTAGATTACTCTTGGTTCTGTTGCTAGGCTTCTGGGAATGCAGAGAAAGCTCGGGAGATTCTTGTTCAATCGCTTGACCATGTCCAACTGTCAAAACCACTTCTTGAGGTCTCTCTCTCTCTGTCTCTCTGTCTCTCGCCCTTCTCTTTCTCTCTCTCTCTCTCGCTCTTCTCTCTCTCTCTCTCTTTCACACACACTTGCGCACGCATTTGTACGCTCGTGTGTTACATACAGCTCGCGTGGGCTGTCCACTTTAGGGTTTTCTTTAAACAAATGCTTTCCGTTGCTAATATATTTTGCTTTTGCGTTCGTTATCATTTAGGCCTTGATACATTTCGAGTCAATTCAGTCTCCACCAAGGCAAATTCAATATTTGGAGTCATTGGTTGATAAGTTCATTGTGCCCAACTCAGATAGCCCCACTACTGCAAATGCTGCAGAGAAGGAAGAGCTATCTTGCATTTTTCTGGAGGTAATCAATTTTGGGTTCTAAATTATGCTAGAGTATACTTGGTTCATTTGAAAGGTGCTTTCTTAAAAATGCAATGTTATTATCTTTGTGATATTTGCATTTGTTTATTTGTCTGAAGTTGAATAATTATGGGAATGGAAGTTTTTATCTGCGAAGAGAGGGAGAGTAGAGTGAGAAGTTTCCAGCAGTGGAAATCCATCAATGCTTAATTTATTGAAAGAGAACAAATATGATTCGAAGTCTCATATGCTTAGAAATTCTATGCAGTTTTTGGGTCTCTTTGGAGATGTACAGTCTATCAAGAAGGCTGAAGATCGGCATGCCAAATTTTTTTTACCTCATAGGAGCACGTCAGAACTAAAAAAGCGTCATGCAGAGGATTTTCTAGCTTCGGAGAGGGCGAAAATGGCCAAATCTTACTCTGGTGCCCCTTCTCCTGCCCAGTCTTTGATGGGTTCTTATCCAAGTGGACAGACCCCTTATACAGCTGGTTATGGTGGACAGCCCCAAGCTTGGCCACCAGTTACGCAAGCACAAGCACAAGCACAGCCGTGGAACCCTGCCTATGGTCAACAGGTAGATTGTCTTTTCCTTCAAGTTGTGAAGTAGGATATCTCTGTTCTTGATTTATTGTGGGTTGCTGTGATAAGTGTTCTGAACTTTATTTGTTATAAGCGTTGGATTTTTAGGAGTGCTGGTTCCTGCTGCATTGCAATCCTTAGCTATGCACTTCGAAACTTGCTTGCCTTTTATCTGATCTTAGAGTAACAAAATTTTTGGTGGGGTGAGTGCAGTACTCATCCTTGTTATGTAAGGCGGTGCCATTGCATCTAACTGTAAATTTTGCTGCCATGTCTCTGTGTTTAGTTGCATAATAGAAAATTAGAAATTTATGTGGCTGTTGGTTATATATATGTTAATAGTTGTTTTTTACCTGTGTGGTTATTCTTGTACCTGTATGGTTTGAGTTGTTGGAAAATTTCCAGTTGGCAAAAGCAGCTAAAATTAGAATAATTAAATTACCCATTTTTGAAACAGTCAAGGCTTATAATAGTAATTAATTTCTTTCGCCAAGTTAGCCACATGAGTTTAGAAGGTTTTGAACTAGCTGTCTCTTTCTGCCTATTAAATATGACTTCTACCTTTGCATATTACGGTTTATCTGTTGACAACATTCTTTGTTTTGTTAAAAGGCTGCATACAGTGCATATAGTGGTTATGGTAGCAGTTATGCTACTCCACAAATAACCACATCAGTGCCCCAGAGTGCTACGTATGGTGCTTATCCTCAGACATATCCTGCCCAGGTATAAAATTTTTTACCGATAAGTTCAATACATAAATATTTTCTATTTGTTGTTTTTCACTCTTCTGTACCTGTATTTTTCCTTCTGTTACAAAGATTTCTATGTAGCGTCATTTCTTTTTTTTTTTTTTGGTTACAACACACATAATAACTGGTGTTTTGCCCTGATAGGCATCTTCAGAAACTGGTGATGTCTTTCCCTTAACTAGAGGATGCCAAAAGCCAAGTTGGCTGAGGCCTGATTGATTCTAGTTAGCTTTCTTGACGGAATTTAATTTGCATGCTCGGGACCTGGGGTTATGCTTTGTTCTATGGTTTTATTTTAGTCGGGATGCCTGACCATTTGGTATTCTTTCCATTCCTTAAGCCCGGCTTGGTTACTGGCTGGCATGTCAAGCCCAAATAGTCAGGCATGGTTCAGGTTGAAACTGGGCTGGCCCTATCCATTTTAAACCGCTACCTTAAATTGATAGGGTTTTGAAGTATGCACTTAATGACAACTTGATATTTATTATTTATATATTTATTTTAATTTGAAACTGAATGACATCTTGATTTAGTTAGATAATGCTGGACCTCCAAAAAAATGTGTTCTTTTTTCCTCCATTGGACATACACTGTTGAGACGTTTCATTGTTGGAATACCTCAATGGTTTGGAAACACAATTACCTACCCAATTGCTGCCTGAATCAGTTTACTGTTTGAAGAGCAGCAGCATTGCTCAAGTCTAATTAGTTGCATCCTTAGAAATGTACCGAACTATGTACCATTGAATGATAAATCCGATGCAAAGGACTCCAACTGCAAATTAAGCCTTTATATGCACTAAACCAATGTCTTATTTCGACCCTTCACCTAATTGGTTGAGGACTTTATTAGAATGAACAAACTTCTTGTTTGTGTGTGTTGGTATCATTTTATGTTGAGAGCTAATAGTGTAATTGTAATTTCAGCAGCCCTTCCCTCAACAAAGTTATGCACAGCCAACTGCAGCAGCAACATTAGCACCAGCCCAGCCGCCCGCATCAGTCCCGCAAGCTTATTACGGAAGTTATTATTGATAACTAGGTAGATTGCACCTATATACACTTGGCTGCCTGTAGGCCACTATTTCTTTTATTATACTCTCTTTTATGGCCGGGCAGGCTTGTAACGTAATTGTAAAACCTAGAAAGGCGTAGCCAAAACAGACCAGGAGGGAGAGATTGGTGGTAGCGGTTAGTGTTGAAGCTGTGACAGTGGCAAATTGTATTTTAGGTACCGCTTTCAATTTTTTTCACAGGTAATTTTAACAATCTGTAAGCTTGGGTTTGGTAGGTAATCTTTAATGTAGTTGAGAGTGACAGTCACCAAAGTGTATACTTGGGCTTGGAAATTTTGGTGAAACTGCTAGATGTTGCAGAGAGTGCCCCTCCATAGGTTGAAACGACTTCCATAAACGGCTGAGGCCCGCAAAGTTTACTAAATAACAGTGCACTATTGGGGTAATTAATTATCTTCTTTGTATTTGAGGTAAAGGTCTTTGTTTGCTGGGCTAAATTGGGGTGGTAACGGTTCCTCATTAATGGCTTAAACGAGAGTTGATATTTGAATTTCAGACAATCTATCCCCAATTTTTACATGTTAATTACTAGTAGACTGTTACTCTTGAAAATAGTATTTTTTAATAACCTTTTTTTTATTTAGTAAAAAAAAGCTCTCATGTTTTAACTAAAATATCTTCTGAAGTCCCTTGGGCAACATTTTATTATATCAGAGGAAATAGCTATAAATATTAAAAAAATTAAAAATAATTTACTTTTCTATTTTTCATTTTTTAAAAATTCCTCCTGTTACTAATTTCAGCCCTCGAGAGTCATAAAAATTTTCCTCTATTTTGTTTCAAATTTCAAATAAAAATGGAGGTATCAGATGAAGCAGACCTCCGATGCGGAGGTCTGCAACTGCAATCCCTCATTGGAAGTCTGTTGACGGGCATGTACAATTTTTATTCAAAAGATATAAAAATTGACAATAATAATAAATTTCATATTTCATAATTTTTTTTTCACTACTTTTACATATACCCTATGGCGGTTCGCACAAAACAGATTCGGATCGGATTCCTACTGCTCTTTTGACGTCTCTATTTACAGTAAGGCTAACTTCAAACTAACATTTAATGAATAAATGGCTTTGAAACGCAAGATGGCATTCTTAGCTTCTCCATGTTGTATGTGTGAAAGAAACAAATACACTCTAGATTAATACTAACTATCAACAAAGAATTATAGTGGATATGTTATCACTTTAGAATCAATTTGTAAAGAACAAGTTAAAATTTTTTAATTTTTTATTTTAAATTATTTTTTATCATTCTTAAGTTGTTAAGTTGTTTTACAATTTAAAAAATAAATAAAAACAGTGGAAAAAATAATGATAAATCAAGGCATCGAAGTATACAGTGTAGTTAATGATAGGGTGATTGATTAGATATGGACGTGCAGAAAGTTGATCTGCTTTCCTTTTCACACACGTTCTGGTAAACTGCCATGTTTTATCCAAACAAGGCTGACTTCACTCGAACTACTTGTGAACTCAGAACAAAATCACTTGCCTCTTCCCCCATTGATCATTGTGATTGACACACTTGTCCACAATTGAAATGTAAACGTTTTGGTCATTCATTCTCTTGTTCCTTAACTTTTTATTTTTATTTTTTATTTTTATAGAGGGAATTTAAATTTGTAATTTTACCATCATACTTTTTTTTACACATTTGTAATGTAAACTTTTTTTTTATATTATAAAATTATAAATATAATTAATTATTGAATAAATAATACTGAACCTACATGAAATTTTAGGATTAACTATTTTAAAAAAAAAAGAGTAGAAGAAGAATCGAGAGATTCATGATAAATTCACTATAGGTTCATCATGGATCGCGAATTAGGGGAGACTTAAGTCTATTTTTTAATGGTTAAATTTAATACTGAGGGAGTTTAGTGTGAGCTTAAATAAATTTTAATTTCGAGCGTAATTTAATAAATTCTAGACAATTTGAATGATATTTATTCATTAACTATTACATAATTATTATTTTAAAAATAATATTCTAATTTTATATATGGATCCGATGATTACTTTAATAACCAAAATAAGAAGAAAATTATAATTGGTAGAGGGTGGTGAGATTACCAAAATGGGCCTCTCACTGACTATAATGGACAGCTATGATTTAGTGCGGTAATCCCCAGTGTCTTACTGTCGAATCAAAAACAGCATAAAAAATCTTGTGGTGCTCTCTCTGCAGATCTACATCCAAGCCTCTCCGTCTCGTCTTCTACCCTATCTCATTATACAATACAACTCTTTCTCTCTCTCTCTCTCTTTGGACTCCATATACTAGTGTTTTGTTGTGCCGTCTTTTCTTTCTTTGATAAACAAAGAGCACCCAGAACCCAAATATATCATCTTTCTTGATAAACCCTACTTTCAAGGGTTTTACAAGTTGTTTGAGACATCTCCTTCACCAGGGCTCTAGGTGGGATCTCTTTCACTGCATGCTTTTCTTGTCAGCTAAACAATAATGGCCACCGCTTATCCAGGACCTGTCCAGGTCACCCATCTATCTTGCTTTCTCTATCTCTATATATGTTTTCCGTTCTTGTTTTTATATATATTACGTTTCTTTTGTTGTTGATGTATTTCTCCCGATTTTCCCAGGTTGGATCGTACTTTGTTGGACAGTATTATCAGGTACTTCAGCAACAGCCCGATCTCGTGCACCAGTTCTACTCAGATGCAAGCAGCATGATTCGGATTGATGGGGATTCCTCCGAGACTGCTTCTGCTATGCTGGTATTTCTTTTTATATTCTTTAGTTGTTATTTTGTATTCCTTTTTATTTGGTTTGGTGAGACTGTATCAAATTCCTGTAGTTTTTAAGAGTTGGATTTGTTCGTTAGGGTTACATGTATCTGTTTGGTTTGAGATTTATGCTTGGTTCAGGCATCATTCTGCAAATTCAGAGACATGAATAATAATAAAAAGATCTGAAGTTTGACAAAAAGGTATTATTATATTAGCAATGTCAAAAACGTAGTCTTGGTACCAAGATTGAAAGGCACTCTGCCCTCTTCCTGGGTAGTCCATTTATATGTGAACCGCAGTAGTATATCATTAGTAATTTGTTATTGTTTGTGAATCTTGTAATTTTTTCCTTGCGGTGATTTTCATTAATCAGTACAGATACAAACTTTTGCCAGTTGCCTTGTTGATAATATGATGATTAGGTATGTTATTCTTTTATAAAACGAATATAACGACTTGTAACCCTCTCTGCTTTAGATTAGGAATTACAGCTCTCTTTCTTCCTATAAATTTTAACTTGCAGTGTAGGCTTGTCCACTCCCTGAATTAAATTCTTCATCTTATCCTTCCTATTTCTGTTAGCCAGTTTGCTTATCATATAATTCTTCCTCTGCAGCAAATTCATTCACTCGTGGTGTCACTAAATTTTACTGCAATAGAGATCAAGACCATAAATTCTCTTGGTTCTTGGAATGGAGGTGTTTTGGTGATGGTTTCAGGTTCTGTCAAAACCAAGGATTTTGGTGGCAGAAGGAAGTTTGTGCAGACCTTTTTCCTTGCTCCTCAAGAGAAGGGATATTTTATTCTGAATGATATCTTTCAGTTCATTGACGATGAAGCAATTTACGAACATCCTGCTCCCGTATTATCAGAAAACAGATTTGATGATCAACTAAATGCTTCTAGCACTCTTCCTGAACAACCAGGTAAAAGAATATTATTTGTTATTGGAATTGAGTAGTTTTGAAATGTGATGTCGAAGGAGGATAGGTTTATGTTACTTCTTATAACGGCAATACCCACTTTAATTAGCAAGAGCGTTTTTAAGTTCTAGGATATGAAATCTTAACCTCGCTGAAACAATTAGTCAACCATACATACGATTATTGTTTTTTGTTTAATCAACCTCACTAGTACCAATTGTATTGCATTTGAGAGCAACCATTTTAGTTGTGTTCAGTGATTAAATATGTCAATGTATATATGCAACTGCCTGGGACAGCTGTTTTGCATTTGCATGTCATATCATGTATTTGTTACCTGAAGTGATTTGATGCCATTTCATAAGTCAAGTGGCATCACTGAGTAAATTTTCTTGTTTCACTAGTGCATATGTGAATGTACACATGTCTGTGTCTATTCATTTGTGTGACTTTCTGTGTATTTCAGTATTTGTGCATGGCCTTCTATTGGTTATTTTGTTTCATTTTATCATTTTAGGGTTGCGGGTATGGGGTTTGTGGTGGGTGTATTACTGCTTAGAGCTTAACCAAAGATCCAAAATCACCCTAGTTTCATTACTTTGCTTCGTTGCTGGGCTGCTGACATTTGAGTTATTAGCTATTAATTGGCTTCCGATATGAAACTGCTTTATGATCTCTGATGAATTGTCTTTCTTTCCACTATTTGCCAACTAGTTGCCTGTAATCATTTTGCTGAAGATTAAGTTTGCATTTGGTCTAACTCATTGAGTTTAGCAGTTTCTGATTATGATTTGGAAGAAGAGGCCAGAGAATATGTGAACTCAGTTCATATTGAAGATGATCCAGTTGACAAGTACAGTCTCTCAGAGCAAGAGCAACTGGAAGATCCCGAACCTGAAGTTGCGGTGGAAGAAACTCCCGTTGAAGAAGCTCCTGCTCCTGTTCAAACTGATTTGAATACCGTGCACAATCCCCCAGTTGCTGCTCTGGATGAACCTGTGGGCGAGCCTGCTAAGAAAACTTATGCTTCTATCGTATGCACCTATTCTCTCTCCCTCTCTCCCTCTCTCCCTCTCTCACACTCTCTCCCTTTTGTGTATACTTGAGCTTGCATTTTTTTTCTCTTGCATGGTGGGGCATGTGCCCCTGTATGTAACTTCTAATAACATCTATTAACAACACCAAATACATTTTTCCTTAAGGAAAAAAGTTATTGCAGGGGAGTGGTAATAGAGAGAAATTAGACAGCTGTGTATAAATCATTCTTACCTCTTTCACTTCTGTTGTATTTGCAAGTTTAATTTCTGCGCTTTGCTTGATGTTTTATTCTGGTTGATTTTCAATATTGTTTGTGCTTTCTTTTGTTGGAATCTATTATATAATAACCTAAAGTAATTGAAAAATTATTGATCTATTATTTGAGGGCAGAATGTTCCACTCAAATTTTACTGATTGCATGAATAACATGAGCTTCTTTATGATGGAAAATCTATACTGTAAAGGACATTATGTGAGTGGGATTTGGCATGAGTTAATCAGTGGTGTTGGGGAGTACTGCCATTTATGCAAGGGGAGGAATATGTGATACGATTATTATCATATTTTATTACATGTCAGGCCCCACATGCTTTAAATTTCTTTTGCCATGATTAGTTAGTGAAATGTACATTAAAGTGGTACTAATTGTCTAATTTTATCTGTTGTTGCATATGGTGAAAACATGGTAGTTACGAGTAGCTAAGGACCAGTATGCATCATCAGTTGCTACTCAGCCATCCTTTAAAAAAAGTGCCCCTGCTGCTTCAGACTGGAATCAAACACCAATGCCAACAAACCAGCAAACAAACTATGCCTCGACATATGTGCCTGAATCTGGACATTCATCTTATGTGCCAGATTCTGGAGTTGAGACAGCAGAGGAAAGCTTCTCCTTCGAAGAAGGTAGTTCTATGTTTCCTATAAAGATCGGTCACTCATATAAAAGCACTGGCAACAAATTAGAAGTTAAGGGATCATCGTGCCTTTGTTGCCTGTATCTATTGTCCCTCCTTAGGAATGAATGCCAGTAATTACAGAGTTGGCTTGGAAATCTGAATTTATTGGCATTTTTTATGTGACTAATGATGCTGATGTTATTGAGAAGTTTGTTCCTTGATCTACACTTGTGAGATTTGTGTGCCAATGTTCTAACTTATTGTATGCTACCTTGTAGAATATATGTGTGCTAAAGATGTGATTTATAACATAGGAAATTTTCTTTGACATGTATCATTTAGTGCTTTGATGTTATCATTTTTGCGACTTTCATTTTGTTCATAAGCAGGGCAATTGGTATTATTCCATTTTTGAGAACTTGCTTTGTGTTTCAAATTTTTGAGGCGGTTAACTTGTATTTTTCTGAAATTTTGAGTGTGTTTAGGAGATAGATGTTGGTATCTCGGAGTCATGCTAAATCTTGAATGGTCATTCTTTCAGGTGAAGTAAAATCTGTCTATGTGAGAAACTTGTCCTCTACTGTTACTGCTGTTGAAATTGAGCAGGAGTTTAAAAACTTTGGCAGAATCAAGCCTGATGGTGTGTTCATTCGGAACCGTAAGGTGACTTTCTTTTCTTCACTTGTAATTCATTGTTTATTTTTTATATATAGAGAAGCTGAATTAGTAATTTTTGGTTGCAGGATGTTATTGGTGTTTGCTATGCATTTGTGGAGTTTGAAGACATTTCGGGTGTTCAAAATGCTATCCAGGTATGATTTTAGTCATTTTAAGATGATTATTTTTAATTGAATGTTATATGACATTCATCCTGCTCATGCTGTTTGTTTTGACATGTTTTTATGGTCTAGTTAAAACCATAGTGCTTTTGTTACTATCTGTGCTTAACCTTGGCAGCTGGTTTGCCTAAGCTTAAATAGTTCCGAAATTACAACCTGTGGATTTTGTGACATGGAAATAGTTGCGTTGACAGCCAACCATCTGCAAAAGCTTTATAGAGATAGGAAGAGAATATAAAAAAAAAATAGTTGCTTTTATATATTATGTTTCTAATTATGAAATTGCATTTCTTTCTGCTGCAATAGTGAGATGATTGTAATATTTGTATGTGTGTGTGTGGTTGTGGGGTAGGCCAGATGCTGGTTCAAAGAAATAATGTCATTTGTTATAGTCAAATGTTACATTCTTTGATGTCTTCATATTTATGGGTGGATTCTGAAGATATTATAAGCCTGACTTTGTTTTGTTCTTCCTGTAGGCATCCCCAATACTGTTGGCTGGAAGGCAAGTCTACATTGAGGAGCGGAGACCAAACAGCAGCAGTACTTCTCGAGGAGGAAGTATGTGGCTCAATGCTTTAGCCTTTTATAATTGTTTAATGGCTACAATTTATATTATGTTTTAGATTTTTATGTCCACGATCGTAAGAGCTGGCTCAATACGTTAGTGTTTTTATACCTTCCACTGCCTAATGTTTAATATGTGTTCTGAATTTATACATCCACAATCTTAAGTTGATAAAGTTTCATAATTTTCTATTATTTTTGTGAATCATGGAATTGCATAATATCTTTGTGAAATATACAAAATTTGTATAGTTACAATATTTCTTGTTGGTTTGTTCTTTTGCACAATAGCAGATATAAACATGTGCTAGTTGTACTCAGCTTAAGAGCTATTTTTATAGGGGTGGTTGGTCATGTGAGTCTCACCTCGATACAGCTATGCAGGAATTATTTTCTTTTTTCCTTTTAATTCTTGAATCTGAGGAAGTCCTGTATAGTCTTCCTGTGTTGTATACCTCTATTGGACAGGTTTAGGCACTCATGGAAGAATCCTTGCATCAAATTGAATGGTGGCAGCCTAAATAATTTGGTTAATTATTGATTATTTCGAAATAAGCATACATTCATTAGTCTGTTTTATGTATTATTATCCTGATTTAGTATATTTTCTAGTTGAACTTTTTTATATGTTAGCATTTAAATTCAAAGGGGCATATATTATAGAAATGAAGATTTGTTTGAATATTATAATGTGGTATTGATAATATTTTGATGCCTTTCATTTGATTAGGGAGGGGAAGAGGCAGAGGCAGTTACCAAACAGAAGCCTCAAGGGGGCGCTTTGGTGGTCGAGGTTTGGGAAGGGGAAGTACCCAAGACGGTGGTGAGTACAACAGACCGAGAGGCAATGGTTACTATCAGCGTGGTTCATAATGCGTTTGGTGAAACTAAGTACTAACAGGCGAAAGCATTCAGGGTAATACACTTGGGTTTTTTGATCTGAGGGTGACCAAGTTTTGCTGTTTCCTGGTTGAACATTTTCTTCTGATGGTTTAGTAAAAATATATTTGTACTTTATGGGGTGTGCCATTTTGTGGAGTGTTTTTGTTCTGTTTAATATACTGCTGTTACTGATAAGCATATTCTCCCCTTGATTGGTTTTTTATGCAATTCAAGTGGGATAGTTTTGGGATTTCGAGCCTTTAGTTGTGAGGAAATGTGATGAGCTGCTTTTAGTAAAATAGCCAGCCTCTTTTAACCGATCTCCATTTTATTAAAATGGAGTTGAGTTGGTCTTCAATCATATTCCAAATTTGGTTTCCCAAAAAAAAAAAAAATAGTAAATCTCCAAATTTGAAGATTTACTTTTTCAATCTTCATTTTTATTTTAACTTTTTATATTTCAATATTATTCTCATAATCATTGTTTAAACAAATTTTATTATTCCTATATTTTTTTAAAATTCGTATTTAAACTTAACTAATTTATTATAATACTTTATTTATAAATGTAATTACTATAAAAATTATAATATTAAAAAATATTTTATTAAAATTTTTTAAGTGAATATAATAAATTTTTTATTTATCATTTATTAATCAATGATTTAATAAATTTTTATATAAAAATAAATATTTTAAAGCTTCATTATATATATAATTACCATTTAATATAATAGTTAGTTGAAAATAATTTGGTATAATAAAAATAATTATATTAAGATCTTCAAATCTTAGCCTATACTAGGAGACTTACTTTAAAATTGTCTGGAACAATTGAAATTATCATGAATACTGTTAAGTGGAAGATTTTTTTATTTGAAAATTATGAGTCTTATTCTCTATAATTTTTATTTTTTTTATTTTTAATATTCACCTTTATTTGAATCATGTATAATCTTTAAATATTTCTCTATAATTATAGTCTCTTTGCATCCTCATTAAAATTGTAATTTTCGTTTAGCAAGCTTGTCATGCGTAGTTGAGCAGCCTTTCAAATTAGATATTAATTTTTCTTTCTTACCTAAGTTGTTAAAGTGTTTCTGGAAAGACTTCAACAATTGAATATTTTTTTGAATCATCTCCATAATATTTTTCTTGTCATCATCTTGTGTTCCTTTTCAATTTTTTCTTTATTCCTTCCCACCGGTCGCGAAGATGGAGTAACAGTTTCAAACTCAAAGGCTTCTTCATCTTCGTTGGCATTCAAATCAATATATTGAAAATGAAGATGTTCTTGAAGCCTTTGATATTGGAGACTCCTCTTACTGTGATCCTTCAAAGCAATTACTTTTTCTTCATTGTTTAGACACTTGAATACTACCGTTATCCATCCATTTTTCAGTGCCTTTAAGGACGGGCTGCACGATTTATCTACAAAAAAGAAATAAATTGAACATGAATACAAATTAGCAGAATGTATATTGAAAATAATTTATAAAGTAAAAAATAATAATATTTTATTATTTAGAATTTGTAAAATGAAGAATGATTAGAGTTATAAATTTATGAAGAATATTTTAATATTTTCAGACATTTTTATTAGGGTGTGCTCCCTTAGTTAAAGGGAAGATCAATACAATCTTTTGATAAAGTTGAGGAGCAAATCTAAAGTAGGTGGAGTTTAATTTGCTCTGTTAGAAAAGCTATTATTGCTTACTCTTAATTAAATAGTATTCATAAAAAAAAAACAAAAAAAAAAACTGAGTCTGAACAGGTAATAACTAACTATACAGCATAAACATCATAATAGACCAAATTCATATATGTATCACATATACAAATATTGCCTTGACATTCCTTCTAGATCTAACTAGGAACACCTCCTCCTCTCAAAACCAGCAAGAGAAGAGTTAAGCACTTGCAGAAGCTACAGCTCCTTGAAATTGTTGTGGCAGAGAGTGAATATTATTTGGTGCATGACTTTCACCATCGTCTTCCTCCTCCGATTCCCAAAGAAAGCCCGCATATGCTGCATGAACATGGCTGCAAATCAAGAATTTCAAACTCAGATGAGTCAAGCTCAACTATATGCATATTTAACAAGAATAAACTTAGGTTCAAGAACACAGTGTTGTTGTCTTCAAAACACAACGTAGCGTACCTATCTTCAGGCGATGCTTGGATTGCCATTTTATAGTAGGTAGAAGTTCTTTCTTGATCATGATGTAGCTCCCACACTAACTTTGCATATTGTGATAGGATTTCACCGTCTTCCGGATCTGCTAAAATCGCCCGAGAGTAATACTCCTCGGCACCGTGAAGATCATGTTTGCTCTGTCAATACAAGCCCAGTAACAAATATATGTTTTAGCAACATTAATAAGTTGAGAATAAATAGGTAGTCAAATACTAGGAACAAGACTCACCTCATACAACAATTTAGCATAATTTCTCAGAAACAATGGATTTCCTGGATTTTCCTCCACCATTTTCTTATAGTACTCCTCAACCCCATGATTGTCCCTGTCGTCCCCACCGGAGCCCGCCGGATTAAACTCCCCACC
This sequence comes from Xanthoceras sorbifolium, assembly GCA_003430845.1. Classification (NCBI taxonomy): domain Eukaryota; kingdom Viridiplantae; phylum Streptophyta; class Magnoliopsida; order Sapindales; family Sapindaceae; genus Xanthoceras; species Xanthoceras sorbifolium. The sequence continues at coordinate 9,393,738 of CM010608.1, read as the reverse complement.
ACTGCCTCCACCTCCACTGCTGTCGCCGCCACCACTACCCATGTCTAGTCCCCTTGCAAGATCCACCTCTTGATCAACAACCCCTCTTTCTCCCTCAGCACCAGCAGTCCAAATTTTATTAAGTAGTTTCATATCCTCACTCAAAACCGTGCTTATCTTCTCATTGTTGAAACCAAATTCACCACCTCGCATAGCCATGACCCTCTCTCTACCTCTTTCATTTCTCTCCAAATCTTGTATCTCTTCCTCCTCTTCTATATCACTTTCATCTTCTTCACCTTCAAATCTGCTTTTCAGGTTACAAAACGATAAAGACGGTATCGTCTGCATCATCAAAGTCTTGTTTCTCACCGGAAACTTCTTGGACTGGCTTTTGTTATGAAAATCTTGAGTGTTGTTGCAAGCAGCATAGGCTAATCCTTCCAAGTTGTCTACAGACTGAGCTCGACGAAAGCCTCTATCCGACTCCAAAAGATCAGCAATGGAAGGAGACATAGGAGAGGAGTTGCAGGAGACTGGGGGGAAATTGCGAGACCCAAATGAGCGTTTGTTGTGGCTGTGATGAAGATTGGTTGGTGGGAGGTGGTGGTGCTTGGCGGCAGTTTTGGTTTCATGGCTGTGATGAGGACTGTTGTTGTTGTTGTTGTTGTTGGGACTGTCTGAGAAGGAAGAAAGGAGAGAGCCTAGAACCGGTGTAGAGGAGCTTCTCAGTAGCATCTTGTTATTTTTGTGATAATGCCTCTGTGGTGGCTGTTGGCTGTGAAATTCTGTAAGCAAAATAGCTTTTGAGCAAACCAAAGTTCTGATATTTTGTATAACAAGGCAAAATATGTCTTTTCACTATAAAAGCCAAATGGACTTGAATGCATATATAAATTCAATCACATTATCTTCATATACAGATTCAACAAGGGAAAAAAATGAAAAGCACGTTAGTTATTTGTGTGGTGGAAAGAGGTTTGATGACGTAATTGAAGGAAACAAAAATCAAGTTTTATAGCTCTCGGAGGCTAGCTACTCTCCTTGAAACTTCCTGTCTTAAACCAACTAAGCATATCCTCCGTTGAAATCTCTCACTGAAAAAATTCATGCGGTGAAACCAACTAGCTACTCATTATACACTCCTTGTATTTATTATAGTATGTTGTCGTTTTTTGTCAGGTGCAGTGAAATAATTGGAACAGAAATTGACCACGTTTCTTTTTGCAGGTCTTACCCGCCATTCTGTTCCGCGTTTGGAAAACAGAAGAATAAATACAGCTGAACTTAATTGAATTAATGGTAAACTTAATTTTACACTTAATTTTTTTTATTAAATTTGACTGTTAATTATAGGTTGGAGCATATATTGCTTCTTCATCTACTTTTATATTTTTTTAAATGTGAACTGCAGTTTCTATTATTGTCAGTTTCTTATACTGCTACTTGTCTGGTTTCCATCAATCAAACCTCAAGAGGTGCAGTATAATTTTCTATAATTGTAATTGTTTGAAATTTTGAATAAGTTTTACTCCTTGACCTCCAGGTGGTGTTTTATTTTACCTTTGATTATGTAATTTTTTTACCCTTGATTTTCTATTAAAATAACGTAATCAAAATTTTATTTTGTTTATAAAAGAGATGGATTATTTATTAAACAAATAACGCTTAGTTTATCTGAACTTTATTGAATTACAATCGAAATTAAAATTTATAATGCACTCGTTAAATTTAATTATTAAAAAAAAAAAGAATAAACGATAGATTTATGATGGATTTACTATATATCTACCATAAATTGCAAATTAAGGGAGATTCGAACCTACTTTTTAATAGTCAAACTTAATAATATAGAAATTCAATTGAAATTTCTATAAACTTTAATTCTAAGTATAATTTAATAAATTTTATATAAATACAGTATTATTTATCCTCCACAAAGGAAAACAAAGTCAATTAGAACGGCCTTAACAAAGAACCGGTAAAGATTTACAAGTCCATGTGCAATGTAATTAGATCCACGCGCTACATGAACAATTGACAAAATGCAGAAATTTTCAGCCATGACTCTCGCATCCTGTATAATATTGATCTATTTCACACTTGGATCAGCAGACATCATTGCAAACCTTAACAACGTTTGAAGCATCTGATTAAATGCAAGTCTAAAAGATATAGTTTTGACCTTAGTAACAACAACCTTATATAGTAGAACCTCTCTATAGTCGTGATGTTAGAATCGAACTAATTTTATTACTATAAGAAGGTTATAATTTAATAGAAGTGTAGTTGTAAAACTTATTATTTTAACTTAGCTATCCTTAATGCAAGTGTTATTACGTATCCTCAATTTTAAAGATGTAATAACAACTCTAAAGGATAAATCATTGTCACAAACAACTTTAGAAAAATACTTTTTTCTATCTTAAATTTTTAACATAACATAACATATATTTTTTACAGTATAAAGATAATTATTACTATGTGAAGGCAAGTTTCTTAAGATGGGATCTAGAAAACTTATAATTTATTACAATGTTGAGTTTATTCTTATTTATAACTGATCCAAATTGGGACCAAAATTTTTTATGACTACGTGGATATTATTTTTATATAGAGTATCACTATAGAAATCTCTTACTGTATTTATTTAATTTTTTTATTATTATTTATAAGTATTTAATTTTTTTTATGTGTTTGTGTGCGAGAGAGAGAGCGATAAAAATAAATAAATATTTATATGAGAAATGCATAATTAAATAATATAATAGTTTCATGTTTAACTTTAATATAATGATCTCATATGAAAAAAAGTAAATATATGAAATATAAGCATAACAAATAATAAATAATAATGTATAATTAATGATGAAACAATATGATAAGTAAGTACTGCATATGCATTTAGCATTAATATATAACATTCAAGTGCATATTTCAAGGGGAATTTAGCAAAATTAACCAAAAAATAACTTGAAATTACAAATATACCTATCCTCCACTAACTTTTGCATCATATACCCAAAATATTTTTTTGGACAAAAATACCCTCATAATATATTTTTTCACTATCTTCTTCTTCTTCACACGGGTTCTTCTTCTTCACTTGTTCTTTTTTTTACTTCTTCACATTTTTTTTTCTCTCTTCTCTTTTCCATAGATCTCTTATAAACTAAGCCAAGAAAATTTCTATTTCTCATCTCCCTAAACTCTCACATTTGCAAAATCATTCAAATCATCTCACAAACTCCCACCATTAGAAAATTTCAAGGTTAGTGGAGAAGAAGAAGAAGAGTGAAATAGAAAAGAGGAGAAGAAGAAGAAGAACAGTTTGCGGCGGAAGAAGAAGACCAGCGCAAGGAGGAAGAAGAAGTGCGGAGGAAGGAGATGAAAAAAAAAAAAAATCATCGGGCAGGGCCGGCCCGATGAAAATTTCATCGGGCCGGCCTTGCCCGATGAAACATTTTTTTCATCGGGTCTGCCCTGCTCGATGATTTTTTCATCGGGTCGGCCCTGCCCGATGAAATCATTTTGGGTGCAACAGCGCCACAGCTATATATTGTTGATTTACTTCTACAAATGTTTTTTTTTTTTTTTTTGTACTTCTTTCAGCGAGTCTACATTCCACAGTTTTCTATTCTTCCTTGCTAGATCTGAAATGCCATTAACAAACAATTTTTCTTGTTACAAAACCAAGTAAGATTTGCTACAAAACCAACCGATTTTAGTTAGTGTTTAAGAACAAACATTTAGATTTGAAATTAGTGTTATGGGTTTTCCAATTTGAATGTTGAATTCATTGAGATTTGTTAAATTATCATGGGATTGAATTTGGATGGAAATTTGTATTTCATCGGGTCACTGTGGCCCAATGATTTAATTTCATCGGGTCATCGGGTCACTATATGACCCGATGAAATTAAATCATCGGGCCGCAGTGGCCCGATGAAATTAAACCATCGGGCCAAGACCATCGGGCCGACATGATAAAACCATCGGGCCAAGGCCATCGAGCCGCCATATGAAAATACATTATGAAAGAAAACCATCGAGGCAAGGCCATCGGGCCGACATGATAAAACCATCGGGCCAAAGCCATCGGGCCGACACGATAAAACCATCGGGCCAACATGATAAAACCATCGGGCCAAAGCCATCGGGCCGACATGATAAAACCATCGGGCCAAGGCACATGATAAAACCATCGGGCCAAGGCCATCGGGCCGCCATGATAAAACCATCGGGCCGACATGATAAAACCATCGGGCCGCCATGTGAAAATACATGATGAAAAAAACCATTGGGCCAAGGCCATCGGGCCGCCATGTGAAAATACACGATGAAACAAAACCATCGGGCCAAGGCCATCGGGCCGACATGATAAAACCATTGGGCCAAGGCCATCGGGCCGCCATGTGAAAATACATGATGAAAAAAACCATCGGGCCGCCATATGAAAATACATTATAAAAGAAAACCATCGGGCCGCCATGTGAAAATACACGATGAAACAAAACCATCGGGCCGACATGATAAAACCATCGGGCCACCATGTGAAAATACATGATGAAACAAAACCATCGGGCCAATGCCATCGGGCCGCCATGTAAAAATACATGATAAAAACCATCGAGCCAAGGGCATCGGGCCGACATGATAAAACCATCGGGCCAAAAACAATGAAAAAACATGAAGAAAAACCATCGGGCCAAAACCATCGGGTTGGCATGATGAAAAAAAAAAATTTATAAAAATTCGTTCTTCATTTTTTTGATGGAGGATTAACAAATGTGAAATGCCTACAACTGATTCAAAACCCATAAAGGTCTGCATTCACTAAAAAAAAAAAAGTTTAACACTAACCTTGGAATTTTTGATGGAGAAGAAGACTTTGTGAGATGGATCGATGGTTTATTTGCAAGAGATAACTTGAGAATTTCTTGGCTTAGGTTGGGTAAGAGATTTATGGAGAAGAGAAGAAAAGAAAAATAAGAAAATGTGAAGAAGAGAAGAGAAGAAGCGACGACGAGAGAACCGGTTGAGGTGAAGAAGTTGTCTAGATGAAGAAGAAGAAGAAGACAGTGCAGTGGTCAAATGTAAAAGTAAGGGCAATTTTGTCCAAAAAATGGCTTTGGGTAGATGTTGCAAAAATTAGTGGAGCTTGGGTAGTGTTGCAACTGTTAGTGGAGCTTGGGCAATTTTGCTAAATTCCCTATTTCAAGTTACATAAACTTCAACAGTTATGCTGCATTAGTACCACTAGTCTATAAGCAATTCTTTGGATACTTGCTGTTACATGAGCAGCACAGCTTTTTAAAACATGCTTATTATATACACACTTATCATGTTTGTGTAATTTTGTGGGGTAATTGCAATCTCGTGTATATAGGCATAATTGTACAAAAATTTGAGAATAATTGATAATAATAATAACTCTCCTTTGACCGGTTGACTAACCGTTGACCACAGTTAGTCACTAACGATCAAAGGAGAAGAAGAAGAAAAAGAAAAAAAAAATCTAAAAAAAAGAAAAGAAAAAAAGAAGAAGAAGAGGAGGAAGAAGAAAGAAGAGGAAGAAAAGAAGAAGAAGAAGAAGAAGAAAGAAGTGAAATAACAAAAATAAAAAAAAACTGGAAAAAAAGAAAAGAAGAAGAAGAAAAAAGAAGAGGAAGAACAAAAAAAAATAAGAGAAGAAAAAGAATCTGAAAAAAAAAATTGAAAGAAGAAGAACTGGTGATGAACAAAAAAATTTAAAAAAAAATTGATTTTTTTTTAGCAATGAACCAGATGATTTGGTTCATTTTTTAAATTTTCTTTTGTTAATTTTTTTTTAAAAAGACGATTTTACCCCTTTGATCTTTAATGACTAACTGTGGTCAACGGTTAGTCAACCAGTCAAAAGGAATTATTATTATTATCAAGTATTCTTAAATTTTTGTATAATTATGCCTACATACACGGGGAGTTATTGCAATTACCCCTAATTTTGTATATAAGATTTATACAGGTGGCCTAAATTCAGGGGTATTTATACAAATAATTTTTAATTTTTTGGGGATATTTTTGGAAACATTATTTTCAATATAATTGACTGAATTAATATTAAGTTATAAGACAAATATTTTAAATTTTTATTTTAGCATTTTTTTTAGTTATTTAATCACTTAACAAAAATTAATGAGTTGATCAATTCAAATTCATTGAGTGTGAGTTGAAAAAAAAAAACAACCCATTCGACAATAACACCACATTGTTGATAGTATTAGAATTTAGAGTTGAATTGATTAATTAGAGTTAAAATTTGATTTCAACTTCAAACTTTTAACTATAATTTATCAATTCAAATTCGAATTATAAAACGCTGATTGTATGTGCATTTACTGTTCAAGTGATTAGTGCACGTCTTTTTTTTTTTTTTTCTTTAGTAACGAGGTTTCAAGTCTTATCACAAATATTTACCAATATACGTAAGTAGTTTTTTCCATAAGAGTAGACGTAAATGTCTCTCGTCATTAATTAATATAGAGTTGTAGATTCATGCATAGAAGCTATGAACTAGTGATGATGTATAGAAGTTTTTAGATATCCGATTATCTTTCCATACAATTATATATATATATATATATATATATATATATATATATATATATATATAGATTTGGAGAGAAATCAAGAAGCTAGCATGTTCTTTTTTTTAGTAAACTGGAGGGCAAATGCCCAGAATAACAGAAAATAAAAAACTAGCAGAGGCTAGCTAGGAAGAACATTACATGACGAGACACCTCTAGCGTCATCAGCAAGAAGAGAGCAAATATTGATCCTCCAACTAGACAAAACCTAAGTTGAAAGAGTGGCCAAAAAATGCAATCCCATCAGCTACTTTGTTAGCTTCACTGTATATGTTAGCTACATACAAAACAATTCCAATTTTTGTTGATCATCTCTTTGCAGCTTTTAATCATACTGTAGAGGGGATGATTGATGCACTGCTCTTTGGATAACTAATCAATGGAAGAATCACATTTCACACGAACAAGTCTGAAATCTACTGTCCAAGCGAAACTAGCATGTTCTTGATTATATTGAAAATTATTCAAATTATGTCGTGGTATTAATATTGTATGAAATAAGACTGTGGCCAAATATTAACATTCCTATAATTTGTATGATAGAAACTATTAGAAAATGAATTTTTAACTTTTATATAATTTCTATGTGTATTATTTAAAAAAACACACAACACAATTGCCTTGATAGTTTAGAGGCTTCAAAACCTCCAAGCCACCAAGGTTCAAACCTTGGTAGTGTATTGTAAATAATTATTTTCCACCATTGCTTATAATACTGTAGTTGTGTGGGAGTAGACCTCTCCCGTTTGTGGGAGTAGTTATCTGAGTCGTGCTTCTATGATTTAATCTCGGTTGGTTACAGTAATCCTCTTATTCTTTATATGTCAGCTTTCAAAAAAAAAAAAACATTGTTTTGTTAGATTATTTAACCTTTCATTAATTTTTTTTTTTTGTATTTTTAATAAAAATTTTATACTTTTCATAAATTTTATAGTAAATCGTTATTTTTACTAAATTATATTACCGATATTTTATATTGATATCCTTATTTTCATCTCAAATCATAACATGCAACGCTTACAAGGCACTGCAAAGACTTTTTTTTTTTTTTTTTGAAATAGGATAATATATTACTGCAAACCAACAAAGATTACAGAAGAGAAAGAGTTTCCTCTTTGACCAGATAAAAAAAACCTGAAATTAATAAATTCTAAATTTACATTTCCCTTTTATCTTTATCTAGAAAACATTTGAAGCTGATATAAATTACAATTTTTTTTTTACTATCACTATTTGTTTTCTCAAAGGAAAAAAAAAACCGCGAAGATAGTTAGATTGGTCATTGATGAACAGATGAAGAGGACCCCACAATAAAGAGATGTTCATGATTTGTCTCTCAAAGAAATCTGGAATTTGCTGGCAAGTTAGGGGAATTATGTGATAGAAGAGAGTCAATTTCTGTGCTTCAAAGACAAAATCTTTGAATTTGATGAGAAAGTACTGTGGTTCTTGTCAATTTCTGTGCTTCAAAGAAAAAAGAAAAGGAAAATGTTAGGGTGCAAATGCTTTAATTGGAGCAGAATAACCGATTCGGCACCCACAGAACCAGACATCTTCTCCTTGCCTGCTCCTCTTCCTCAATGGCCTCAAGGTTTCTCAGTTTCGTTTCATTAATTTCTTATTTTCTTTTTCGCTTCTTGGTTGTTGCATTTTCATCTTGCCAATTCAAATGTGGGTTGATGGTGTTTCTGTTTTTGGTTGGTTTTCTTTTACTTGGATTTCACCTTTTTGTTTCTGGGTTCTCTGAGCATTAATGGGTCGGTTCTTGGTTGTATTTGGTTCTTCAATCTCCATGAATTTTGGAAGATATTTTTTGATTTGCGATTTGTATGAATTAATTGATCTGGGTAGTTTTGAGTGCAATAAAGGTCAAATTTTGAGATTATTTTCTGGATGCTTAACAATTGGCATCGTGACAAAAGTTGAGGTGGTCTAATCTAAAGCTCTCACACCGATATTAATGAGATTCCGGATTTAAGTCATGTCCTCCTCCGTGATTCCCCTAGTTAAAAAAAAAACAAATTGACCATCATTTTCTTTGTTTTGTTTCTTTTGGTAAATCGGTTAATGCTTCTTCTTCTTCTTCTTCTTCTTTTTGTCATTTGGCTGCATACCATAAACTTGCCAATTCATGTAGAAGTTACTAGATGAAAGGATCATGTAAAGCTTCACAATTGTACACTTAATGAGATTATTCAAAATTCAAATTATTTATGTTCTGGAGGTTTTACTTGAGGAAGACAATTTTTCAGAATAAAATTGTATTACTTTTTTTGTTTTTACCCCTTTTTTTTATTCCTCTATTGTCTTTTCTTTACTTGGTCAAAGTATTTAGAGATGTGTGTCCTTACAAAATGTTACACGTTACTTGATTATGCCAATCTGCTGCTACATTTTTGTATTTGATAAATTATTTCCTGATCAGTTTGATTGGTGGAACCAACTAAATTCAATAGCCTCTCCCCTCTCTTTTCTTCCTTATATTTTTCTTTGTTTCAGACTTCTTCAATATAATATCTCTGATATGTGTATTTGTTTCCCTTTTAGCTTCGCCTGTTATGGTGTTTTTTGTAGGAGGTGAAAATTTTGTCTATAATCCATCTCAAAAACCACTAGCATCTTTTATGACTTGACCAGTAGCTTCAGGTGATCTCTTGCTGCTAGGAGTGTCTGCATCTACGAGGAAAAGTAATTAGCTAGGAACCCTTGTCACTTTTCCTGTAAATAAGTAGGGTATAATAGTTAACAAAGTTTTGAGAGAACTGCTAAATTTTGCTATTGTGGCATCGATAGTTATTTTCATCTTACTTGCATCTATAAGCATGTTGAGGTAGCCGTTACTTAATTAAGCATTTCATCTTCTGTGATGTGTAGTCCATTCTTTAAAACCTGCACATTCTTTTATAATCTTAAGTTCTGTGTCTTTTAAAGAGATTGCCTCATATTACAAATTCTCATTTGGTTCTGGTGTCCTGTTATCATATTTTACATTGTAATTGCATGATTACTTCTCAGGTGACGGATTTGCTTCTGGAAGAATAAATCTTGGGGAAATAGAAGTTTCTTACATTTCCAAGTTTGAGTTCATTTGGAGCAGCAATCTGCCGCAGGACAGTAGGAAGGGTGTTTCATTTTATAAACCAGTGGGAATCCCTGATGGGTTTAATAGCCTTGGTCACTATTGTCAATTTAATGATCGCCCTTTAAGAGGCTTTGTTCTTGTGGCTAAGGTGGCTGCTTCTGAGCCAGAAGCTGCTCATGTTTCTAGTCCTGTTAACTCGCTAGCTCTCTGCAAGCCCCTAGATTTTACATTAGTTTGGAGTTCAGATGAAGGGAGTGAGGGAAACTATGAAGGATGCGGTTTCTTCTGGCTGCCACAGCCTCCTGAGGGCTACAAGTCCTTGGGCTTTTTGGTTACTAACACCCCCAACAAACCTGAGTTGGATGAAGTTAGATGCATTCGAGCTGACCTGACAGACAAATGTGAACCTTACCGCCTTATACTTGATACCAGTTCTAAAGTATCAAATTTTCCATTTCGGGTTTGGAGCACTAGACCTTGTCATCGAGGAATGCTGGGTAGAGGTGTTTCCGTGGGGACTTTTTTTGGCGGTAGCTACTGGATCACTGGAGAAGAGTTGAATATTGTGTGCCTGAAAAATTTAGATCCTAGGCTACATGCAATGCCGAACTGTGATCAGATTCATGCACTCATTCAGCACTATGGACCAACTGTTTTCTTTCATCCTGATGAGGTCTATTTGCCATCTTCCGTTTCGTGGTTCTTCAAAAATGGAGCACTATTGTACAAAACTGGGGATGTGATTGGTGATGCCATTGATCCTATTGGCTCAAATTTGCCAGGTGGTGGGACAAATGATGGGGAGTTTTGGATAGACTTGCCAAATGACAACCGGAGAAAGAGTGTCAAATGTGGAAACTTGGAAAGCGCAAAGCTGTACGTTCATGTGAAGCCTGCTCTTGGCGGGACTTTCACTGATATTGCATTGTGGGTCTTTTGTCCCTTCAATGGACCAGCCACACTCAAAGTTGGAATCATGAACATTTCTCTTAGCAAGATTGGCCAGCATGTGGGTGACTGGGAGCATTTCACTCTCCGTATATGCAACTTTACTGGAGAGCTGTGGAGTATATACTTCTCACAGCATAGTGGCGGTGAATGGGTTGATGCTTATGCTTTGGAATATATAGAGGGGAATAAAGCTATTGTTTACTCATCGAAAAGTGGACATGCGAGCTTCCCTCATCCTGGCACTTACATTCAGGGATCTGACAAACTAGGGATTGGAATTAGAAATGATGCTTTCCGTAGTAATTTGTATTTGGATTCAAGCATCCATTATGAGCTTGTTGCCGCTGAATATCTTGGAGACGGCGTTGTTACTGAGCCGCCTTGGCTCCAGTTTATGAGAGAGTGGGGTCCAACAATTGTTTACGACTCCAGAACTGATCTGGATAAGATAATCAATCGTTTGCCTGTAATGTTTCGGTATTCAGTAGAGAACATATTTAATAAGTTCCCAGTAGAACTCTATGGGGAGGCAGGACCTACTGGGCCAAAGGAGAAGAACAACTGGGTGGGCGACGAGAGAGGCTAGGTTCGTGGTGGACTTCATGCTGATGATAATTGTTTCTTATCTTCAGCTGTTGTATTCATGCTCTGTAAATTTAGGTATAATAGTCAGAATTGTATAGACATTGCTAAGATAGAGCTGCATTTCAATCAAAAGCTCTTAAAAGGAGGGACAGAGAAAATGATTCGGTTGGACTGCCATTTGAGACTACGAATTATAGGTTTGTTAATCAAGTACGATGAAGGACAGTGTGATATATGTATAAGAATTGGCAATGATCTTGTATCTGAAACTGGTTAGAAGAAACCGATTTGATATAAAGTTGTATGTGTAGAATAGCGAAGAAGGCAGAAGAAATGAAAATGTGTTTTGGTATCTACTTTACTTTCAGTAGTTCAATGGCTGACTATCTGAGTCTCTTCATGAACTTCTCTAGTATACTAATTTCATTAATAAAAATCACGTATCTTTTAACTGCTATAGGCTTCTTTTATTGCTTTAATTTTGTTTAAGGAATCATCTTAGTATGCATTTTCTAATACTATATATAAAACTTAAAACCGTTATATTTGTATTAAAATAATCTAATTCTTCTTCTTAAGATATTCTCTCCATCCTAAGTAAATTTGTTTTTCTTTATGCCCTAAGCATATATTAGCTTATTTATATTTGGGGTCTGTAATTACTGCTAATGCTTCCACGGAATGTCTGATTAGGTTTCCTTCCCATCTATTTTTCATTTTTTTTTTATTTTCTTTGTGTTTGTTCTAACTTCTAAGCAAGAAGAGTAGTAAAGATAGCTGTTGGATCCATCTAAAGACCGAAACATAACGCCCTCCAACTGGGTTTATGGGCTTATATTGGGCCGTAAAATATGGGCTTCATGCTTAGCTCTGTTGACTGGAGTTGTGACCCAACCCCAACCCCAACAAGGCAACAACTTAAACAGCGCAGTCGGGACACAAGAAATCGACAAATTTTTACAGAAAAAAGAGAGAGCAAAAGCAGAGAAAGATGTTAGCGAGAAGGTTGGGTTCTTTCTTCAGGAGCTCTCCAACTTCAAAGGTTTCCAGGTACCACATTTTTCTTTTCCTTCTCGTCCTCTCAGCCTTTTTTTTTTTTTTTAATTATTATTATTATCATATACCCTGCTCTGTTAAGATGAGCTAATTTTTCGAATGATCTAGTTTTTCACACACTGGCAATTCATTTATCAGAGAAGTTGAACTTGATGGTGTTTGACTAATAAAATTAACTTGTGCAGTTCAGCGAAGTCTGTGGACGAAGAAAAGGGCAGATCTTTCGGTCGTAAGGCAGTGTCTTTTGTCTTGATCACCATTACAGGTGGTGTTGCTCTGAGTGCTCTTGATGACCTTGTTATTTATCATGGATGTAGCAAGTATGTTCTTTTTTTCCTTGCACTGCCACGAAGTTATATGAATTTGTAGTTTTTACCATGTGGAGAACTTTATAAAGTTGAATTTGATGCAATAAAGAAAATGTTGCTTGTTACTGCACATCCAAACATATATTTTGCTCATTATGTTCTAGACTTCACATTTTATTAAGCCGTTTATTTCTCAGACCGCTCACTTTGATTCGATTTGTTATGGCCGCTGGATTTTATTCAATGCTCTCTGATCAGGAAATATTATTCCACAAACTTGTTGGGACAGCTATTCTGTTACTTGCTTACTCATATGATACCTGCTAAATGTGTGGGTTTCCTTGGGGAAAATACCAATGAGATGCTAATAGACATTTGAGGACTTTTATCGAGATGTTTTATTCTCTTATTCTTGGAAGTTCCCCATAAACAACTTCCTGGTTGCAATACTGAAAAGTTGGATCATATATGTATAGATTCTTGATTAATACTTATGAATGTACTGGCATAACATGCTCATGATTGAAAGATGGTATATTAACTTTTGTATTGACCATCTTTGTGATAACACCTTCGTAATCCTAAAAAGTGATTTGTTATTTATACACGATGGCTGCTATTGCTTTTGAAACATTTATTCTATTGCATGGGAAAACATTTCTTATTATTATATATGTAGAGCAATTATATATTAAAATAGTCGATTGGCAGTTTAGTGGTAAATCTTGTTGGTTTTGTTATGGAAGGAGTGAATAAATGATGCAATTGTTGGTAGGATGTGGATGCCTTGTTCTTCTTCTCTAGCATAAGATGCACTAAAGGAGTCCCCGTGGATGAAAATTAATTGAATACATAATATGTTCGAATTCTCTAAACCGATCAGATGCCTATTTCTGTGGACAAACATATGGGAAAGTTGAAATTTGGAGCTTCTTGTATCAATTTTAACAACTTGAATATTCTATAATGACACATTTCATTTATTACTTGCTTCTAAACTGATTAAGTTTTTTTATTCTTTGTTTCCCTGAACTATCTTATTGGAAAACAAAATCTTGTTCTGTTTCAAAGCCAAAAGGTCTCTTTTAGGTTATCTCAATGTCTTCCTAAAATTATTAAATCTAGAAATTTGAAAGCTGCCCAGTGTATTTATCATTTTCCTGATAACTTTTCAGCAAAGCCATGGAGAAAGCCAGTAAGAATCAGGCAGTCATTGATGCTATTGGAGAACCAATAAAGAAGGGTCCATGGTACAATGCCTCTCTTGCAGTAACTCACCAGAGGCATTCTGTATCTTGCACATTTCCTGTGTCTGGACCACGAGGCAATGGAGTCTTCCAGTTGAAGGCAGTTTGTAATGGAGGTTTGTGCTGTATTTTCTGTTCTATGCCCTTCCTGGTTGATCTTTTACATCATGCTCCTAGTTTTGATATGTCATTGGTATATGCTGGCTTGCTAATCTGAATACTTATTTCCAAGTTATCTCAATTGCTTTCTCTTGGGTGCAACTTTTTAGGTCTGCAACTTAATTATGTTTTTCCTCCCTGTAAGTCGTAAGTGTGTGGATACCTTGTACAGATGACAGCTGGTTATCATTTCTCCGACCACGAGACTGGGACATTCTAATCATGGATGCCCTTCTCCACGTTCCTGCAAATGAAGAGAAGCAGCAAACTATGCGAATTAGCCTCTTGGACAGCTTGTCACCTTCAGCATGTACGGCTTGCACCGAATGCAGACCTCAGGAATCACAAAATCCGGAGAAGAAATGAAACTTATATAAGAAAGCAAAATTTTGATTTTGTTCGATTTCATCTTTCTGTTTGCTGCAAGTTACTGCACTTATGATATAGATATGAACTAAATTGGAGAAACCTCCATTTCTAATGTGCTCATCAGAATAAATTTTGCTGGAGTTTTATAAATAAGACTGGTTGGCACGTTCTATAGGTATATAATCATCCAGGTATTGTTCCCATTTTGCTAAGATTTGATCACAGAGCCATAGTTGTCCTAGTCTCTTAATGACTTTAGAATCAGTTCCTTCTTGTTTGACCAACAAAATCTGTTGTATCTGTTTACTTTTTATTGGAGTATTAGGATTGTTCTTGAATTTAGCTGTATATGAAGTTATTTAATGCACTTTTTTGTTATATTTTGTCTTGTTGGGTTATTACAAAAGCCTGAATAAGCCATAGGACATATAGAACACTACATCTTGAACAGTTTGTAAGGATTTTACGATTTGGTTTCGAATCTCTGTCAAATATAACAAAATTCAGATTTGGTGAACAAAATTCGTTTTGAAGCTAAAGGAAAGGAAGTTTTTGAAGGTTTGGTGAAAGTTGTGAGAATTTGATTCAAAGCTCTTCATTTTGGTTTATTAGTATGTAAAAATTATATTGTGGATATATTAGTTCCTTTGTTACGTCATTTAGTTCATGGATTTAGGTTGTATGTATGAATGATTTGTGATTTTGGTGTAAAAGAAGTTGGATTAGTTGATTTTGGTATGTTAACAGTATTTTACGTTGAAGGTAAACGTGAAATAGACAAGCGCATTTCATGCTTGTCTGTTATTTTGTAAATTTTCATTTTTTTCTTATACTTTTAAATTTCTATTAATTTCTAAAAATATGACTACAAATAGGTTGGTAATTGACTACAAAGATCAATGGAATAGTGTCCGTTACTATGCTGGTGAATCTTTTGATGACTATTGGTTATTGTTTAAGGATTTACTAGTTGTTGAATATTGGTTACTTGTTTTTGAAAAGGATACAAGTATAACACTAATAACTGTCGGAACCTGTCGAAATTAATCATTAAGCGTGCGGTCCGGATATCTACTCCCATAACGGGAGATATCTACTCCTATAATAAGGGGAGAAAACTACATTGAACCTTTTACCATTGAGATGGGAGAAAGGTGTACTAACCACTTTACTACAAGTAGATGTGCTTATTTATTAGTTGTTGAATATTATTATGGCAGAGTTTCCCCGTTATTATGCTCACGCACCCCATGGATATATGCAGATAATAAAATCTTATCTGCAATAAAATCACATAATCAGCTTAACGTACAAACTATATACATCAACAACGTGTATAAACATAAGTGACTAATACAAAAGCATGGCGCAGTAGATATATGGTATGTTGGACATTTGTCCAAATCTACGTAGAGGCCGTCTAATTGTCAACTTCTGAAGCCTTTAATGCACCAACACTGCATCAAACCAGTCCGTCGATGGGTAAATAAATCAGAAATCAGACATCTACATATAAAAATGATAAAATTAAATTACAATAAAATACTTGGTCGGTGGGTACATATATGAAATTCAAAGTATATATTTTATATTTTCTTTTTAAAAAAAAGGAAAAAAAATCATTTAAAAAAAAAAGGAGGATAAAATTTAACTTGAATTTTACCATCCATCCATATTTGATAAATAATGAAAATCTATATTTGACCATCTCGATCTCACTCGATGATATGGAACCTCCAACTCGTGTCGTTTACAAAATCTTTAGCTGTGATCAGTTACAAAGTGCTCTTGAAAAGCTTTTAATAAGAATCAACATCTGCTGTCTTCTTCTTTTTCTTTTTTTTTTAACATCTGCTGTCTTTTAAATAAATAAAAAAGGATAAATTATAAAGGATTATTTTAGTATTTGACCATATTATAATGAAATTGGACTTTTCCTTAAGCTACAATTTATCTCTAATAATTATTAATTTGATCCTTAACTTATTTATAAATTTTATTTTTTTACCTATTTTTACTTTTTTAACTTATATAATTTTTTACTTTTTTAAAATATATTAATTTAATTTTTATAATTAAATTTTAATAGTTAAAACTGACATAAAATATAAAAAAATATTGAAGAGAAAAGATAATATTATATGTTGGAGAGTACTTTTAGTATTTGTTTGGTTATAGTGTGAAAATAAATTTTCATACTTGATTAGCAGCAATCAAATCAATAAATGTGATTAAAATCAAATATTTTTAAAATTTATGTGGTTATCAAAGGTCACTTACGTTGATAATTGGAACCTCACAACCTCTTTCAAGCTACCAATATCCAAACTTAATATATATATATATATATATATTGTGCTATAATTACGTATAAAAACACAATTAGTGTAGGTATACCTCATCAGTATTGGGAGTAGATCTAAAGAAAAAATTAAAAAAAAATTATGTAGTTAAAATACATAATTTACACTTATTTAAATTAAGACTATGATATGTTTGTTGAACTTCAAACATTTATCACATAATCCTTCAAGCATTTATAAAGTAATCCTTCAAATATTTATAACGTAATCCATAATTAAAATATAAAGATATTTTTTTTTTGAAGAGGGTATAATTACAATATTAACAACTGCTGGGACCTGCCAAGATTAACTACTAAACGTGCGACTCGGATATCTACTCCTATAACGGGAGAATACTACTCCCACAATAAAGGTAAAAAACTATCCACACATGCACATAGTGGGAGAGAGGTGCACTAACCACTTTACTACAAGTGGATGTGCGAAATATAAAGATATTAAGACGAAATTTTTTTGAGAACAAAAATACGATTTGAACTCATAACCTTAAGATTTAAGTGTGAAGGATATACCACTGGCTAGCCTCATCTTACACAAATATATATATATTTTGATATATTGTATGTTTAGTGGGTAGTTATATGTAGGTTTTTTTTTTTATAGTTTTCTTAATATTTTTAAAATTTAAAATTTGTGTGGATAGGATTAGAATCTAATGATAAATTTATTAAAAATAAAGAAAAATAATTCTCAAAAGGGTAATTATTAATTTGGTCCCTCACTTTTAAGAAATTATCAATTTTTTAACGTAATTTCATTTATTGTACCTTTATGTCCTAAATTTTTGTAAATATATCAATTTAGTTCATTTGACCAATTTTTTAACAGTCAAACTAACTGAAAATGTTAAAAAGATAGTTTTACCCTTGACTCTATTTAAATGAGTTAAAATTATAATTTTATCCTTAAGTTTTTAAAAATATTATTAATAATAAGAAGGATAATATTGTTATTTATATTAATTTTAAAAAAAAATTAAAATTTGTCATATTGTCTCATTAATTTTTTTTAAAAATTATATTTTTAAATTTTTTTAAACTTTGTTAAATTATATCTTTAAATGGGAGACTCGTTTAATTTTTTTTAAAAAATTTTTAAAAAAATTAATATAAAATGACCATATCACCCTTTTAATTATTGATAATATTTTTAAAAATTTAAGAGTAAAATTGTAATTTTAACTCATTTAAATAGAGATAATAACAAAACTGTATTTTTAACATTTTCAGTTAGTTTGACTGTTAAAAAATTTGTTAGAAGGATAAAATTGATGTATTTACAAAAAATAGGGATTTAAGAGTACTAATAAAAAAAATTATATTAAAAAATTGATGATTCTCTAAAAATTAGGGACTAATTTGGTAATTGCACTTCTCAAAAAAGAAAAATAATAATCAAGAAAAAAAATTTAAAAATATTATTTAATAAGGTTTTTTTTTTCTTCACATATAATGATTTAAACTCTGAAGATTTATTGTGTAACAAACAAATCTTGATGCAGGCGACTAGACGAGTACTCTAACTTGGAAGTAATAATTAACAATAGGATTTGATGTGCGTGATCAAAGAGGAAATGACAGGTGTCAAAATCAAGAGTCACGTGTCAGAAACGAGCAGAGTAGGCGTGGAAAGATATAAATCTAATGGCGCCGCTGTATCTAATGAAAGCTTTTACTGTACAATATGAATTTAAAGTGGAAACCAAGCAACGTAAATCACAACCATACAAAAAGGACGGCAACCGTGGACTCTGTTCCCCAGCCTCCCGACAGCGCCGTACACCGCCGAGAGTCTCGTTGTCGTGGCGGGCACCTTCCTTTTCATTAGTCGGACACCAACGCGTTTTATTAATTGAGTTCCGGGAACTCAAACCTCTGAGATGATGATTTTTTTTATTTTTTTGGTTGAGCTGTCTCCGTTTGGTGGTCCCCACGTGTCACTTATTTCGTGATTAACATGAGGGTCCCACCTTGTCGAGCCCTGTAATTCTAGGTCCCACCTCTGTCGGCTTGTCGTTTGGAGCATTTTGGTAGTTGGCTGTCTCTTTACTATGCGAGAATCTCGTGACTTTCTTGGAAAAAGAGCTCTTAATTCTCACGATATGATATGATATCAGGACCTTGAAGGCTTGATGGGCCGGACCCAGGTTGACCCGATCAACTTTGAACACTAACGATCCACATAAATTACAATCACTTATAATTTATTACAAATTATTTTCTTTTGAACTTTAAATTTTATCAAGAATCCCTCTATAAATTAGCAATTATTCTGTAATTTATTTATTGAGTTTAAAAAAAATTACTTTATAAATAAATTACTCATTATTTTACCTTAAATAGTTAGTATGAGAGAATTAATATTAAAATTTTTTATTGTTAAGAGATAATTAATTAGATTATATTTTAAAATTTTATTACTCATTTAATAATTTATAGAGTTAATGTCATATTTAAGGAATAAAAGATATTTCATATAAAAATATATTATGTAGTTCAATTAATTAATTGTTAAACGTAAATTTTAATTAAAATAAGATTTAATATTAAATCAATAATTTCTTAAGGTTAGGTTTAATATTGAATTAATACTCTTTTAAATTTAAGAAATGAACAAAAAAGAGTTTGTTGTATTTAATGATTCTCAAACAATCAACTAAGGACATAATATTGAATGGGCGGCTCCGTCAAGATAGCCCATCCATATATTCTTGGACTTACTTGAATTTGTTTATCATCTCATTCCATATTGGCAACTTTGTCTTTATGAGATAGCCGATATTTTCATAATATCACCCATATCGACTTGAATTTTAAATGAATTAATTAATATTTATTTTTTAAAAAATAGCTTTTGGTTAACCTAACAAAAATAATTATCGTTAAAATTTAATTTTTATGTTTTTTCTTTTCTTAATTTTCCTCCTTTTCTTTTCTTGATAGCTCTTTTTTTTTATATTTTTTTTTATAATTAGAAATAAAAAATAGAGAAAAAGAATAGAAAAAATAAAAAAAAAATAAAAACCTATGAATACTAAAATTTCAGCACAAAAAAAAGTGTATTAAAAATTTAACAACTTCAAAATTAAAAACGTTATTAAAAAATTGGAACAAATAAATAGTAAAATATGTAGAAATAATCAAATTAATAATTCAGATGATGTGAATATCAAAATAATAAATTAAGAATTAGAAATAAAAAAAATAAAAGAGATATTATCAGTTTGACCAAGCAAAACAAAAAACAAAGAAAGATAATGAAAATAGACAAAGAGAGAAGCAGAAGAGAAAGAAGATACAAATGATGGAGGCGCATAAACCAGACAGGTGGGCCACCCCTCAATCACCACCACCACCACCACCACCAAACCTACCTTTCCTTTTTCACTTCTCTTTTTGCCAATACCCACCAGACATAACACATACCCCAAATATCTTCTTCTTCTTCTCAATTTTCTCTCCTTAAAAACTAGTATTTCTTTTTCAGTTTTCAATCAAAGCTCTATCCCTTTAAACCCTTGCTTTGTATTCTTGTGTTTTGTTTGTTTTTGTCCTTGTTCTTCTTGTTTTGTTATCTATTTGGGGAAAGAGAGAGATGTCTGCAAGTGGGTCGGTTTCGACTGTGTCGAGGGAGGACAATCTCGTGTTGTCGTCTGAGGATTCTTCGTGCCCTGATGAGTCTGAGCTGGAGTTGGGTCTTGGGTTGAGTCTCGGTGGTGGTGGTGGTGGGTTCAAACAACAAGCTACAAGTGGTGGTCAGTATGCTAGAATATTGACGGCTAAAGATTTTCCTTCTGTGGTCTCTTCTTCTTCGTCTTCTTCTTTGTCTTCATCGTCTTCTTCTTTGAGCAAAATCAATCATGTCACGGTTGGCACCAAGAGGAGTGCCGATTCTGCCGCTGCTGCTAATGGTACCAGGTAACTATATTTTATTTTTTATTTAATGTTCAGGTTTTGTTTTTGAGCTGGTTATTGTTGTTGTGTTCTTAATAATTAGTTTATGTTGTGTCAGGTTGATCTGTTATCTGATATTTATTGTGTGTAATTAAAAATCCCAAATAATTTTTTTTTATAAAACAATTAAAAAATGGTTTATTCTAATAAACAAAATAGTAAACTTTTTAGTAGATATCTCATCTCATGATTTTTATGCCCTTGTAAAGTTGGTTAGGGAGGATTTTGTTCCCATGTATAGAAGAGAGTTATTTCCTGATTTGGCATTACAATGGATATCACTTTAGATTTGGAATCCATACTATATTGTTTAAGAATTCATTGCTTGAGAAATTATCATAGATGCTTCTGGTGTCTTATGATCGGGTTTTGCTCTGGCATGATAACAACTTGTTTAATACTTAATGTATATTTCAAAATTTCATGATCTCTTGCATTTTCTTAATGAAAATTAACGACTCCCGATTCATGGTTTTTACTTTTTTCACTCAAGTGCTAAATTTTGACAGTTATGGGATCTGTATCTAGCTTTTTTCTCAGAAATCAAATCAGGACTATAATCTGAGATGGAGATCTTGCTCCAATAGGATCTACTTCAATGTTACTTTATTTTACTGTTAGTAGCTAACATAGCTGTCGAAATCCTGATCTGAATGACTAAATTGTGTGATTTTATGATCCTAAACTTTGAGAAATGATCTTGGTTCTTGAAAGTCGCTGTCGTGTAATATTGAAGTAGGATTATAGAATTGTAGAACTTGACCAGCAAGCATGTCAAAAATACTCAGATCCTATAATGGGCATTTTGTATGTTCAGATCCTATACTCAGAACTGGAGTCCCCATATTGATAATCTTGGTGTATTTTGTGAATTAGGAGTTTGTACACAGTCGATTGAACACAGCCTGTTAGCTGTATTCACACTTTTCATAATTAAGCTGTGTCATATAGAAATATGCTGGGGAAGATTTGAACCTAAGCATTATTAAATTCCAGTTGCCTTTTAATCACCTGTGTAAAGCTGGGAGCAGCTCATGAAGAATGTTCTCATGTGCAAAATTAATGTTTATCATTTAATTCTTCTCGTATTTGGTAGTTTGCTAAAATTGTTGATTCTTTATATTTTTTATGGTATTATTCAGTTTTGATTGGATATAAACTAACACTAACAAGTTTAAGACCAATTCTAGAACTGACGGGCCTATGTGTTTTTTTTTTTCAAATTTTTGAAGCAGTCAAGTCGTGGGATGGCCTCCTATAAGAGCTTCTAGAATCAACTGCATAGTTAACCAAGCAAAATCACTAGCCAGTGAAGAATACAACTCAATGATTGAGAAAAACAAAAGAAAGAACTCTGTGTTAGAGAAGATTACCAATAGCTGCAACAACAGTGGTAATGCTAAGGGCAGGACTTCCCTGTTTGTGAAAGTCAATATGGATGGAATTCCGATCGGAAGGAAGGTTGATCTGAATGCTCACAGCTGCTATGAGCTTTTAGCCCAGACTTTGGAGGATATGTTCCACAGGCCAACCACAAATATAAATGCTAGACGTGAGTTTTTGTATCTATTTTATTTGTCTTCAAATGCTCTTTAAAGACTGTCATTTGCTATAAGATTTATTTGTCTTTTTAATTTTGGTCTTTGTGGTGCACTTGTGCTATTATATCTTACCAGTTATATATCTAAAATTGATCTTCAGCTTATGTTTTTTCTGTTTTTAATATTTTCCAATTTGAAACATTAAGATCTCAATTTTATGTTCAATTTATAAATATAAATATGATAGAAATGAAGGCAATCTGTATGCTTGTTTGATGTATTGGGCATAATTTTTAAGCTTAAGTTTCGATCTTCTGCATTAGGTTTTTCCTAATCAAACTAGGTTCAAATTCCTAATATTGAATTCCTTCAGAATTTGGTCACTATGTTGAAATTCTTAAGAAAATACTTGAGAGATTAAACTCATAGAAATTCGCAAAAGCAGTGAGTTTGAACTATAAATACAACCTTCCAAATTCCATTGTGACAGGCTTATCTACAAAAAAAGAATCAAGTTTCTTTGTAATAAAATTTCGTTATTGTAGAGTGCATTTTGGCTGATGATGACTTAATTGGTGTAATTAGGATCAAGTCTACAGGAGCATGACATAAGGGTAGAAGCAACAAGACCCTCAAAACTTCTGGATGGAACATCTGACTTTGTGCTCACTTATGAAGACAAGGATGGAGATTGGATGCTTGTTGGAGACGTCCCTTGGGGGTATGTATCATCAATTCAGTATGCATGTGTGCACACAGGCACAAGTGTGCTTTTTTATTAAATTTAATCTATTTCTATACATACTATTGCATGGGTGAGTATCTGTAATTTTATCTATTGTCTAGGCCTGTAAGCCAAAATATGGGGTTTCAAGCATCGTATTTGATGGGTGAAACAATTATTACAACATGAAAATAATATGATGATTATGATCATCATATTCATATAATATGGCTGAACTCCTTCAAATAAAGAAAAAGAAAAAAGACAAATAGAAAAGAAAGTGGTGAAACTCCTCCTGAGTAAAATCAAAGGCTCATCTCTGTCTCTTTCTCGGTGTTTGTGTGAAAGAATGAAGTAACAGAATGTTTCTGGATCATTTCTGATTTCTAAAGTAGATTGTTTGCTTAGGATGCATGTCTTGTTGGATTTCTACAAGCTCATTCCACTTCAAGTGTTGAGATTTATTTCCACTGAAAAGGAAAACTGTTATAAAGATACCTGTGAGCAGAATCTAATAAGCATAGGCTTTTAGCATGTAATATTAATGTTCATTCTCGTTGGATACCTAATTGCATAGCTCTTCCCAAACAACACTCTTGTAACTACTTTATGTATTTCAATTTCTTTAGCCAAGGGCTCTTAGCATGTACCTAGAATTGCATGAAAGATTGGTGATTCATTTCATGTTTGAGGAAAAAGATAAGCACATCCCTAGAGATACACCGCATAAGCTCTTCCTTACAGATCGAATTGATATATTGTGATGAAGCAAAAATCTTTGTTCTGTTACTTTAAGGTCAAAGCCATCTGATGGCAGTTCAGGGTAGAGCTGCAGTAAGGCTCACTCTTTTATACTTCTTTTTTTAATTCTGTGCTTTTTTTTGAAAGACAATAAGAAAAAATGTAGCTCTTCTACAACAGAGGAAGAAGAAAATAAAGTAGAAAGATTCTCTATGAGCTGATTGTGGAGAATTCATTAAGCACCCTTTCTTAGATTAATGCACTACTGCTTGAAGTTTTTTTTTTTTTTTTTTGATATCAAATTTGTCATTTACATTAATTTTCTCTCGTGTGCATTCAGGATGTTCCTTATATCTGTGAAGAGGCTTAGAATCATGAGGACGTCCGAGGCTAATGGACTTGGTATGCAGATGCATAATAAACATAATGATTCACCCCTTGATTTTTTATATTCCTGCATATTAATTATATTTGTTTCCTCATTTGCAGCTCCAAGGTTACATGAAAGCAGTGGGCGACAGAGAAATAAACCCATCTAGCCATTTCCTGTAAAAGCCCCAATATGATGAAGAGTTACTACATTTTCCAGATAAACAAAGGAGAAAAAGAGATACTGAACAGTAAAGCGCTTTGATTAGTAAAAGTTTGGTCCTCCACAGCTGTTTGGTTGTTTGCAGTTGCTGTGTTATTTTATTATATTTCTGTTCATTCTTGTTACCAATCTCTGGGAAAATACTCACCATACTGCTACTGGCACCTTATCTTTCAGTGTAATACATACATGCATACTTAAAGCTATGTTTTGATGCTGTAAATATCAAAACACTTTTGATATTCAGAAAATAGCTTACCTATTCCTTGTCAATGGAAGGAAAGTTTTTGGTTTTTGTGTTGAACTATTCCACCCAGGTTTAGTTTCCTGTTGATCAAATTACTTAAATATGTGAAAGCAGTTGGAAATCATTAACAGGGACGCCATTATTGAGCCATTATTGAGCCATTTTTGTGGGACTTGTTTGAAAAATTTTAGATAACAAATCGTTGGTAGACCTTTGTAGATCTTCTATCGTAGCTTATGTCATTTTTCAATTGCTGAATTGTTTAAAGTTTCTGCCAATTAGGATGAGCTTCAGAATATATAAAGTTGTAACCTCAAAACTGTGGAATAGGAATTATATCAATTTACTTAGGTCTTGGAAGATAAATTTAAAGGTTTGTGTTGTTGCAATTGACTATACCGAAAAGATGGAACTTATTTGCAAGGAGAAGTCCAATTTCATGTACTGATTAATCCTCTAGACACCATTATGAACCAGTGATTGCAATAATGAATAAACACAACTCTACATACACAAGAAGAATTAGTTGAAACAATTTGCGGCCTGAAAGGAACCCTGTTCTGTTCCTACAGAAGGCCATTTACAGGTGATGTGCCAAATACTGGCTTTTCTTTGCTGCTGTTGCTGTTGATGCTACTGCTTTTTCGTCGAGGCTTTGCCTCACCAAGCATTGTAATGACATCCCTCATGGATGGTCTGTCCTTGGGGAGTTTAGCAGTGCAGAGAAGTGCTATTCTAAGGACTAAGAGCATCTCCTCCTGAACATGCTTACAATTTCCTACATTGGGGTCTAATGCCTCTTCTAAGCTTCTATTTTCGCTAATCTTCCTTCGAATCCATTCTACAATGTCCACAGATTCTCCGAACTCAGGATCTAAAGGCCGCTTTCCTGTCAGAAGCTCTAACAGAACCACCCCAAAGCTGTATATATCAATCTTTTCATTAACCTTCAAGGTGTATCCATATTCTGCCAAGAAGTCACAAAGTAAGGTAAATTTTAGTTACAGGTATGCAATTTCTGCAACTGAAACAGAGAGTTAATTTGATAAAGACAGATTAAAACTAGCAACTTACCAGGGGCAATGTATCCATAGGATCCAGCCACCATGGAAACTGTCTCATTCTTCCGAACCATCATCCTTGCCAATCCAAAATCAGCAATTTTTGGCTCTAGATTTGCGTCGAGCAATATGTTATTTGACTTGATGTCTCGATGAATAATTGGTGGGTGACAATCGTGGTGGAGGTACGCAAGTCCTTGTGCAACTCCAAGTGCTATGTTATATCGTGAAACCCAGTCAACTAGCAGCCTCAATGCTTGTTTCCCGTGCAAGGCTTCTCCAAGGCTACCATTGTTCATGAACTCGTATACTATCATCATGTTGGTATCATTATGAAGAAATCCTAATAATCGAACTATGTTTCGATGTCTTAGCTTCCCCAGGACATTGACCTCTCCAACGAAATCACCGCTGCCTCCTGTTTCAATATCAGCTCTTGATCTCCATAACTTTTTGACTGCCACAACTGTGTTCAACCGTGACATCTCAGCCTTGTAAACAACCCCAGTTGCTCCCATTCCAATCACATTTGATTCCTTTATGCAGGCTAGAATGTCAGCGCTTGTGAAGCCAAGCCTCTGGAATGCCATTAGTCTCCAGGGCCACATGCCATTGCCCATCTCTAATCTTTCCTCGAAGCAGCTCCCATTCGAATACCACTTGTTGTATAGAGATCGAGCACCAAAAAGTGCAATTACAACTGCCAAAACAGATGAAATCCCAATGATCCATCCGGCAACAATGTGATTCGTCTGCAATCTCCTCTGCCTCAATGCAGTCGGTGAATAGTGATTGCACGGAGGGAGGACACCCCCACAGAGACCAGCATTGCCAATTAGATCATCTGGGTTTATTGTTCTCAGCACACCATTTGATGGAACGGGACCTTCTAACCTATTGTAGGAAACATTGAGCACTTCTAAGGCAGGAGAGGTTCCAAAATTTTCAGGTATTCCACCAGTTAAAGTGTTATTGGACAGATCAAGAATAGCCAATGTAGACATCATGGCTATTGATTTTGGGATCTCTCCAGTCAATTGATTGTTTTTAAGATTCAAATTAACCAATTTTCCGCACGAAGCAATGCTAGCCGGAATGCTACCAGAAAAATAGTTTGATGAGAGATCAAGAACAGAAAGTGAAGGACAGTCCTGAAACTGGTCTGGAATTTCTCCTACTAAGTTATTGTTTGAGACCATAAATATTTGCAGGTTTGGAATGGAAAGAATGGTGGAAGGTAGTGAAGATCTAAGGTGATTCCTAGAGATGTCAATAAAAGAAAGCGATGAAGAGGAAGCAATGTCATCTGGGATCTCACCAGTGAGACTATTATTTGCCAATTCTAACCTCTGAAGCTTCTCAAGTTTGCCAAGCCCAACTGGAATTGTCCCAGAAAGCTGATTGTTCTGCATTCGGACTCGAAGTAGTGAGAGACAACTCGATAAGCTAACTGGGATTGGACCTGAGAAGGCATTGTTGAACATAATGAGCTTGGTGAGATTGCCTCCATTGCACAAACTTGCTGGGATCTCACCAGAGAATGAATTGGATGATACGTCCAACCACTGCAATGGTGAATTCTTGCCAAGATCACCAGGCAGTGGACCTGATAAAGAATTGTTCCACAGCTCAAACACCTCCAATTGAGTCAACATCCCTAGTCCAGCAGGGACTTGGCCTGAAAGCCGGTTGCACATCAGATTCAAGAGCTGTAAATTCTTCAGCTGAGCAATCTCAGCTGGAATTTCTCGAGATAACATGTTATCAGAGAGATCCAGAAATTGTAACGAATGAATGTTGCCGATTTCTGGTGGAATCTTTCCTTCAAAGTTGTTCTTAAACAAGAACAGTGTCTCCAGAAGCTTAAGCCTCCCTAATTCAGCTGGAATTCCCCCACCAAGATTACCAACTGCCAAATCAAGATATTTCAGATTGGTAAGATTTCCAAACTCTGCTGGGATTTTACCTTCGAACTCATTGTAACCAAGAATCATAGTCTCCAGGGATGAAAGCTGCCCAAGCTCTCGTGGTATCTGGCCAGTGAGATTGTTCCCAGAGAGGCCAAGAAACTTCAGCTTCTGCAAGTTCTTGAAAGACACTGGAATTTGGCCTTCAAAAAAGCTTCCTCTGAGATCCAAAATCTCCAATGAAGTTGCATTTCCAAGATCCTCAGGAAGAAATCCTGAGAAGTTGTTGCTTGAAGCATTAAGAAAAGTAAGTCCAGCTGCTCCTCCAAAACCAACTGGAAAGCTACCCACAAGGAAGTTCTGGCTCACATCAATGCTCTTCAGTCCAGTGAGATTGGACATAAATTTTGGCAGTGATGAAGAGAACCCATTACAGCACAAGTTGAGAGAAGTGAGGCTTTGCAGGCGTTGGAGGTCATCTGATATGCGTCCACTGAGATTCTTGTGGGAGAGATCCAGCTTTTCAACAACTCCATTGGAGCTGCACCACACTCCTGTCCAGTTGCAGTGACCTGGAAGCTTCCCAGCTGCTTCACGGTCCAGCAACTTCCAATCTTGAAGGCTATTCAATGGATCGACGAGACCAGCTTTTATCGATAGCAAAGCTGACAATTCATCACCATTGGAAGCAATCTTTTCAACCACCTTATTAGCAAATCCAAAACAAGAACATCCAACGTAACAGTAGAAGAAGATGATCAGTAACAACTGAATTTTCAACTTCATATGAGGACTGTTCTTATTCATCGCTTTTAGTTCAAATGCATGTATTAGTTTTCCACCATTGTCAGTCTCTAGACCTGCTATAGCTAGAGCTAGAGCTAGAGAGAGAGAGTGTGTGTGTTAGTATGAGAAGGAAGTGTAGTGATGGGGAAGAAGATTGGTTAAATGAATAAGTGTTGGTTATATAAATATATATATATATATATAAAGAATTAAAAAAGAAATAATTGGAGAGGTGATCGTGAGATCTTGGGTTCTGAAACAGCTGGTAATCAGCAAGTAATGACAGGGAAGCTTTTGGAGTTATTGGAAGTTTCTCCGACATTAAACATTGACAAAGAATGTGTTCTTACCACTTCTCAACTTGTTTCTCTGTTAAAAATATATCATCATAATAGTCAAATGAGTGATAAATAATTCTTTCTATTTTTACTATAAAACTGTTAGAGAATATGTACCCATATGCATCTTATTATTTCCTTTTCTGAATCTACCATTACTCTCCTCATCATTGAAGATAATCTGTTGGTGTTGGATCATGCTCCAACTGTTTTACCGGCCGTTTCATTGTGGCTTCATATATAGTAACTTGTAATCATATATACATACACATTGAGAATTGGATAATACAAGTTCAAATCTTTATATTCAACATTAATAATACAATACCTCCAAATAATTCCAAGTGTTACCTTTAAACTCGACCATGTAAACCTTTTTTACAATCGATTATTTTATCTTCAAATAAATTTTATATTTAAAAGAAAAATATTCGTAAAATCAGGATATCCTTATTTTATAAAAATAAATATATAAAATGGCTTTTAATATATATATATATAACAACATTGAGTAAAGTGATGATATATTTGAAAATAAAACACCAAAATCTTTTTTTAATTGCTCCTAAAAGAAATTAATGAACCACTTTGAAGAGCTAGGAATAAAATTAAAAAGAATAGATTATTATGAAAAGCAACTTGAAAGTAGTATTTTTAATTAACGGACAAGGTTGTGGAACCCGAGGGTGCATGCTCAAATGAATAATTTTTGCTTTAATCCTAGACTTTCCCACAAAGTAAAGATTTAAAGGGTAACTTGTAAGTATGACCATAAGGATCGATATACAATTAGGGATCATGCATGATATAATGTTTTTGACCAACACATGTGAACAATTCAACCACACCATCCAACCCACATGTAATGATAGTTTTTTTTTTTTTTTCCTCCACCCTAGCTAGTTATATATTAAATTAAATAGGCAAACAAATTCTAAGGTGTAATAATAATTCTGGGTTATTTTATTTTTTAATTAACATAAGCCAGATCAAACCCATCATGCATCATCAATTAAAATATCAAAGTGGGTTTATAAGATATGCTTTGGATATTAGTTATGATTGACAATAGAAGGAATCTATCCATGTTATGTCTATATATACCAAACTCACAACAAAAAACAAAATTTAACCAATTTTTTTCTTACTTCTCTCTCCATCGAACATTAGTTGATCAAATGTTACGGTTAACAACAGTTGATGGATCATGGAGCATCGATTAGGAAAACATTATTCCCACACGGGATATTGTACGAGTATTTATCCAATAAGATTATATTATTTGTATACAATTTAGTTATATATATGATATAATTTTATTGAATGAATGTGTATATATATTCAATTATTTTCACGAATCCAAAGTGTAACTCTCATTTGTGTCAATGATTTAATCACAATTAGTAAAGATGAATTAAATATATCAGAAAATCATAGTTTTATGATCACTAGACTCTCTAAAAATGAAGACAAAAGTAAGTTGACATTAAAAAGAGTAGCGGAGGGGTTTCTCACGTGAAAACCAAAAACGAAGAGAATGGAAGGGGAAACATGAGAAAATGGGAGGAAGTGATGTTATCAATCATGGTCTGAGCCCACCAACCGCCATTTCTCTTCAGATAAAATAAACAATATATAAAAAGAGAAGAAAAGAAGAGAATAAAAACAGTGAAATTCACATGCACACATGTGGAGCAGTGAATGGCCGAGTAGTAAGAATGGTATTTCTGTTCTCTATATATAATAAAGAAATGGTAGAAAGCCATGTGAAGCAGCAGCTTCCTAGGGAAGCACCTATCCCAATTAATGTAACTAAATAAATAAATATATGGTGATTTTAATGGGCATTTTGGGTGGTTCATGGGGGGAGAAGCTGACGTGCATCCACATGGTTTTGTGCGAAGCACCACCAAAAACCAGCCTTTCACGATCGTTAAAAAGATCTGAGAGAAAGTGAGCCTGAGAGAGAAGAAAAAAATGGTTTCAGAGAAGAAGTGATAATTGCACATGTGCCACATGCACCATTTTGTGTACATGCTATGTATCTATCCAAACCCACAGTAACCTAACCAAACACTAACTATTTGGACATTAACTACTTCTTCTTTTTTAAAGAATAATATTATGTTTCATCCCTTGTATTTTAATTAAAATACATGTAGATGTAGTGATCTTCAACTCTTTCTACTAAAAAGAAGTAAACAACACAAATTAGAATTTCTATTTTAATTAGTTACTTATATTAATTCTTTCATGTTTAAAGTTAAATTTCTCCACTCAAGAAACCCCTTTCCAATATAAAATTTATTTGGTTGAAAGAGTGTTTTGTACATTAACCCACACCCAAAAGAATTTTTTTTTTTTTTGAAAAAGAAAATTTAATTGTAAATGCGTGTGTACCTTAGGTGATGATAATAAAGAAATAATGACCCTTTATTTATTTTTGTAATTAATATGAACTAAAGCTATTTTAGTAATAAAAAAAATTATATTTTGGTGAGAAATGACACTAAACTCTCCTCTAAAAAAATTATGAGATTGTGAGTTGAGAGAGCAATTTCTAAATGTATTTTAGATTGATATATGTTGGATTAAAAGACAACCCAAGACGAGAGATTAATTGATATTTCATCACTTCCAAACATTTTCCTAGTCAAAATATGTAATTATAAATATGATATGAAAATATGCAAGTATAAATATAAATAATTGAAGTATAAATTTTACAAATTAAAGAGTTTAAGAATAAAAAAATTCACTCATAACTCGACTGGTTAGTACACTTCCCTTCCACTTTAGTAGTGAGGATTTAAGTCTCATTATACGCATTTAGCAGTATGTGTAGGTAGTTTTTTCCTGTTGCTATTGGAGTAGATATTTAGATTGTACGTTTAGTAATTGATCTCGAGAGTTTCCGACAGTTTTATATAATGGTTCGACCCCAATTTGTGCCTACATCTAGTTTCTACGGATTATAATATAAATATGATTGATAGATCCTAAGGTCCAATCTAAATTAATTGAGTCAAACCATTCAAACCACATTCAAACATAAACTAGTTTATTAATAAATATAAAACTTATAAGTTTAAAACTAGTTTTATTTGCTTCAAGCTTTAAGATAATCTTCCTTTGTGTCTCCCTGCACATAGAATTGATCATATCTTCAAATTGAAAAATCCTTACATTGTACCTTTTGATATATTTCCAATATGTTTGAAAAAACTTTTACTATATCACATTCAAGTCAAACTTTGTTAAAATTTCATCAATATTTGTTATTTTTAAAATTAAATATTTAAACCTTGAAGCTAATAATGTATATGATAAATTGAGGTTATATCAACTTAAAATTTTTACTCAAATTCATTATTTTAATATCCAACTATCCTAGTTATTTTTAGTCTAAAGAATTGAACAATCACAACACCTAACCATAATAATGTGTACCTCTAAGTAGGTGCCCGAGCTTAGGACCAGTTTGGTATTGGTGTAGTTTCTAAAATGAGTTAATTATACTCAACCTCCCTGAGGTATGCCTAATTACATTCGGAATCAAAGCTTGCATTAATTGACACTAACTTCCCTCACGTTAACTTTGACCGTTAGAATAAACGTTGACTTTTGCCAAATTTATTAAATGACCAAAATACCTCTATTAATTAATATTATCAATTTTTTTTACTCTTTATTAAAAAAAAAAATTGATGGTGGAATCCAGATTGGATATCTACCACTGGATGTCTACCAAGAACAAAAAAAAAAAAAAAAATTTGAAGCTTGAATGTCTGGGTTCGTTTGAACCCAGACTTCGAACCCTTTGTGGGTTCGATTCGAACCCATAAGGGTTTGACTTCGAACCCTTCTAGGTTCGATCTCGAACCCAGATCTGGGTTCTACAAACCTAGAAGGGTTCGATTCGAACACTTCTGGGTTTGAACGAACCCAGATATGGCTTTCACGAACTCGAAAGGGTTCGATTCGAACCCTTTTGGGTTTGAGATTGAATTTACAAGGGTTCGAAGACATCTTCGAATCCACAAAGGGTTCAAAGTCTGGGTTCGAACGAACCCAGACATTCAAGCTTCAAAATTTTTTTTTTTTTTATTCTTGGTGGAGATCCAGATGATCCGTCCATCATTATTGATGGACGGTAAAGATCCAATCTGGATTTCACTATCAATTTTTTTTAATAAAGAGTAAAAAAAAATTGATAATATTAATTAATATGAGTATTTTGGTCATTTAATAAATTTGGCAAAAGTTAACGTTTATTATAACGGTCCAAGTTAATGTGAGGGGAGATTAGTGTCAATTAATGCAAACTTTGATTCCGAGTATAATTAGCCAAACCTCAGGGAGGTTGAGTGTAATTAACTCTTTCTAAAATAATTAATGTTAATTGTGTTGAAAGAATAATCAACTGTGAAATTAAGTGGATTGATATTCAAACTTTCCTTTTAAAACTATCGTGAGATTCAAAAGTATAATATATGTCTTTAATCAATTTTATTATCAAACTATTATAGCTGTGTATAATAACACAATAGACACGATATAAAATGTTTCAGTTCTTTTTTAGGGATTGTAAGAATTTGGCTATTTGAACATAAAACAAAATACATGTCATATTGTATTCTTGAATAAATAAACCAATATTTAGTGAGAGAATAAGATACATCATGACGAGTTTGACATCAATGCCATTTGTGGTTTAACCGTTAGTGTACAGTGATATTAAACACTTAACCTCACTATATTCTAAAGGCATATATACATAACTCGATTACCTTACTCGATTAGTGAGTCTTAAGGTTTGCGATATTCGCAATGTACCTAGAAACCACTATTATCACTGTAATAATTCTTTTTTCACCATAATTTTTTCCATACATGTAAGTCATAGTTCGATGTAATTTTCGGTTCAATTCAGCAACTCTCAATGCAACTTCTAAAAAATTTTCCTACACAAATAAAAGTGTACAACAACCTTAAATGTAGTGGTTTAGGACTTGTTTGGCAGGACTTTTCGAAGTCTACTTTTGATTTTTTGAGTTTAAAAGCTCTTTTGGGAGTATTTGAATTTTTCAAGAGAAAAACTTTTAAGTATTAAAAGCTCTTCCAAACAAAATAAAAATATATGACTTTTATAGAAAGAACTTTTAAAAAACCAAAAGTCTAAATTAAAAACTCTGACAAAACAAGAACTTAACGAAAATATGGTATGCATTATCGAAGATATTGTATGCATTATCCAACAACGTGGCTGGTTGGGCCGATCCCAAGTTCCTAACGGTTACATCATTGACTGCCTAAATTTAAGATATCTCTAGTAAGTAGTAAAATAAAAATGGGTTTTCAAGTTCAGAAGTGTCTTATTTAAGAAAAACTCAGTAAAAATGAAAATAATTTTTTGGAATTTTTTGTGTTGGGTGTTTGATGTAAAATGGAGGAATCGAATGAATCTCAATAGGATATTTGGAACCAAAATTTTCCCTTATTTATTTTGTTCAACTGTTAGGTAAAAAAAAAAAACCCCAAAATTACCTTCACTAATGTCAATAAAACTCCCAAACACACCATTAATAGAAAAGGCCAACCATTAGTTGTGAATTCATTTGTTTTAGCAGTCTCATCCATGAATATAATAAAACACAAACCCTTAAAACTTCAAACTATAATATGCATTACCAGATCAAACATGCAATTCACAGCACATACCAAGAACATACCTTTTTGTTCATCATTTCTTGATGCCTGAACAAGATTTACAACTTTGAAACTCTAGTTCAGATCAACAAGAAACAATTCCTGAGTGTAAACACAGGAGGCGATAAAGGAATGAGTTTGACAACTTATTTCATCAACAAGATAACTATGACCCTAATTACAGTATACAACTATATTCCTTTCTGGACAGCAGACCCTAAAGAATAAAAAGAATAAGGGCTGACTGGTGGCCCTTGTGAAAAATTAGCCACCATCTGTACTCTCTGTATATCCTACACTGTAAATGAATGTACCCTTCGGGTTTGTTCAACCAAGTAAGAAGCACCACAGAAATGGGTTGTAGTTTATGATCCCATAATGAATGCGTGTATCTCAGCCCAACTCAAGACTGTGTATAATGTGCCAGATAGCTTGTTCCACTTAAACGAACCACCTTTAGCAAGTTCCCGTTGTTTCTCCACCAAACCAGAGAATAATGGGACAAAAGAAACACCAAATTGATCTCCCACTCTCCTCAGGCTTGAGCTTGAACCCATTACGATGCCTATATCTGCTTCAAGAAGGCAGAGTAAGTCGCCGAGTGTACCTCCAATATAAACTGTCAAGTGCTGATCATCATTGTTGCGGTACTTTAGAATGTCATTGAAAACTTGAAGCTTTTCCAAGGGAGACTCCAATTCCTTAACAATTTCACCTGTGGAAATGGATTCTTCATAGACTAACTCATTTGAATGTACTCTCAGTGCATTTAGATCCCCTGGTGAAAAAAAAAAATTTCAAAATTTTCAAACCACCAAAGAGAAAGCAATAAGGAAAAAAAATGAAAAGAAAACTATATCAACAAGAACTCATTGAAAGTATGGCAACATATCAATCATTGAAAGTAAAAACATACAGAAAACTATATCTCCTAATAACATTCAGGATTTAAGAACACCAACCATGTCCAAAAACAAACATTTGCTAATCCTATCAATCATTGAAAGTATGGCATCATATCAACAAGAACTCAGAAAACTATATCTCCTTATAACATTCAGGATTTAAGAACACCAACCATGTCCAAGAAATAAGAGAAACTTCAGACAATCCAACTTCAAAATCTTAATGAAAACAAGAACAAAGATTGCACCATTTGCCTAAACGCCTTTCAAGCATCTCAATGAATTTTAATTGTTTTAGAAATCTCTACCATCCTCTCAACTCTGTATTTTGAAAATCAAACGATTCAAATGAAGAACTCTATCCAAAACTTAGAACAACTTGACGGATACATGTTAACAAGGAAAGGAAATTTTAACTTCAGGTCAAGTATCAGCTTTGTTGGAAACAGAGCTTTTATCATATTCTGGTTTTAGAATGTGTCACATCTGGTAACTGCCAACAGTAGACGTGGGTTTGAAACATAAAGTTTATGTCCACGAAAATGAGTCAAATAAAACACATACATTCCAGAAAATCTACCTGATGAAAAAGCTGACCTAATGAGATCGCCACACCAACCGTATGAAAGTACATGAACATCAGTCTTAAAATTTTCACTTTCTACAGCCTTTTGGAAGAACCCTCTACATCCATCTTGAAGAATGAGATGTTCACCAGTCCGTTTTATGTCCTCTAAATTTAAACCCTTCAACACTCCTGAATGGACTACTCTGGAATTTGCTGTTTTCTCAAAATCTGCAAGTTGCTTGAGTGCTTCACACAGACGTCCATAATCAAATTTTCCTGTAGCAAAACATGAGACATTGTGAGCATAGAAATTTCAGCAAATACATTCTCTCAATAACATAAAGGGGAGAGGGTTGCCCTGTGAATAATTTTCAAACCATGCCATCTTTGGATTCAGAAGAAACATAGTGACTCCATAAATTAAGGACGAGAAGTTTCAAACTATAGCTATATTTCTAAAAATTTCGATCAATTAAGAAATCTTTCCATGATATTTTACCCAAACAATGTTTCGGATTTATGGGTCTCTAATCCAATTTTATCATCAACTCTCATCTCAAATCCTTGAGCCTAGCATATCCTAGAAGTTCTTGCCATGGCAGCTTTAAACAACAGAAATAAATCAGGTCACAATCCAATTTATATCATATACCTGCTTCACTGGGCATGATGCTTTCTATGCATCGTTCATACTCTTCAGTATACTTGGTGGAAAGAACATCCCATGCACTCCTCAAATCAGCTGATGACATCCGAGTGAGTTTGGTTTCATTTTGATCAGGATCAGCCCTTTTTGCTGTTAAGATTGCAATTTCAGCTAAAATGGCAGACGAATCAAAAGCAGCGCATGTCAAGTCAAAGTCACAGAATATGGTCAGGCGGCCTTCACCAGGGTCTTGCACCCGACACAAAGGAACTACTATTTGCTGTTCCAACGGTTGAGCAGCGAAAAAAGCTGCTTCAAGTTTCATAGCTTGATGATAAAGCTTCTCAATGACTTCAAGCTCTTCGCCTGTCAATAAAACACTTAGTTTATCCAGCAACTCTTCAGTTTGCAAAGCTGACACCTACAATATGAAAGCAAATAATAGTAACATGAATTACATCTGCCGAAACAACTAAAACAAGTATTTGGTTTGACTTTCTCAGCAAGCTATTAAGAGAAGATCAATAAAAGAACTAATATTTGAGTATCTGACGGACCTCAAAATCTTGAGAGCAATAAGTGTCAATCCACTTCTTGTAGATGTGACTACTATCATTAGGATCCAGAAGAGCCTGGATCTCTTTAGTTATGACCGCAAAGAGCCTCATGCTAGGTGAAATAGCACCAAGTATGTAAGCAGCAATTTTTATCTTCTCAAAAGGAGTTTCAATTTTAAGAGCCCTTTCTCCTTCAACTTTACCCAAGGCCGTTGCCCCCAAAAAATCTGTGTATTTGACTGCAGCATTGTTGGTAATGCTTTCTTTTGGGAGTTCAAAGCCCCATTCCTGAAGAAGAAAATCTTTTCAAGATATATACTGAAAATAACCACAAGCATGAAGATAAGACGAGCAGAAAATAAGAAAGCATTCTGTATAAGGTTCAAGTTCATTATTTATCTTTAGTTACTGGAGGAGCTATGAGAGCCTAAGGAATGCACATTAGATTGTACATAATGACTGCAGGATGGTGAATATAAAAAAAAGGAGCTCAACTGGTCAAATTCATATAACTAATTCAAAATCTATATCACTTGCTTCAGGAATGAAACCAAAGAAAAAAATTCAGCATGAATTGCAAATTTATCCCTTCGTTTTTGGATGGGAGAGTTACAGGTCTGTCTTAAATATCACCAAATACCAACTACATGTGAACTCAAAATTCAATGAATCAAACAGACATTGCAATAAAGCATATTTTAGTTATTTACTTTATTTCAATCAGCTGAAACATGCAATTGATCGGAATTTAATAGTGAAGCAATAAAGCATATTTTCCACCAATGTCCAGGTAAAATTAAGAGTACGTTGCTAATCGTAAATTTGATAATTTATCCACTCCAGTGGAACTGGCCAGAACACTGAAACTACAACATTGCAAACTCCAAGCATTTAGAAGGTAAATTCTTCCTCTTTAACAATGATCCTTTAACTATTTATAAAATTCATGCAAATAATTGAATCAACAATGTCCTATCTCCTTATGACATTAAATATCTATCAATAAATGAGGATGGCCATTCTGACATGTTTGTTGTAGCAAAAATATAGTTACCCAACAATGAATCCTAAGAAACAAACAATAGCTTTATAATGATAAAATAAAGTTGTTTCAGAACAACTAGGAGAGACACAGATGCCCTCCATTGACGACTAAAGAATCAGGTTCACACGTTGGGTTGGCCTACTAATAATACCAAGAACCAATAGGGATTAGGTAAGTTGAAAGCGATCAAACTTGGAATCTTTTACTTGGTAAGTGCGATCTTTGAATCTTCCCCACTCAACTACCCATATTTAAAGTTAATCCCACTATCTTGACTACCAAACAATTCCAATTGTCAATCTTACACTCACAAAATCAACAACTAACCCGAATAACGTAAGACACACTGCCTAGAATCGAAGTACCATAAAAATCAGAACAAAATGAAAAACAATGCAAAAATTGAAAAAATATATATTAAAAAAAAAGAAGCAAGCTTACGCGGACAAGAGTATCGTGCGCTTTAAGCTTCTGTTTAACGCGTTTTCTTAGCTTGCGTATAGCAGTTTTGTCGTCTTCATCGTCCGCACATTCTTCAGCCAATTCGTAACTAAAAGGAAAAAAAAAACATTCACAATCACATTGAATCCAAGAAAACGTAAAAAAGAAAAAAAAAGAGAGCTTAATAGAAGGAATGATGAGTTACGCGCGAGCGAAGGCGTCAAGGAAAAGCACGTCATGAGAGATGCAACGGAGGAATGTATCGACGCTCAGATTTCCGGCGGCCAAAGAAACAAAGAACGGAGTGTACATACTGAATACAAACTCGCTCTCGAACTTGATCCAGAACTTCCTCGCCAATCCTTCTTCTTCCACCGCTTTCATCTTTCTAGTCGTTTCAAGGTCTTCAGTTTTTTTATTCATGGTGAAGTGAAGACGAAGATCGTTCTTTGGATAGTTGGATTGAATAACAGCAAAAATGAAAAAAATAAAAAACAAGAAAAAGAGAGAAGGAGAGTTGGAATCGGTTTTTTTGTTTTGGTGGGATGTTTTTATACGAAGTGGAAGTGGGGTCCAGGTTTGCGGGAAAGAAATTGCCGGCGGTCAACTCTAACTCCAAAACCAAAAATCAAAATCAAACAAACGCATGGAGGTCTCGTGAGTTGGATGGGACCGAGGAGACTGAGTCAGCCAGTCACCCCTCGGTTTTTTTTATTTTCGTGACTCGTCTTTCGTCTTTTCAACAACTGTTTAGTTGTTACCGCGTTTACCATACTGTAAATTTGAGAGAGAAGGTCAACATGGGTAAAACTTGTAACTTGTAAGCGTGTCGGAGCTGTTCATTATTGAAGGTGCTATGTGACACGTCGGCATATTATGCACACGTAGGACGCCTGGTCCCCCTACATTATCTATTAACGCTTTTCAAACTGAGTTGCAAGAGTACACAAATAATGAAGAGTTTTACAATAGAGGTACAAGATTTTTATCTAAATTTATAGTTTGATGATATAGTATGTGAGTTAATACTATATAAATAATTAAATGATGTATTAATGACAATTTAGTAATATTCTTTATAATAATATAATTTACAACAATAAAAATAATTTTTTATTTTATAGTTTGAGTTATTTAATGAAAATTGAAGTAAAAAATTATGTTCAAAAGGTTTGTGAGTAACGGCAGGTCTTGAATTAGATTTATATGGTTAGTTTATCTTTTATAATTTTTTTAATTGAGATAGGATGTTGCGATGGTATAGAATATTTGTCAAGGCAAGGCGTGACAAAATGTCTAGTGGGGCGGGTCCCGTTGGTGTGATGGAATGAAAGTGGGGAGCCATAAATCTTTGAAAAAAAATTTAATGGATAGAATTCTTATTTATTTATTATTTTTCTAAATTTATACTAAATCTATTATTAATCTAGTAATATTAATTATTATATACTTAGTCTGGATATTTATTTATATAATTAAAATATCTATTTTTATAATATAAAGAGAAAAATCCATACACATACTATAAATGTCTATTTGGTAGAATTTTTAAAAATCTGTTTTTAATTTTTTAAGTTCAAAGTTCTTTTAACAATATTTTTATAAAAGAGTTTTTAAATTTTAAAAGTTTTTATAGGTAGAGTTAAAATATATAAAAAAAAATTTTAAAAATTAAAAGTTTAAAATAAAAATATTGCTAAATAGGACCTAAATACATGAGATAAAATTTAATTATACCTTTGATGTGAATGGAGGGATACGCATATTTTAAACTTTTATAGATAAGTTTATTGAGAGAAAATTTTGAAAGAACAAAAATTCCAAGATTTGGTGCGCAATGCGAATGCACTGAATTTGTTTTTGCAGAGGAGGACAGGGTGGCACGGTCCATGCACGCTGGGTAAGGAAGGCCAACTAAATGTCATTCCATTTTGCCTTTCTCGTCACGACCACGTGGTGAAATCAAGTTTCTTGCCATTTTTATTTGACCCAATAATGGCCCTACGTGTGTACAAAGTCTTGACTTCTTATTCAAATTTCTTTCATGAGTAGTTTTGATTTGAAGTTTTGCTTGGAATCTACCTAATTGTGCCTTTACAAAACTTGCATCATCCATGACTCTTAATAATATAGCTGTGATCATTATTCAATGTGTGCAAATTATGTGTGGGTCACTTTCGAAACGTTTTTGTGAGGAAAATTTAAATAAGCCATCTCCAATCCACAGCACCAAATTTTACATTAAAATGATGCAAAAATAGCATTTTTTTAGAATATTATTACACCAAATTTTTTTTATCTCTAACTCAATTTGCACTAAATTGGTGCAAACACTATTTTTAAATAATATTCTATACATAATTATTTAAATAATATTTATTTATTTATTTAGTATTATAATATTATTATTAAATAATTACATATATTATATAAAAAAAATTAAATACTCAAATTAATTTTTTCTCATTTTTAATATAATATTATTTTAATTATTATTTTTTTCCAACTAATTTTTTTATCCAACTAATTAAATTTGTATCTAATTTTTACCCGCATATTTTTCGAGCGACTGTTTTTTCACCCACTTATTTTTCTACCATTAAATTTTCATTAATTTTAACCGACATATTTTTTCTAGTCAATAATCACATTATCCAAAAATATAAAAAAAAATTCAAATAAAAATATTTCATTAAATAACATGACTTACATAAAATATAAATAAAAGCTGAATAATAATAATTTACTAAACTCGAATCATCCAACACATTCAACCAATACTTTGGTGGTTATGGAGGAAATGGAGATAACATTCCGGATTATTAATAGTATTTTTACAATTATTGTTATCAACTGTTTTATTTTAAGCTATCCATGTATTTTATTTAAGTTTAAGCTATATTGTAATTTGTTTTTTTTATCCATGTATTTTATTTAAGTTTAAGCTATGTTATAATTTGTCTTTTTTTATCCATGTATTTTGTTGAAGTTAGTTTAACGTTATTGTTTTTATTTAATTACTGATTATTATATTTTTAAAATAGTAATTGATAAAATAATTTTTTTTATACATTAAAAATTTAAGTGAAATTAAAAATTAAAAATGAGTTAAATATTTAATTAATAAGTTAATTAAATAACTTAATAATATATATCAATATTGTACTCATTTTGAAGCTCTCGACAAATTAATCCCAACAGTATATTTTTTGTATAAAGTTAATTTATATATTTATTTATTTATTGAAATATCTAAATTAATTAAATTAGTTAAAGGACATAAAAGGAATAAAATTTATTGGAATTATAATATAAAGGACAAAATTGAAATTTGGAAATATGCACAGTGCTTGGTGCAAGTGAACAGTGCTGCACCAAATATGGTACAGCACTGTTCACTTGCACTAAAAATATGCATGGGAGACAGTAAAATAGTACTGCGTTGGAAGAGAAATTGACGCAAAATGGTGCAATTGCCTCGGTTGGAAACGCTCTTATGATGTTAATTTTATTGAAATGTATAATCACCGTTACCATTACCATCAGAGCATACATATGTGATACGACCACTCTTAATAAATTTATATAAAAAAGGTATGTGACGACATCAAATAAATAGTTAATTATAAATATAGAATATCTAATATGTACTTAAAAAAATAAGAATATCTAATATTTAATTATAATGTGTTTTCTACCCAAATCATTTTTAATTTAGGGAAAAATAAGAATATCTAATATTTAAATATAATGTATTTTCTACCCAAATCATTTTCAATTTAGGGTTGACCTTGGGTCGGGCAACAGGGGCAACCGCCTAAGGCCCCGGCTCAAGGGACCTAAATTTTTATGTTATTGTTGAACTTTTTAGGCTTAATTTTTTTTAAAATCTTTATATTGATTTAATGTAGTAATACTGTTTGGGCCTAAAAAAAATTTTCTTGTTGGACCCAATTTTTTCTTTTTTTTTTATGTTGAACTGTCATGCCCAATTTTTTTTTTTTTTTTTTTTTATGTTTGTATGTATATGTATATTATTATTATTATCATCTCATTCTAATTTTTTTGGGTTGATTTTGTTTTCTTCCTCCGCAACTCTCTCTTTGTTTTTCTCACACACAGCTTTATGATAATTTTCAGTTCCTTGGATTGGTAGGAATTTATAGTAATTTTTGTGTTGGAGTTTTATATCTTGTTGTTATCATTCTTTATGATAATTTTCTTCAATTTTTTAGTTGAGTTCCAGGGAATCCCACCAA
This sequence comes from Xanthoceras sorbifolium, assembly GCA_003430845.1. Taxonomy (NCBI): domain Eukaryota; kingdom Viridiplantae; phylum Streptophyta; class Magnoliopsida; order Sapindales; family Sapindaceae; genus Xanthoceras; species Xanthoceras sorbifolium. The sequence continues at coordinate 9,350,987 of CM010608.1, read as the reverse complement.
AGAAGATGAATTATTTAAATTTAAATTTGTATTTTATTCTTCAAACATCAAAACTCTATTTTTTATTTTCTTTATATTGAATTTTGAGGCCCTTAAGATTGACGAATAAGTTTTTAAGTGATTATCAAAACTCAATGCAAGTATTTATATTCCTTTATCAAAATTCAAAATTATTATTGGTTAAGAACATCCAATCTAATAATTAATTGCTTTAATTTTTTTTTTCCTTTTTCCTCTAGTTGATTTTTTCATATGTGGCATTTGGTATACTTTAAAAATTAAATTCATCCATAAGAATTTAATCTAATATTTTGGTGACATTTATACAAGCTTCTCATAAATTTATGTTGCGTTATGCAAATTATATTTATTGGTTCATTAAATTATTTCTCATAAAATGAAACAGAATTCTGGAAACATGGCATTTCCTTTTTTTTTTTAGACATAATGTAATAGAGGTCTTCAATTTTCTTCTCACGATTTTTGAAATTAAGCTCCTTACTAGGAATTAGGAAAAGTTTCAAAAAAATAGTTCATTAAAAATACATTGCACGTAAAATTAAAGGCATAATGATCTAGCCTTCCATTGAGTTATAGCCATTAAAAAAAAAATTATTTAGTAAAATTTTTATATTAATTAAAATTTATTAAAATATAACATATTAAGATCTTATTTTAAGTTGATCTCCGTACTAACAAAAAGTTAGGGCGGTCCGTTTCGATTAATTGAGCTAGTGACGTCTCAAGTACTCTTGACCTTATCAATCGGCTCGCATAAAATGACTTGAACTTATCAATGAATTGATTTAAATGAATCCGTTTGATAACGTTTAATGTGAAGACAAAGATTAGTTAAAGAAGGTTAGAAATTATATTAAATGAGCGGCTCGTAAGCCTTCTGACTTTTCCACAAATAAAAATTAAACAATGTTGACAAATTCACTATATATATCATTTCTAATATGTACTTCTCAAAAAAAAAAAAAAATATCTAATATGTAATTATAATGTGTGTTCTACCCAAATCATTTTCAATTTGGAGTCGGTCTTGGGTCGGGTACCAGGGGCAACAGCCGACGGCCCTAGGCTCAAGGAGCCCAAATTTTTATGTTGATTGTTGAACTTTTTAAGCCCAAATATTTTAAGTTTTTATGTTAATTTGATGCCGCGATTTTGTTTGGGCCTAAATTTTTTTTTTCTTTTTTCTGATGTTATTGGGCTTAATTTTTTTTTTTTTTTTATATTGAATTCTTAGACCCAATTTTTTTTATATTTGTCTGTATATGTATATTATTATTATTATCTCATTCTAAGTTTTGAATCTTTTGGGTTGATTTTGTTTTCTTCTTCTACAACTCTCTCTTTATTTTTCTCACACACAGTTTTATGATAATTTTCAGTTCCTTGGATTGGTAGGAATTTATAGTAATTTTTGTATAGGAGTTTTATATCTTCTCGTTGTCTTTCTTTATGATAATTTTCTTCAATTTTTTAGTTGAGTTACAGGGAATTTCACTAAAGAAGATGAATTATTTAAATTTAAATTTGTATTTTATTCTTCAAACATCAAAACCCTATTTTTTATTTTCTTTATATTGAATTCTAAGGTCCTTAGAATTGACGAAGAAGCTTTAAGTGATTATCAAAACTCAATACAGGTAATTTTATTTATTTATTAAAATTTAAAATTATTATTGGTTAAAAACAGCCAGTATAATAATTAATTTCTTTAATTTTTTTTTCCTTTTTCCTCTAGTTGATTTTTTCATGTGCAGCATTTGGTATATTTTAAAAATTAAATTCATCCATAAGAATTTAATCTAATATTTTGGTGATATTTATACAAGCTTCTCACTATAAATTTATGCTGCGTTATGCAAATTATATTTATTGGTTCATTCAATTATTTCTCAGAAAATAAAACAAAATTTTGAAAATATGACATTTCTTATAGATTTTTTTTCTAGACATAATGTAATAGAGGTCTTCAGTCTTCTTTTCACGATTCTCAAAATTAAGCCTTTTACTAGGAATTATAAAAAAATAGTTCCTTGAAAATACATTGCACATGAAATTAAAGGCGTAATGATCTACTCTCCCATTGGGTTCTAACCATTAAAACAAATATATATCTGGCAAAATTTTTTATTTATTAAAATTTATCGAAGTATAATATGTTAGAACCTCATTTTAAGTTGAATCCCGAACTACCAAAAGGTCAGTACAAAGCTGTTTCGATTAATTGAGCTAGTGACGTCTCAAGTACTGTTGACCTTGTCAATGGCTCGCATAAAATGACTTGGACTTATCAATGATTTGATTTATTGAATCCGTTTGATAATGTTTAATGTTAAGACAGAGATTAGTTAAAGAAGGTTAGAAATGATATTAAATGAGCAGCTTGTATGCCTTCTGACTTTTCCACAAATAAAAATCAAACAAAGTTGACAAATTCACTAATAAATCTTTTCTCATTTAATTCTCTGCAATGGACTTTTCTTCAAGCCAACTCTCAAAAAGGCCCATCATCGGCCCAACTTAAGCAATCCCAAATGGCACGTAGAGTCCAGCCATGCGATGCAATGGTACGGCAGAGTAGATGCTGGATGGATGCCAACCAAATCAATCAACTTGTGATGATAATGAAGAGCTAAGAATTTGTTTGCGAGTGACTGGCTATCGTTGTTACACATTACGCTCACCTCACCAATCACCACCGCACCAAACTCTCTTCCTTTTAGCACACACACACTCTCTCTCTCTGGTTTCTGCAATGGCAACTCTACAATCACTTGCATTTGCCTCTCCGGTCTCACACTGTTGGCACCAACCGGTACCACGCTCTCTCTCTGGTATTCTTCTTCTTCCACCTACCACTTTACCCTACTTGTTTACAAGTTTATTGCAGTTGTACAGATAGATGCCCCACATAACTGGTCTTTGCATGAATTTCAATTCTACATGTTTAATTTTTCAGTTAAATTAAGTACACCTTTCCAGTAACATATAAAGGGTTTTTTTCCTGTAAATATGCAAGTCATTTACTCATATGGCATATGCAAAGCACCGTGTGTGTGTGTGTGAAATGGGATTTTGATTTTGCTTGATTTGGTGTGTTTTAAGGTCAAACAGGGAGAGATGATGATTACAGAGAGGTTATGGGAGCTTCCTAGATTTGTACTTCTCATTTTCAAAGTTTGACAATCTTGATTTGCATTTTTGAGTTCCATGAAAATAATGAAGTTGAGTGTTTTTCTAGAAATGTAGTTGGTGAGTGGTATAATTGTTGAACCAATGTGACTTGTCTGTCTTATGTTAGGGTGGATTATGGGATTCAAAGACTTTTAAGAGTAAATAACGCCTACCTCCCTTGAGGTTTGTTCAATTACAGACGAAGTTAACTTTTTGATTTATTAACAAAGAACTCTCTTCCCGTTAGTCAACCAACTTTTGGGTTTTTTTGACAAAAACCTTCTCTGGTCAACTATTATATTTAACCAAATTTTACTAAGGGCAAGAGAGGTATTTATCAATAAATAATAAAGTTGACTCCCCTTGTAGTTGACAAAACCTCAGGGAAGGTCGATGCAATTAGCTTGACATTTAATTAGAGGTGTGAGATTCCTAAATCAGATGATTAGTAAAATCTGTAATCATTAGGCTGTTCAAGTTCTGAACAGAAAATGAGGTACAAAGAAACAAAGAGACATATGCTTGACAAATAGATTTAACAGTCTTATCTTATAAGGAACTTAAGAGGCCCTTGGGGTTATTACTTAATATGCATCTAGCTTTTCTAAGAAACGTGCTCCGATTGAATTACAGTGACCTCTTCCAGTGGTTAATTTTTGTAAGTTGGTATCATTATTTTAATAACCTCCCAGTTAAGCCTTCACTTTGGCTTTTTCTGAAGGAGATACTAGTCCAGCAGTGCCTATTGTAGCAATATTTACTGAAACAGGTGAACTGTATGGAGTCTCTAGTGAGTGTGCTGTTAGATGTCTCAGAGGCATTGAAACACTAAACGAACCTAGAAAATGCCCAACAAAGGGGAAGCTACATTTGTTGCGGTATGCTTTTGCATTCAAATTGCAGTGGTGTGTCCAAAGTATACTACCCTATAAGAATAACCCGAATCTAGAGAATAATCAAGCGACTCAATTGTGTGATCATAACAAGAACAGGAACTAGTGGCAATGGCCAGATGTGTAGATTCTGCTGTCTTCCCTTTCCCCTCAATGCCAGAGGCTCTTTGGACATTTTTCTTAGTTTGTACAATGGATAGTTCATTATAATACAGCAATAGCAAGTATTTAAAATTGGGCTTCTCATCTATTATAATTTCGATATCTGTTTTACAGGCATAGTAACATGTACTCTAAATGGAATTGCACACTCAACATTCAATGGCCAGTCTTTACACCTGGCCCGTCGAAATTTGGCCCCCTTGAGACGAAACTCTAAGATACCTGGACCCGTAACAATGATGGTCAAACCCACAATTCAGTTCATCCAGGGAACTGATGAACTGACAGTACCAGATGTCAAGCTAACCAAATCAAGAGATGGCACAAATGGTATGGCTATATTCAGGTTTGATCAGCCCTCCGTCTTTGACTCATCTGGTGAAATTGGTGAAATCACTGGATTGTACATGATTGATGAGGAAGGTGTTCTTCAATCAGTTGATGTAAATGCAAAATTTCTTAATGGAAAGCCTTCAGCAATTGAGGCAAAATATATTATGCGATCTCCCCGAGAGTGGGATAGATTTATGAGGTTCATGGAGCGATATGCGAATCAAAATGGCTTGCAATTTGTCAAAAAATGAGGCAATGTATATTCTTTCATTTTCTCATTTGTTTGCTTCTTCCCCCATCACCTCTTTGGTCTTTGTAATTTTGTCAAGTGAAACTTGAAGGCCTTAGTTAACAACCATGTAGTTTTGATAAAAATACCATAATACTCCCTTCTCTTCAACAGTTTTTGTTGTTGATAATTGGTGTTTGACTCTCTTTCCTAATTTATGTACACGTGAGGAGATAGAAACATGTTTCCCAACTTTGTTGAATGAATCAATCTGTTTTGGGAATTTATGTCTCAGAAAAGATGAGACTGTGGACTATTGGAATGTCTACTTGAGAAATGACGAGAATGTGGGTCCACAGAGTATAGCCTATTAGAAGTACTGTAGAAAGTGTCTGAGACATAAGAAATGCTTCACATATCTGCTTATTAATATATCATACATCTATGATATTTCTGGCAGAACATAATTTAGTATTATCAATGCAACAATCTCCTAAGAATGAGAAAGGGCTTTTGGCAATTTGCTTTGAGTCTCAATTCTTCATAATCATTAATCCTCCAAGTAAATAAAAATAGGGTAGCAATAGCAGAACTATCTCAACTATTAGCTTGTCACTACTTTCATTGCCAAATACTAGCTCCACTTTTACTTCCAAGTCACAGAAATAGGACTTCGAACCCTGTAAAGACTGTTTACATGCACCCATGTCAACTGCCCTTGTGCAGAGCTTATCTTACCTTTCCCTGTTCTCTTCCTTGATATGAACCAGATTCTGTAACTTAAACTCTGATTCATCTTCTTGAACACCAGCCTTTGTGGTTTAACTCTCACTTTAACGCCATCGAGAGCCTTTACTTCCAACGAGTAGATGGAATTAGGGCTTCCTACGTTTGTCAGTCGCCTTTTGATCATTTTGGTCGTCTTTCCATGCTTAAAGGTTACAGAAATGGAGGGGTAATTGAGGCTGAAACCCCGGTTCATCTGCGAAATTTCATGGCAGCTTATATTCCTGTGTGTGATTGTAAATATTTGTGATCTAGTGTATCCGAGAGTGCACATATGAGTGACATAGTCATCTGGCTTGATATCATATATCAATCCAGGATTGATGGCTCTTTCTGGGTTTACTTGCCCTGCTCCAATTGCGAAAACTCCAGCCGTTATATTTCCATCCATAATTGGTTTTCCGAAATGATCATTTGCATCAGCAGTTGTCATAATTGCAGATTTAATCGCTGCAGGGGTCCATTTGGGATGTGCTGAGCGGATTAATGCAGTAATGCCACTGACATGGGGACAAGCCATGGACGTTCCTGACATTACAGTGAAATTCACTCTTCTAGAATCTTCAGGAAGGCTGGAAGGACCTAAATTTTGAGGCCAAGCAGCTATTATGTTGACTCCAGGAGCAATCACATCTGGTTTGAGGACAGTAGTATCAAATAAAGTCGGTCCTCTAGCCGAAAACTGAGCTACTGCCGGGGCCCTTGATCTTCCTATTACAGTTCCTCCAAAGATGATTCGAGCTTTGGCTCTCCTTGTGGAGTTTATGTAGGCCTTCAAACCAACTGACTCTGCAAATCCAACCATTGTGGCTGGCAAGACATGGACATCAATGGAGTCCTCTTCCAGGTTTATCTCTGTATTTGCTAAAACCATTGCAGCACCGCCAGCTTCCTTCACGGCTTGGCCCTTTTCCGCTCTTCCATTGACACCCCGGTCACAGACAACCATCTTTCCCTGCACTTTGGCTCTTGGGAGAGACCCTTTCAAGCAAAACTCACTTCCATTGTCACCACCAGTTATATAAACTAATTCAAGCTCTTCTTCTACATTTGACAAATGTTTTCCAGGGTACATGGATTCTCCATAAATCATTTCTCCATTGCCCGTTCGAACAATAGCTGGAAATCTTCTGTCAAGTGTGCTTGCACCAACGGTAGCAATCCATGGAGCTATATTAGCAACTGAGTATTGGAGTGGCCCATTATTTCCTGCAGCACATACAACCGAAATACCATGCTCCATTGCTCGGAAACTGCCAATTGCAATTGTATCGTCAAAAAGCGGTAATGGGAAGCCGCCCAGAGATAGAGAGAGGACATCAACTCCATCTCTAATTGAAACATCCATTGCAGCTAAGATATCAGAGCTGTAACAGCCAGTGAACCAGCAAACTTTGTACACAGCAATGTGTGCACCAGGGGCCATTCCTCGAGCCACACCTGCTCCATTACCGAGCACACTAGCCATCGGAACTGAAGCTCCAGCAGCCGTTGATGATGTATGAGTCCCATGACCGTGGGAGTCCCTTGGTGACACATATTCCTGAATAATGTTCGGTGATGATGACATTGAAGCAACACGATGTCCCTTAGTGAAGAACCTGGCACCAATTAGTTTCCGGTTACAGTTGGAAGAATTAAAGCTTTGGCCTACTTGACAAATGCCTCGCCATTTGTTGGGAGCTGGGGGCATCCCATAATCATCAAAGCTTGGACTCTCAGGCCAAACACCAGTGTCAAGGACCCCGATTATGGTTCCACGGCCAAATTGTGAGCTATACCAAGCTCCTTCACTTGTGGGGTTCAGTCCTAAGAATCGGTAAGAATAAGTTGTCTGAATCTGAAAACTCCTGTCAGGCCTGATTGCAATAACATCAGGCAACCTTTTCAGGGACTCCAACTCCGAGTCAGAGAGCTGAGCTGCAAAGCCTTCCATGGCAGAATGGTAAGAGTAGAGAAGTCGAGAAGAAGGATCTTCTTCGGATGAAAGAGTCTGCTGAATAAAAGAGAGATGCCAGTGAAGTTTAGAAGTGAACAAAGAGCTGGTTGTGCCATGTGGGTGGAGCTGAACTAAGTAGGTTTGGAGAATGTTTGCATGGGAGGAGACAAAGTATAAAAAAAGAGAGGAAAAGAAAAGGCAAGTTTTGGGTTCCATGGATAAGTAGAGACGATGAATGTGCATGAAACAGGATGCATGATTTGGTGAAGAACTTATGGGGTATATGTAGGTGTTTGAGAGAATTCAAAAACTGGGTTTGGAGCTCAGTGATAAATATGAAACTCGTGAAATCAAAGAGCTCTCCATCACGAGGATAGTTTGTCATGGCAGGGGAAGAGAGAGGGAGGGTTTTTTTTTTTTTTTCTACTTCAGAAGATGAAGAGCTTGGCTTGGCTTTCACGAGATGTGATGGTTAGTTTTAATACAGTTATATAGCCGTTAGATTCAAATCCCATCAATCTTTGGTTTTTCATTTCCATGTTCTGAATCTACGAATGGAAGAAACGAAGTGAGAAAGTGTATGAGGAAACAAGAATGGTTGTCATTAAATGCATGTCGAAAGTACATTTATGTAGAAGAGGCTCTTATGTTTGGTTTTGACATCAATGCAATAGCTCGCTAGCCCGTGCTGCTTGTGTTGGGCTTGACTGCAGTCTGTTCTTCCTTTTTTTTTTTTTTTCACTATTTTCTATATGTTTTTAGTCACGCAACACACAATGGAGAAAACGGTGTAAATTTTTTAAAACGCCAGTCCACTGAGGAAACTGAGCAGGTTCGGAACTGGAGGCAAAATTTACATTTAATTCTTATAATATTAAACTATTATGAAGAGCTTTATATAAGCAATTTGGTCGTACTGCTTCACTGAAGCATAAAGAGGAATGATCTTGGAGAATAAGGGTCCGTTTGGAAGAGCTTTTAGAAGTAGAACTTTTACAAGTAGAGCGTCAAAAGAAAAGCCGTTGGTCATTTGATTGTCAATTAAAATTTTTTTTAAACTGTAAATTATTTGGTTGTATTAAATTTAAAAAGCTTTTTTAAATGATAGAATTAACAAAAAGGGTATCAAATAATTTTAAACATAATAAAGAAAATATAAAAAAATATTTTTCATTGTAATTAAAAATACAATTATAAAATATTATAAAAGAGTATAAAAATAAAAATAAAATTTTCTAAATAAAATAATTCAAATAACAATAACAAATTATTCCAATAATATGAAAGTCAAAACAAATAATCTAAATTAATTATTCTCAGTGCATGAGAAGAATTGTAATTTGACCGCGTTCATCATCCACCTCATATTGACGTAATGAATTTGTAATATTCTCTTCACCAACTGTTTCTCTTTCATTTTCCCATTCTTCTGGTAGTAGTTCGTCATCATCATCATAGGACTTGAACTCTTGATTAGGGGTGGGCATGGTTCGGTTTGGTTCGGTTTGGTTTTGGGTAAAATTGACAAAAACTGAACCGTGAACGGTTTAAAAAAAATGAACCGAACCGAGAACCGGGATTATAGTGAACCGAACAAAACCAAACCGGATTGGACCAGTTTGGTTCGGTTCGGTTTGATTGGTTTGTTGGCCTATTGGGCCATAAAAAGTAATGGGCTTTTAATTTTGTTTACATCCAAATATGATTAATTTTTATTCTAAAAAATACAAATTCAATCCAATAATCAATTCAAAATACAAAATCAATTATGTTAAAATGTAAAATAAATCAAACATTAGTAATATCACTAATATATCAAATATTACCTTCAGTTTTTTATATCAAAATATAATTTAAAAAAACGCACAAATCCAAAACCTGAACAGTCCAAAAATACATTATAATAATCTGAATAAAGTTATAGAAATAAATTAATAATAGTTGACAAATAAGTCCAAATATAATTTATAGTCCAAAAATAATACATAAAATAAAATAACAAAGTATAAATAACAATTAAAAATAAAAGTCTTCAGTACTTGACTGCTCAAGTGCTCAGTACGATATCTCTTCTCCATCCACCGTTGTTAATAATGACATTGATTCTGATAACTTTGCAAGATCTAAGTAAAAAAAAGAAGTAAAGTATTCGTTAAAATAAAACAATATCAAATAACAATATATTCAAGTATTTAAATTGATTAGTAAACAATAACAAATTACCAGATTCCGCTTCTTCATTAAATTGCAAGTTTTCTAATGATATATCATCATTTTGTAACAGCACAAACGAAGAGGTGGAAGATCTGTTGAAACAAACGAAGAGGCGAAGAGCTGAAGGAAATGAAAAAATTTGGTTTTCAATTTCTTAGTATAAATGAGTGACCAGTGCAATGAGTGCTTTTAAATATATATATATATATATATATATATATATATATATATATATATATATATATATTGAAATGAATGTGTTACCCACTAACCTTATTTGGCTATCCCTACCAGTTGAGTTGGTTTGACTGGTTTTTAATTTTTTTTTTTATATGTGGTACTGGTTGGTTTGTTGGTTCGGTTAACGGTTTGGGGCTCCAAACCGTGAACCGAACCAAATTACTTGGTTCCACAAAAAGTAAACCGAATCGAACCGAACCAAAACCGTATGGTTCGGTTTGGTTCACCGGTTTCGCGGTTTGGTTCGATTTGGTGCCCACCCCTACTCTTGATCATTGTTGAAATAAATTCTAATGAAATTATGAAGAGCCATTGAAGCAATTACAATTTTTACTTGCTTGCTTAAAGGGAAGTCAGGCATTTGGCGTACAATCTTCTATCTATTTTTTCATACACCAAATGTTCTTTCAATAGTACATCTTAATGAAGAGTGTGCATGATTAAATTATTTTTTTTCCCTCTTAGGTGACATCTACATCGAAAATTCAGAAGATGATAGCGCTCCCTGGGACATCTTAATAAAAACAAGCATAATACAATTTACAGATAATATACAAATATGCATCACATGTGCGGCAACATATACAAATTATACACGGTAAAAAAAAAAAAAAAAAAAGCCACACAACATACAAGTGTTCAAATAAAACATATAATAAAGGAAAAAAAAAAAGAATAAAACATGTATGTGCAGCATACAGGTAACATATATTGTAAAAGAAAAAATAAAAAAAAACCATAACAAATACATGTACGACACCATATACAATCATGCACAGTAAAACAAAATTTAAACAAGTAGAACACATAAAACTATACATGTGCGGGAAGTGCAGCAACATACACAGTAAAAAAAAAGCCAGAGCAAAATATATATGTACAGGCAACATATACTATAAAATAAAATAAAATAAAAATAACAAACACATATGCGGCAAGACAACATATAATGTAAAAATAAATAAATAAAGTAGAGCAAACATATATATGCGATAAGGCAACATATAAATAAACATATATATGCGGCAACTGTAAAGAAAAAAAAAACAAAATAAACATACATGTGAATAGAAAAATATAAGATAAAAGAAACTCACAGGTTAAAAATAAATTTTTAAAAATTCAATGCGTTGAGAAAAATAAAGTTAGATTTTATATGTTAAAAATCTAAGTTATTAGGATTTATAATTTAAAAGGATATTGTGGAATTATAAAATATAATAAGATTATATAAAATATTTTAATATTTTTTTAAAAAGTTTAAAAAAATCTATTTGGAAAAGCTTAAAATTTACGTTTCTCCGAGTAGGCGTAAAACCGCTTATTTAATCGCCCAAAAGCTCTACTGAAATAACAACCAAATAATAAAAAATAAAATAAAAAGAGTTTTTAAGATTAAATAAGTGCTTTTAGCCAGTAGATAAACTCTTCCAAATGTATAGTAATTTAATTTAATCTGTGCTTTTATGTGAGGTGTGAAATGTGAATGGTAATAATTCAAGGCAAGTAAGGCATGAGTATCTGCGTCCAGAGACACAAACTGACAAATGGTAACCCAATGGCTACTCACCCAACCCTATAAGCTGCGTCCAGCTTTCTATTCATGCAACTCCATCCACATTCCAGCTTATTGTTGAGCACAAGGCTGTTTTCACACATTAATGATTAATCTTTGCTTTATTGTCGCAACTCGCAACCCAACACTGAGAGAAAGTTCACAGGCTAAAGCAAGCTAGTCTTGATGTGTAGAAATTTTTTTTTTTTTTCAAATGATGCATTAACATGTCCCTCTATTAAACATAGCTCTGTAGCTAATGGCACCTGCAACACCACAATCCACATATATGCAAGCAGAATCAAACTACACTCAGGAGATCACTACAATAAAGCTTAACAAGTAATATTCATCACATTAATACTCCTTGTATGCATTTGATTGGACAACAACATTAAGCAGAAAACAGAAAATAATTCTCTACAATACATTACAAAGAATTGCTATGCAAAATTCATATATATATATATATATATATATATATATATATATATAAACTATATTAGAAGCAAGAAAATGTTTCTATATTTCTGTCTAAAACCAGGATCAAGGCCCAAGAAACCTGATGGTAATTTCTACAATGATCTCATAACATGGCCCTGGTGAGAATTCATTTCTGAAACCTACCTGATTCAAGGTGGCTTGGCTATTTCCACGCATCAGGCATCACATCAACTTCAGTTGCTACATTATAAACTTCTATTGTGTGTGATCCCTTTGCTCATTTTTCCACGAATTTTTTGCAACTTCGGCAGATGAACTGTTGGATTCACCATTAGCATCCTTCGGTTTTGAGAAAAAGGGATCCCATTCATGACCCCCTACCTCACGCTGTCCCTCATCTAATAAGGCATATTTCCAACTGTTCTCTTCCACAAAATTATCATATTCTGTACGACCTTCAATAATGTTTCTCCTCAACCTGGTAACCTTGTCAATGACTGCCTGTACAGCAACATCGAAAGAATCTTTAAAGGTCTCCAACTTCGACCGAGGATCAGCATATATTAGACTTGGGATGAGATTTATAACAGTTTCCCTCATGATCTTAACCTGCTCAGGAGAAATTTGACTAAGCCTTTCCTCTATGGTAACATTCCTCTTACGAATGTCATCCTCGGGAATGAAGACCGAGTATGTAGAATAATTCTTCGGAAGATGCCAAGTATATTGTGTGTAAGCTGACCCTGGATGGAAAAAGACAGGTATGCAACCTGCCAGCATTGAATCAAAAGCAGACCTCCGGGTGTACGAATCTCCTTGAGGTTGCAGGCAGAAGAGGGAGCTTTGAAACATCTGCATTATGCTGCTTGGAGAATGACACTTGCTTTCCCCAAAATCACATTCCAAGAGCTTGCATACCTTCGAGTTCCTACACTGATCGATGATCTGCCCTCTGATTGACTTTGGGTTGCCAGGACGTGGAGCACCAGCAAATGAGAAGAGCCACTTCCTCTCCAAGTTCCGCATCCGTCCTTGCCAACTGAAAACATCATCATCTTTTGCCGGATGGAAATATGTGGGATAAGGAATGCCAAAATCATTTGCATTCCACGGACTTGATTCAACCACAAGCATGGACATATTCTTTGCAGCTGGTAAAAACAGAAGCTTATTACCCCAATCTGATTCTTCATCAGTTAATCTCCTGAAATCCCATGTTATCCTCCCTGCCACCAAGAAATGATCTTTACCTCCCATGATACCCCACTCAGGCCTCTTTGTTAGCCAATCAACCAAATCAAGTGAAGCAGCATCTCTCGTAGATACATTATGCCCCCAAAGATATCTTGCTATATCAAAACCTGCATAAAATGGCACAAAAATTGCTGCTGCAATTGAAGAATCGTGTGTCAAGCACTCATACTGCTTCATTCGATTATTGAAAATCACATCAACTGCAAACTGATTTGTGGCATACCACCCGGTATTCGAAAACACCCCTTCAACATTCTCAAGCGGAGGCCCCAATCCTGCATTGGTCGTGAACTTACACATATTGGTCCAAAGACTCAAACTTTTACATTCCTTAAGCATATCCTCATTAAACCTGGGAGGTAAATCATGCACATAGATATATCTACCCCCACATGGATCAGTCTTGTTCTCTATTGTCTTCAATGCCCTGATAAAAGGATAATTCTCTGTTTGATGACCACCATTCTCGGTGGCCTTCTTAAGGGGTTCTGTAACTTGGTCATCGGTTAAATGGGCAGGGGTGGGCTCTGGGTGTGATTGGGTAGATTCATTGACGGCACTATTCTCAGTGGCTTTCTTGAGGGGTTCTGTTATACTGTGTCTCTTTAAAAAGGTCGGAATCACTTCTGGTGGGTTGATGGGATCGGATTGTAATTGGGTAGATTCAGTAACATTATTATTTGCAAGCACAACAAAATGTAAGTACAACAACAAAATCCAGAAAAATGCAGACAATGAAGCTAAAAAACACAGCCTGTTTTGGTTATTCTTGCCACTTCCCTTGTCCATTTGCTCTGAAGGGGCACTTGCCGCCCAACGGCGTCTCATCAGCATCTAGATTCACTCAAATCACTATCAATCAATGAACAATGCCCCCCATTTCATAAAAAAAAGCACACAAACCCAGTTCACAAATTCAACAATATGAACACCCCCCAACACCTAAAACTAAAAGCATCAAAATCGCATAACCCTAATTTCCACAGTTCAGCTGAATTAACTAGTGCTGAAACTTGTACAGAAGAACAAACAAAGATCAAAATGATTCACTCACAACTTTAAAATAACCAACAACAGAGAACACTGTAACTGAGACATCCCAGCAACGAGATCCTGATATTGAGAAACAGATTGAATCAGCACAAATCACGAAGAGGAATGACTGCTGAGTTAGACTGATCAGTAACAGATATTGTCGAACGCCAAATCAAAAGGACTCAACAGTAGAGCTAAGAAAAATCTAAAGGACAAACAGAGAGAAGATAAAAGAAAGAAGCAACTTACGTGAGATACAACAAGTTTTTTGGACTCAAAATTCCGGGCTTGGGACTGAAACTGATATATTGAGAGAGGGACGAGGTAGCTTAGCATATATAAGAGAGAAAGATCTCAGTTGTCGGTAGCCGTTGGGATGGTGCCACGTAAGTACCTGGTTTTACGTGTCGGTTCAATTGAAGGTGATGTCACTCCTGGATTTAGGTTACATGTATAAAACTTTTGTAACTGTTGTGTTGGGGTTGATGATGATGATACTGCGGAAGTACAGGTGGCGAATATCTAGCGGCGGAATGTGGAGGACCCATTGGGCTAGCTGTTCGAAGCGCGACTTTGTCTGAACTTGGAGCATCCCATAATTGACTTGCAAAATGAATAATCAATAGAGTAGCAGCCTGTCAATAGCAATACTTTGTCTTCATTTAATTGCATTCAAATTTAGTTTTATTTATTTTATTCTTTTACACCGCACCCAGACCCCTAAATCAAAACTCCAATTTTGACGTAGATTGGAAGTTGAATTGAAATATCTAAATTCACAATTAAAGGTTAATTGAATATCTTATGTATTTTAAATTATACAAATAAGGGATCTCAATTGAATCGATTACGATGCATTTATATTATTTATAATCAGATAGGCTTTAGAGAGAGAGAGAGAGTGAAATTTGGAGAGAGATGTAAGTAATGGGTGGGGGTGTTAAATATTTGATTAATTTTTCTACCATCTCAATTTTGTAATTATTTATACATGATGTGTATAAGTGAAGTGGGTAGTCATTAAATGGAAAATGAGTGAATAAAATTGGGATTAGAGAAATGAGTAGATAGATGGTTGTAAGTTAAAAACAAAAAGGAGGTTTGAATTCCCAAGGAGAAGTAGGCGTAATCGGCGGCGCGTGAGGAGACAATTCATGTGGCTTCCTTCTTCACAGCCATATTGCATAATTACATTGACAAACTAATTTCAACTTTGCACTTTCGATCGTACCTTCCTACGTGTCTTTATATAATTTTAAAAATAATTTAAATACTCTTAAATCTGACATTTTAAAATTGCGAAATTTATCGAATAATTGTGATGATATTTACAAAACTGAAATTTTAAATGTTGATAAATTTGAAGGAGACCAACAAAGTAAATGACATTTTTACCATTTAAAAACTCTCTTAAATCTTAGATTTGTGCCTTATATTTATACACGGCTTAAACAAGTTATATCAAAAATATTATATTGACGATGGAGGACTGTTGGAGTCAAATTTTGTATGCTATCATCTCGTCATTATGCTCATCTTTGTCCAACTTTTAAAAAATAAATAAATAGAACAATCACTATTAGAGTTATGGTCATTTTTTAATATCAATCAAATGTCAAATTGGGATCTGTTTTTTTAAGCGGGTGATTAAACATTTATAACTATCAAATTTTTTTATTTTCAAAATCCAATCTATCATGTACATATACCAATTATTAAGTTAATTATTAAATAATATTCCGTACACGGATTTAATTTCTTAATTAAGAAAATATTTATTCTTATATTTTAATTATTATTGTATGATGATAATCACACGTCTCTATAAAATTAAGATTTCAAATTTTAAATTGTAAAATTACTATTTTAACCTTCTAAAGTAGTTATTTGTATATAATTAGGTGAAATCTGCCCATGGAAATTTGATGAGAAAACTAATAAAATGGAAATTACCACATGTGTATGTGTTTAGTAAATGGTTTGAGAGCATGCAGAGATAATTTTCACCACTCTTAGGAAATCACACCTTAAATAATTACTAATATTAAGGACAAGAGAAACAATTAATTAACCACAAGCTCATTGTTTTCTAGTGAACAACCGTTAGACATCACAAACAATGTCAAAATATATATAAAAAACTACAGCTGGCCTGCCACTTTCTTATGTTAAAAACTAGGTCCAAGTTGATGATACCAAAATCAAAACATGATTTAATAACATTGAATCCCCCACTCATCCGGAGAATAATCTAGAGTGTGACGAGTGCACTTACATGGCATCATGTTTATTGCGGAGCATTAAGGTTGTTGAATTATGACTTATAAGTTGAAATGGTTGTTGTATTGAGCTAGAAAGTTACAGGCATGCATGCATGTAGGGAAGCTTGTGTTGTTGTGACACCACACAGTTAATGTAGGGTGCACTAGAATGGGCTACCACTAAACCCTTTCTATCACAACGTGTTAATGTCGTCTTCCTATGTCAACATGTTTCATTTTCATGCAAGCTTCTCAGCATGTGCACCATCCATGCTGCTCCATTTTTATTATTTACTAAATCAATGGCATTATGCAGATTTGTCTCCCCTCTATGAGAATTTGTGGTGGAGAATATAGTAACTATTAGAATAAGAAGAAGAATTCCAGAAACCCTTTCATTTTACATAATTTCATAACTATAAAGTTATTTTTCAATTTTGATGAAACCTCAACAGATTTCTGGAATTATATCATAAAAATATCAACAATCAAATCAAGTCATTGTAAGTCTGCTAGCTAATACAGATGTATCATTTTCCATGACTTCACTCAGAGCTCCCAGATGCAAATTTTATAAAAATGAAAGAAACAACAGGAGAAATGAAATAAATAAAATCAAAAATGTCCCACACGACCCTAGGTTGGAACTCTTCTTTGATTCACCACATCTTTTATCAAACTTGATATCTCCAAAATATAAACGAATCCCAGAATCTCTCATTTTCACCTCACTTCCAAGCAAAATCGAATTGTTCACTCCCTGAATATTGTTGTTCACGTATATGTTAATGCAATAACCATCTTTTGACTCACCTGAAGCCGCACGACGGATGAACATTGCAGCACCAGTGTTGGTTCCTTCCAAGTTCACTCGTTCAAACGACCCGTGACAGCTCTCTGGAGCCATTGCAGAGCTTGACCTTGATGATAGATTCGTTTGATTTCTTTCTTTTGTTTTCAAGTGAATGGAAGTCGTGCATTGTTTCGTTATTCCAACTAGTGGGTTGTAGCTTCTTTGCTTGTAAATTGAGTTTAGTGTTTCACTTTCCTCCATCTACAAGGAAAGTCTAATGTTTTCCTTTGGAATGACTTGAGGCACAAGCCATTCTAAAAGATGAACTAGTAATCTAGCTAGGTATCATTTTTTGCACATTTTAGGTTACTATTTTTTCATAATCTGAAAAGGTGTCTCCACCACCAAACCTTTGTTGTTTTTGAGATTCAATCAGGTAAGACCCAGATGAGCCAATGCATTAGCAAAAGTATTTCTTGAACAACCATATCATTATGAACAGCAGGCCGCCAATGGACCGCCTAGAAGTCTTTTTTTTATTCGTTTTTTTCTCCAACAGTTAAAAAATAAAATAAACCCTTGAATAGCAAGAAACAACAATATGGAGGAAACGAAAAGGCTTGAAAAATGATAGTGAAACAAATAGAAACAATTCCCTCACAATAATCAAACCACAAGGCTTTAGTGGTAGCCAAAAAAGATAATTTAGAATCTGTTTTTGGGAAATTACAAGTGGCCATTATATTTCTCAAGAATTATACATCCTTGAGTAACTGAAGAAGCCTCCAAACCACAGCATTATTATTTCCTAGTTGGCCTCAATGGAAACATGCTCCTCTCTGCAAACCTATTGAATGACAAGTCTCAAAACTAATCAGTATATCCTAAAATCGAAAGTTGCAGTTATTATTTAGTGTTTCAACAAGTATATAACTTTATTACAGTTGTTAAGATGATTATGAACTCTTCATCACGAGTAAAACAAACAGAAAGTCATAAACTTATATATCTTCATGTGGTCTTTAAGAAAATGAAGGCACCACGTACCATTTCCAAGTATCCAACTAGATGGCATTTTTTGATTTAAAAAAATTTGGAAAATGAAAGCTGCATTTAACATCATGGCCAATCATCTGGAGATACTCTTTCACTGATTGTAGAACCAAATTGTGGACCGCCCTTACGGTAGGAGATAAGATATTCAATTGAATATCCCTTCAACTTACGAGACTCAATCCCAAGATCTTCAAAAGTTAAAGCTGCAAAGCCCAACACAAAGCAAGAAAGAAGATTGCGATTCAGTGATGACAACAAGGGAATTAGAAGAAAGTCAAAAATACGATATGCCTTCAATTAATAACTAACCATTGTCTGAGACAACCGTATCCGAAGTAAAGGTGTTGATATTATCCAGGTGGAAGATGTCAGGAGCAGGTAATGGAAAGGGAACTTTATTAAGTAATATCTCTCGAGGCATTGCCATAGCCTGAACCATTCACATCAGAGACGCTATTAAGTAAAAACTCAATATAACAGTTCCTAGACACTATCGGAAAGTAAAAACTTGTAGCACGCAAGAAAAGTGGCCTCTGTAGTGATAATTAATAGAGGAGAAAAATGTAAATGTCCACTAAAATAAAAGGAAAATAAATATGCGGATTTAGAGTATGATCTATGCCATTACATAGGTATATTCTGCTATCAAATATTCATATCTGATGCTTTATGCTGATGCATTGTTTGGAGCAATTTCAGAAATTTTTTCCAGCCCTATAAGAAATTTCATTCCTCAAAATCCAAATACAAAGGTTACATAATTACCTTAGCAACAGGGAAAGGAATTTTCACATAACGAGGCCACTCGCGGATCACGTCATACATAATCTCTGCCTGCATGACAATGAGAGTTTAGTTAGATCAACCTGGCAATACTGCAAGAAATTGAGGAAAGGGAAGAAGAATTACCAATTCATGCACAGTGAAGACCTCTGGCCCACCCAGCTCATAAATTTTTCCCATGCTGGTGCCATCATCTTTCAAGGCGGCCACAATTGCAGCAGCAACATCAGCAACAAATACAGGTTGGATTCTGCAAAGAAGGCATCGTCACAAAATATCCCCAAAAAAAAAAAAGAATTCTCTCAGGCATAAAAATCAGTCTCTTCAAAAACTCGCTAAAGACAAATTTATGTAACCAGAACTGCAGTTGATGAGTCAATACATACTTTGTAGATCCATCCCCAATGAGTGGAAGAAAGCTATATTTTTTTGCAAACCGTGCCCACGTATTCAATAACCTATCCTCTGTACCAACCATTACAGCAGGTCTCATAATTGTTGCCTGCAGAAATAAGATTATGTTAGAAACTAAGCATCAATGTAATATCATGCAAATTAAACAAGCATTAGGTGGATCAGTTAGGGGGCGTACCAATCTCTACCTAATAACCCTAAACAGAATTAGTTAGCACCTCGTATCCAAGTATTTTTTACTCTCTTCATCTAACTTTATTTTCAGGTTCTCTAGATTTCTTCAATTTTTTAGGGAGTTATTTGGTGCAAGACGATGTTATTCTCTTTCGTTTATTGATTACGTGTATTTACATAAAACACTGCAACTGCTTTTGCATATCATTTAACAAGTTTCTCCATAATTGACGTCACAGCTGAAAATAAAATCTATAACCAATATACTAACAATGAAGTTACAAAACCCTAACCTAAGGTTGAATATATTTCATTTTCTAGAAGAAGGTATTGCTATGGCATATTTTGAATAGTCATCTGTTGTCTGATCATTCTAATAGAGTGGATAAAAGATTGTGAAGAATAGAAAACAAAATTAAATATGGAAATCAGTACAATATAAAATAATCCGGGGAAGAAGGACCATAGGTAAAGAATGGGGAGATTGATGATTAAAGCAATTAATTTAAAGCTCTGAAAGAATCCAAATTGTGAAGCCCTACATAGTACCAGACCTCATGATCCCATAAAGAATGAACTTGAATTTTCTTTACTTTTAAAAGAAACTAAAAGAATTTCAAGGAAAGAAGTAGCTACTGTTTTGAAATATCTTATCAATTTTTGACACTAAACTGTTACTGATTGGCCTGTGATCAATGAAAAATCATGCTAAACATTATGGCAGTTCCAATCACAAGTAGCAAGCTATCAACCTGTGTTACTTATTTGAGTTTTTTTTTTCCTTATTATCTAATCTTATAGATATTTCACATATTTAATCCTGATTTGCAATCTTATAATCTTATAATAAATAGCTAGCAGCACGAGTATCACTTGTTATCTACTCTTATAACAAAAAAGTACTCAATCCAAATTGCAACACCACAAACAAAAAAACTATAAATATATATGTGATGGTTGAGTTCTGAGTACTAGGTTTGTTGCTTTTAATTGGTCCCTATAAATATACTTGACGCTTTCAGTTGTTTATTAATCTTTTTTACTGTAAATAAAATAGAAAACGGTCCAACAAGAGTTGAGAGCACCTGGAACCATACTAATTACTCACCACGATTCTTCACAATCACGATGCAGAACACTCGATAAAGAAAATCTTATAATTGGCTCTACTGTTACATTAAAAGACAAACAACTAGCACCCATCTCTTTTCTACCCGGATATGTTCATAAAACTACATCACAGATCAAAATTCCGCCCCAAAATAATAAAGAAAAAAAATGAAACAGTGAAAGGCCCATTCCCTGCTCAGCATAACAGTATATTGCTCTATAAGCTAAGATTGGTTTGCACATGAGGTGACCACGTTTCTATACTGCTATCCAACAAAATTCCTATGACTATCATTATCAGCATTGCTGTTAGAAAGTAAAGATATAGTTTACCTCAGGTATCGCTCTTAAAACAGCTTCCTCTCCAGCAGCTTTAGTTTTACGCATGGTTGATGGAGATGATGGAGATGCCCCTAAGCATGAAATTTGAATAAATCTCATGATACCACCATGTTCTTTTGCAATCTATACAAATTTGGCGGAGCATCGATCAACAAATTTCAGGAAAAAATAAAGAAGTATTATATTCTCCATAAACTGAAAATATAAAGGGAAACAACCAAACTCATTAATGAAACTTGGCTAACTTTAGAATACGATTGTAAGCACAAATTTGTCTAAACATGACACATGAACCATACATTGGTAAAGATGAAAAAGAACTCAATGAATGCTAGATAGTTGGTAATTTGGTCTGTAAGAGCATCATGATTGATAGACCACACAATGCAGTCAACAAACATAATGGCACCAAAAGCCAAGACAATGTTTTATATGATAAGGCATCATCAAAGAACTTCAAAGAATCTTACACACTTTAACTTTTTATAATGGTTCTTGCAAAATCCCTATATTCAAAGAAGCAGTCCAGCAATCCTAATATAGTTTAACATGCACATGACAAGAATGCTTAATTAATGAGCAGGAACCTACCGTTGCAAGTTGTTCTGCCATGGAATGGTTAACATCCTCGAAGCTATAGTTTCTGGTCTCATACTCCTTTCCTGGAAATAAAGAAAGTTACTAAGCAGTAGCTAATTCACATCCTCAAGATTAAAAGGTTTTACTAGGTAAATTA
This sequence comes from Xanthoceras sorbifolium, assembly GCA_003430845.1. Classification (NCBI taxonomy): domain Eukaryota; kingdom Viridiplantae; phylum Streptophyta; class Magnoliopsida; order Sapindales; family Sapindaceae; genus Xanthoceras; species Xanthoceras sorbifolium. The sequence goes on along the minus strand of CM010608.1, from coordinate 9,329,042 downwards.
TAATAATCAACATTACCAATTAGATTGATAACAACATTAGCTTTTGCCATTGCAGCCTTGATTGTATTTTCATCTCTTGGATTGTATTTCATTGGCACTATCTGAGTGAGAGCAACATCAAAAGATCAAAAATCATGCATCAGATGGAATCAATGAATGCAGAAGACATAAATTTTAATTTCAAATGCATGAAAACATTTAATACTACTGTACCTGTCCCAAATCCCCCATCAACTTGAGATGACGAGGAGAATCCTCAGAACCCCGGAAAGGAACCAATACTTGAGATCCCATTTTAGCTGGAAGAAGAGCAAAGTACACATTCAAAGGGGGCAAAAACAAAAAATTTCACAGCTGAAACCTATAAATGAGCCGAAGCAGAAGTTAAAACAATCGACCAGCGGTGCATACCAAGACCTACAAAAAAGCAACAGCTTGTAACATCTATAACTCACCAAGTTGTTGCACAACATATCGACCAAGAAACCCAGTAGCTCCGAACACTGTAGCTACAATGCCACTGTAAAACACAAAATTCCTCATAAGCAGATAAGAAACAAACTAGTGCAGAAACTAACGTGATATTAAAAGAAAACAGAAACCCAATTATGATCAAAGTAAATCGACAGTGACATAAAAGAAGAGTGAGTTTGGCTACATTGTCCAATCAACAGGAAAGAGAAATGAAGAATTACCTGACAGAGGATCTTCCACCAGTGCCCTTGCGAACAAGGTGGCCCACACCCTTGTTGGTGACCAAAGTAGATCCGTACCTCGGATGATCAGCTCCATAATCTGAAAAGTTTAATTCGATTAGAATTTACAATCTAAACTTCAAAACGTTAAAACCCTAAAAGAAGGAAAGGAAAGGAAAGGAAAGGAAAAGGAAGGAGTACCGTAATGGGAGAGAGGGTAAATGGAATGGAGAGAAGAAGTAGGCTTCAGAGATTGCTGCCCTAATCGCCTCGCAACTGCCTGCATCCTTCCTTCTTCACAGGTTACACAGCCAGAGACACAAGTACACAACAAATGCTCACTCTCTGTTTTCCGAATTATGCTTAGACTAGAGGATCGGGGCGGATACTAAGTTGGATCTGGGTCGGGTTAACTTTTGCCCAAATTATATTATAGACCACCATTTGTTTTATGGAATTACACGGAACTACCTGATGTGTGTTTACCATTGGGGTTATAATTATTTGGGAAAATTGGACAAACTTTTCTGAGTGCATGCAATATTGCGGATAATAATTATTTCTAATATAATTATATAAATGCCCTGAACTAAAAAATAACCAAACTATTCTTGAATATAATTGCTATAGTATTGTTTTACAGATAAATTAATTAACTTTTATAAGAAAAATGAAAGAACCCCACCCAACGGTAGAGTGGGGAGATTTAGTTATCATCTTTATGATTTCCTCACTAATTTCCTTCTATCTTTATAAGAGATCGTAGATATCTTCCTCTATTGGAGGAGTTTGCAATTACCCCACTCTGCCGAAGTTTTGTATTTGTTTATTTTAAAATTATTTTCACTTTTAAATTTTTGAAAAGTTTTAGGTCTCATTTATTTTTTAAATTTCAATATTTTGATAATTTTAGAAATGTAGGGGTCGTTTCATAATTTTTTATACTTTTAAGTATTAATTGTTCGTCATCAATTAGTTCAACAGTTAGTAACTGAATTTTTAAGAACGTGATAATATTACCTAAACTCGAATGAAGTTTGAATAATTTTGTTCTTACATTTTATATGTAAAATGATAATTTTACTCCTAAACTGTAAAAACTTAGATGTCAATCATTCAAAAGAGTGAGATTGACCTACCTCAATTTCATAGACCAGTAAGCAATAGATGTCAGGTACACAGAATGGAACAACTGAATCTCTTGTGACATTATTGAAGTTCGACTTGGGTAAAGAGATGAGACAATTTACCTGCCTTTAAACATCCGGTTAATGCAAACCAGTAAATATCCTTGTAATTAAGGGATTAGTTTACCAGAGGGTCCAATAATAACTAAGTTAGGGAAAGTTAGTGCAATTTTCCCATTATTTAATCACAACATTTTATAAATATATAGAGTTTGACTATTGTAAAAGCACGTTTAACACTCTAAATTATGAAACACACCCATATCTCCAGCAATAATCTAATTTTTATAAGTTCACGAGAAGTATTTGTCATATACCCTGTTACAGCAAAGGACAGTCGAATAGAACAAAAATTGAGCAAGATATGCTGCAACTTTCCAAGTGGATGCAAAAAAGATTGTGTCAGTTTAGCTGCAAAGGAATATTTACATGTTTAAAGGGAAATAGGAAAGGCAAACTGAATAGAGAGAGAAGCTGAAGGAAAGAAAATCTAAGCAAAATTTATGGCCTCGTAGTCTTTTTTGCCACTAGACACAGTGGAATTGACATTGACTTGTTCAGCTCTACAAATTTTTCTAACTATATTAGAAGGATCAGCTTCAACCTAAACACCACTTTATTGCACATTCTTGAACAAATATCAGCTGCACATTTTCCTCTCATTTAGTTATTTACCAATCTCCATCATCCCAGCTTATTCCCCGTTAAGAGTGCACCAACCGTTAATGATTTCCCCACCGTCATGCTTAAGGGGATGAATTAACTTTGTAATGATCTTGAACAAGAATTACTTTCCTCCAATGGAACTCTGGTTTAGCAACATGGTATGCCCCTTAGTCCTTTCCTTCCACCTTCGAGTTTCCATATGCAGCAGCAGTTCGTTGTTCGGGGTAGTCCTGCTCTTTGCTGCCCCTGACTTTAAGGGTTCTAGGTATGCCATCTAATTCAAAAATCTGGTATGCTACTCGACCTTGAGGAATACTCTGTTACCAACTTTAGAAACATGGAGGATTTATCCTCTAAAAGTCGTCCCGGTGTATCAAACTCTGCAACTCGACCTACAAAAATTATTATAAGCCATAGTTAACGGGCATGGAATAGTGCGCATGATGCACTGATTCCTACACGAGATATCAGAATGAAAAAAGAAGGAAAAAAAATTATCATATACGTTGAGATAATGAGTTCAAAATATCTGTACGCACCATCACTTAGTACCAAAACCAGATCACTATCAATAACAGTTGGGATACGATGTGCAATGGTGCACACTGTGCAGTCCTTAAACTCCGTTCGAATAATCTTCTGGATAAGGTTATCTGTGGCTGAATCAACTGATGCTGTTGCCTCATCAAGCACCAGAATTTTTGCCTGCTTTAGCAAAGCCCTACCTAGGGAAACAAGTTGCCGCTGCCCCATACTCCAGTTATCTCCATTTTCTAGCACTGCAAAGTTTACATTGAAAAACAACTAAATTAACTTGAAACAACTAGTCTGTTTAAAGCAATTAAATATAATAATAATATATTAATGGCTGACGTTGAGTGGGATAGCTATAAACCTGGTGTATCAAGCTTTTGGTCTTTCTCACGAACTATATCTCCTAGCTGAGATTTATCAAGAGCCTGTCCCGTACGGAAAGCCGATAAGTAAAATTAGAGACAAAACACTACACACTATGTCATAACTGTTACTTGAACAAAATGATAAAGAAAATGGTAGTGAAAATGCATGGAACCAAATAATTAAAATTTAAAAGCAAGATTTTTTTATGAGATCTCTGCAAATATCAATTTAAAGAATATATTCAGAAAAGGTGTCATGTCATTTTAAAATTACTCTATACCAGATGATCTATTCATAATATTATTTAAAGATTAATGGAACATTAAGAGTTTAATGATAGTCCAGGTATAATGTAAAAAAAAAAAAAAAAAAATTGGTCCTCGAATATTGGCTGAACTTTCTACAGAGTAAAGAATCCTGCATGGAGCATATAAGCAAAATACAAGGTGTATACCTCCCAAATTTCAGCATCTGAATGCTCTTCGAGAGGGTCAAGATTGCACCTAATGGTCCCTTCAAACAATGAAGGATCCTGAGGAATAATGCCAAGACGGCTACGGAGATCATGGAGGCCAATTGTTGAAATATCAATGTTGTCTATTATGATCCTCCCACTGGATGGTTCGATCAATCTAAATAATGCCTGGATCAATGTAGATTTTCCACTCCCAGTGCGACCAACAATCCCAATTTTCTTTCCACCGGGAAATGCACAGGTTACCCCATGAAGTACCACTGGAAGATTCTCTGCATAACGAACCTTCAAAAACAGAAACAGTCAGCATGTCATGACCTAACATGATGATTAAGAATAAGAAAAAAGAAATCTTCTACCTCCTTTCACCAACATTATCGATAGAAAATTTGAAACAAACATTTCACTATGTTGTAATTACAAATGGGTCTCTGTTGCAGAAAACTATCCTTGTTCTGTTTTGGAATCCATAGGAGACAAACTTTCTAACAAAAGTCCAACTTTCCCTGACTAGGATTCAGTTTCATAAAACAAAGGGGTAAGCAAAAAAATAGAAAACTAAAGGGCTCGTGTAGGACCAATGTTAACGTTTTGCCATTCAGTTCCAATTTGCTGGAAAATATTTCAGGTTTAAATAGATTAATGAGATTCACAGCGCGAGACATGCTGAGCGGCATTCTTGTGCCCAACAAAAGCAGTGGGAAAAAGAAGAAAATAATATACTTAACAATCCATAAGGAACAAAAGTAAGGCCT